>JAJTUV010000307.1:995000-1372500 GCA_021653895.1 Mastomys natalensis
ACATCTGTATAGTGAGTTACTCTATCGCAACCTTTATGTTACTATGCTTGTCAACTTGACACAAGCTAGAATCATACGAAAAATGGGAATCCCAACTGAGGAGATGCCTTCATCCTATTGGCTTGTAGGCAAACATGTAATGCACTTTCTTGATTGACGATTGATATAGAGGTGCCTGACTAGTGCCATCTCTGGACAGGTGGTGGAAGGTATATAAAAAAAAAACAAACTGAGCAAACCACAGGATAAAGCCATTAAGCATCATTCCTTCCTGGTCTCTGCTTTAGTTCCTGCCTCCAGGTTCCTGCCTTTAGTTTCTACCTTGGTTTCACCTGATGATGGACTGTAACCTGTGAACCTAATAAGCCCTTCCCTCCCCACATTGCTTTCATTCATGGTATTTAGCACAGAAACAGAAGCCTGACTAAAACAACCTTGCAGAGAGTCTTCAATGCTCAGTCTGCATCTTCATCATAAACATGATTTTCTCTGAGGGCAAAGATGCTGGGGTCTGAGCTGCCCTCCCAGTGGTAGCAATTCCCACTGTACTGTTATCCCTTTCCCCATCACTTCTTGGCTCTAGAAATCTTACTGAAAGCAACTGTCTTAGTTTCTTCTGCTGTGAAGAGACACTATGACCATGGCAAGTCTTATAAAGGTCCCTTCAGCATGGCGGTATGCAGGCAGACATGGTGCTGGGGAGATAGCTTAGAGTTCTAAATCTTGATTCACAGGCAGCAGAAGGACCAAGACCTCAAAGCCTGCCCTGACAGTGACACACTTCCTCCAGCAAGACCATACCTACTCCAACAAGGCCACAGCCCCTAAGAGTGCCACTCACTATGGGACACTCCTAGTCAAACCAGCACATTCCATTCCTGATCCCCAAGGCTTGTAACCATAATACAGAAATGCATTCAGTTCAACTGAAAGTCCCCATAGTCTATCACAGTCTCAACAATGTTTAAAAGTCCAAAAGTTCAAAGTCTCTTCTGAGATTCATATGATCTCTTAACTGTAATCTCCTATAAAATCAAAATGAAAAAGCAGATCACATACTTCCAACATAAAATGGCACAGACAAGGCCACACCTCCTCATAGTGGTACTATGGGCCAAGCATTCAAACACAAGTCTACTGGACCATTCCTATTTAAACCACCAGAGAAAACTATTCTCATTCTCTCTTTTTCCCTCCCCCCTCTCACCCCCCTCTCTCCCCCTCTCCCTGTCTCTCTCTCCCCCTGTGTCTCTCTCTCCCTCCCCCCGTGTCTCTCCCTCTCCACCCGTGTCTCTCTCTCTCCACCCATGTCTCTCTCTCTCTCCACCTGTGTCTCTCTCCCTCCACCCGTGTCTCTCTCTCTCCCCTGTCTCTCTCCTCTCTCTCTCTCTCCTCCCCCACCCCCACCCCCGACTTAGCATAGGTACTTTCCTGGGCCTGCTTAAAGAAGAGTCACCTCAGATGGACTCGCAGTAAGTGAAGTCTGGGCTCAGCTTCCTATGATGAGCATGAAGCAAGTGCCTCTGTCACATTAACCTCACCTCACTCTGGACTGTGGAAGCCTGGGCTTCACACTTACCTTCACACATAATGTATTCCACCTCCTCCTAGCCAGGCTACACAGACTTTAGCTCTGTGCACAAAAGGCCAAAGTGACAGCTTTTCTAAGTCCATAGACATAAGTCAACTCAGGGAACCTCTAGCCTATCATTAAATGATCAGTTCAGATGCTTCCAAGGACCCTTTGTCCCAACACCAAATAATCTAGTCCTTCCATGTGTCTGTCCCCCAACCCCATCACTGTAGTGGCTACACAGTTACCTCGCTGGGTACTCTGCACCCCCCTTTGACAGGAGTCACTCACTCATCCTGGGTTTGTAGAAGTGAGGTTACCAGGGGTGCGTTGAACACTGGAAGGCTTGCCACCAGCTCTGACTTCAGCATCCTGACCCTGCCAGTGCCTCTCTTCTTCTGTAAATGAGAAAACGACTCCCACTCCCTTTCTGGAGTTGATTACTGCCTGGAAAGTTCTTAGCACAAGTGCCTGCCACACAGCAGAAGCTAAGAAGCAGCTGCTGCCAATAGGGATAAGAGCTAATTAAATGTTTGCTGAGCTGGGCTGAGTGACAAGCTCTGGGTCTCCAGTGAGGGACTCAATCCAGAGTGTTCAGATGGCATCTTTCCTATGAGACACAGACCCTGTGGGCGCTGGAACAAGTTTGCCGCAGAAGCTTCGTAAAGAAATGAAGGCAGCACACAGGAACCCACTGTGAGAGGAATGAACTTGCTGTCTGGCCCCTTCCCTTTACTCCCCTAAGGGATGGCTAGGCCTTGCCAGCTTCAGGTTGGTGCTGCCTGTGTTGCCTTTCTTTCCTGGGGAGACGTGAACGCAGAGAGGTCACGGATGGAGGACTAAAGCAGTGGTTCTCAAGCTGTGGGTGGAGACCCTTTTAGGGTTGAATGAGCCTTTCATGAGGTTCCCATATCAGACATCCTGCATGTCAGATATCTGCATCATGATTCACAACAGTAGCAAAAGTACAGTTATGAAATAGCAACGAAATTAATTTTATGGTTGGGGGGATCACCACAGCAGGAGGGACTGTATTAAAGGGATGTATCATTAGGAAGGTTGAGAACCACTGGGCTAGAAAATTATTACCCAGTTCAATTTAGTGAACCAATTAGTTTACTGGACTTAGTTATGGAAAACAGGTGAGGGGTTACTTACAGAAGTGTGGGTGACCCCAAAGCAAGCACAACATCAGAATGTTACACCACGGCATGGATGATGTCTTAGTTACTTTTCTATTGCTGTGATAAAACACCATGACCAAGGCAACCCATAGAAGAGAAAGTTTATTTGGCCTTATAGTTCCAGAAGTTTAAAGTCCATGGTGGTAGGAGAGAAGCTATGGTCCATATAGCATATACATTAAAAAGCCACAAAATCTGAAAACAAATGTTTGGTTTTCTCCCTCTTGGATTATTTTGTTGGAAGCCAATTCAGAGAAAATGATAGCTATTTTCTAAATAGGTGACAGCCGCACTTGCTCATCAGCTTTAGCCAACAGCTCTTTCCCTCCTGAACCTTCTCATTAGAGAACACAGCATGACTAGCAGGAAACCTATAAAGCCCATGCAAACCAGGGCTGTCCTTGAATACCTGCCACAAGAGGCGCTAGTGCTCAGATCCTTGCCAGTGGCTGCTCTCACAGGAACAAGCTGTGCCAGGCACTGTGGATCCATGAGCATGAAACAATGAAGCAGAAAGAACCTTGACTTGAGCCTTTGGTTTTCTCCAGCTCTGTATAAAGCCGTGGGATCACAGGAAGACCATAGTCAATAGATGTGCCTAACCTGTGCACTTTACCCATTTCCCAGAGGGCTCTGCAGTGAGCACTGTGCAGGGCCTTCCTCAGTCGGGAAATAATCTCTTCTATTCATAGATGCAGACATCCCTCCTCTAGATGTGGGTACAGGTGGGCAGGGAGAGAGTCTTTCTCGCACCACACAGCACAGAAGAGTATCCACTGGCTAGACACACTCAACTCTCGGCCCCGCTCTTGATGCTGCTCAAGACCTCAGGGAAGGGTCAGAGTGCCCTGCTTCCCTGAGTGTGTAAGCATTGGGAAGGAACTGGCCTGCACTATCCTCTCCTTAGTCCTTACTTCTGTAGGACCCCATTTTAAAGAAAAAGAGCCAGGTATTATGGTCTACAAAGTACAGAGCTTAGAGCTAGAACCAGGAGGAACAGGAGTTCAAGGTTATCCTTGGCTACATAGCAACCATGGAAGTCAGTGTGCACTACTGAGACTATCTCAAAACAAACAAACAAACAAATAGCAAAACACTGGAAAAATCTACTGAAAAGATCAGGTGTAAACCCCCAATCCCAGCACTGGAGAGGCAGAGGCTGGGTGAGGCTAGCCTGGTCTACAGATCGAGTTCTAGCCCAGTTCTTGCTTCATAGTGAAACTCTATCTCAAGAAGAAAGTAAAACAAACAAATCAGGCTTAAACTCAATTAAATTTAGATGTGGAAGCTCAGACTCAGAGAAAGGAATTGAAGCCAGACCTAGTGTCTTCAAATGAGTGTACAATCCCACCAAGTTATGCTGGCCTTACAGAAACAAAGCACCTTCATCCTGTTCTTTCAACTTGAGACCAATACCTCAGACCAG
Source organism: Mastomys natalensis (assembly GCA_021653895.1). Lineage (NCBI taxonomy): Eukaryota > Metazoa > Chordata > Mammalia > Rodentia > Muridae > Mastomys > Mastomys natalensis. The sequence continues at coordinate 999,184 of JAJTUV010000307.1, forward strand.
GGAGTGAAGCCACAGCTGTGTGTTCACCAAGCAGAGAATTCTTGAGTCATTCACAACACTGTCTGATTTATAATAAATAAATAAATAAATAAATAATAAATAAAGTCACCCACTCCAAGTCCCCTGAAAATCCCACAGACTAGAGGATGAGCCAGGCTCAGAGGCTCAGGGGTGGTTACTCACAAGGTCTTTGTGTCACTCCCAAAACACACGACCTCTGAGGGATGAAACAGACAATGCTGCTATTCCCTTGGCCTGGCCTAGAACCACAGGTACACCTGAGATTAAACAAATGCAGGAAGGTAAAAATCCAGAGGCCTGAAAGCAAGGTCACGCTTATCTTCTCTCTCCACTCAGATAACAGGTAATTGCTTTTTTATCACTTGCACGTGGAATTTGAAAGTTAAAAAGGAGGATGGCTTGATATCACACTTAACACTGCGTAGCACACAGATCCTCAAGGGCCACTTCTCCTGAGGACCCCGAGTCAAGTCTCCCAGATTCACTAACACAATTTAATGAGGAAAGCAGCCAAGGCCTGACAAAATGTCAGTCTGTCCAATATGAGGACTTCCTATAGCTGATAGCACATGTGGAAAAGAAGTTGTAAACTGTCATCAGTGGTCCCAAGGTAGCCTTTACCTAAGGAGAGATGTCTGGGGGAGAGGGCACATCCCAGGGAAAGAGAATGCCGTTGCTTAGCAACCGGAAAACCCTCAGCCCCAACTCCTGGGTTACCTGGCCCATGAAACGGAATATCTTTCACAGATGGAGCTTCTGATGGCAGTAACCAGAGTAAAAGAACCTCCTCAGGTGTCAGCCCTGCGGTGCACGTGTAGGAACGAGCCCAGAAGCCTCTGATCCTAGCTTCATAGGCTGTTCTTCTGCAAGATTTAGAGCCTCAGATACCCCACTGCTTTCAAGTTTCCCTATGGCTTGGCCAAACAGATGCAAACCCTTCTTGTCTTCCAGTTCTTTGATTTCCCCCCCCCAGCACAGATTGCACTCTTTCATCTGGACTTGATTCCCCAGGCTTTGGCGTGTTACTAGAAAAACACAAAAATCACCATTGATCATGTTTATTGAATGTTGTTGTGGGTTGAACCATGTTCCCTCAAAATCCCTGTGTTCAAATACTAGCCCCAGCACACCAGATTGTGATCCCATGTAGGGAGAGGACCTTTAAAGACATAATCAAGTTAAAATGAGGTCTTGGGGCAGGATGATTCCTAATTGAATCTGACTAGTGTGTAAATGGAAAACTGGAGGCAGAAACACACACATGGAAAATGTCAAGCAGAGGTGCAGGCAGAAGGGGCTAGACATGTAGCTTGGTTGGTAGAGTTGTTGCCTAGCCCGAAGCCCTCAGTTTGATCCCCAGCAATGTATAATCCAGGCGTGGCGGCACACACCCATAATCCCGGCACTTAGAAGATAGGGAAGGGTGATCAGAAAGTTTGGGTTTATTAAAAATCATTCCTGCCTATTTAATGAGTTTGAGGCCTGCCTGGATACGTAAGACTCTGCCTGGAAATGGTATGAGTAGAGACGAAGTGTTGCTTCTGTAAGACAGGGGACCCCAAAGATCACTTAGAAGCCACCAGAAGCTGGAGGAAGCCCCGGTGCAAATTCCTGAACTTTGGAGGAACCAACCTTGCAATCAATCGTGGTATCTTTGGCAGGTTCCAGGTGTGACTTTGTCAGCAACAGTCTCAGCCTCCTCAATGCTATGGCAGTGTGTCACAGCATCTCTGAGAAGTGTATACTTGGCACCTGTGGTCATAGGTCCTTGTCTCCTTTTCTCACTTAACTATTTGACATTTCTGGAAGCTGTGGCTCAGAGAAGCAAACAAATGGATCCAGTGCCCCTTGGGACCCCAAGGAAAGGGATGAGATTTTAACCCAAGTAGCTATATCTGGAAGTCCTTACTGGGACCCTTGCCTTTAGCCTCTGCTTATTCTAGACTTGAAGGAGTTTCCCGAGTAACCAAAAGCAAAGCCATCTGCTAACTATGTAGGGAAGCCCCAAAGCCAAAGCATTATGAAACATTTAACATGATGGTAGGAGGCACCATGCCAGCTGAGCTACCGCCAGAAACTGGTCCTTGCTGATGGGCAAGAGACTCTTGGCTACAGGAAAGTGAGCCTGGGGCTAAAGTAGCTTTGAAGTTGATTAAACCTCCAGGGTTTCAGGGAGGCTGGAGGAGGCCCCCATAGTCCAGACACTGAGTAGAACAGTACACAGGAACCTTGTGCCCTGATGGCTTGTGGGAGCACTTGGGAAGGACTTTTCACATTAGAATTCTCAGAAATCCTATTTTAGTTAGGAATAGTGCATTTAACAAGGAAAACAGACCTGCCGTGAATAGAATAGCATTTCCCTGCCAGATCTGTTCTGCAGTAGAGAGGCTGATATTGGTGTAAGTAGGGGTGTGTGTGTGTGTGTGTGTACCATGTAAAGATTCTTAATCACTCATGGGAGCGTCTTCAGTCATACTTTATGGCAAGACAAAGGTTTCATTCAAAGCAGTCACCTCCAGCTACTGCTCTTATTTAAAATTCCAGGGGAACCTCACACATCTTGGGTTTTCTTCTCTTTACTCACACAGGCTACATAGTGTAGTGATCAATCCATCCTATTACTGAATACCCACAAAATACCCAAACATTAAACTCTGAGAAAGAAGCTAAAATAAATCAAAATAAATATAATGCTTTTTTTCTGGTGATTTCTATGTAATAGACAACATTTCTAAAAGCAACATATTCTAAAAGTGTAAATGTTAATTTTTCCAGCAAGTACTTGTTAAGTGTGTTATAAGACTTATGGATTTGGGGGAACTCATTATAAACAATGAGACTCAGTGTAGTAAATCATGAAAAGCCAAACAAGATGTAAGATGCAGGAAAGTAAGACCATGAGACCCACCAGCATAGGAAAGCCAGAGAGTGAGAGGTGGGCCAGAGAGATGCTCAGCAGCTAAGGGAGCTTGCAGCTCTTGCACAGGACCCGAGTTCAATTCCCAGCTCAGGAATCCTCAAGTGCCCGTAACTCCAAATCCAGAAGAGCTGATGCCCTTGCTCTGGCCTTTACAGACACCTACACATATATGGAAATATACACACATACACATACATTAAAAAATAAATAAAAATTTAAAAAGAAAGTGGGACTCATTGACCCAGAGTCAAACCAATCTACAAGGGACAATAACTGTGAAGAACAGTAGCATTCAACAAGGAAATACCAGGAGAAAACAAATTAACACTAGCAACAAAAAACCCAGCCTATCTGGAAACACATCTGAAATGAAATACACACGACCTATATTTAAAGTGTGGTAAAATCATACCAGAGGAAATGAAAGAAAAACCAAACAGGGGAAGTGTGACATGTTCCTGAATGGAAAGGGAACTGCTGTAAATTCATTCTGCCCAGATTAGTTTATATAATTCTATATTTAGTTCATAAATTGACAATCTGATTTGTGAATGTACATGGGAAAGAGAATGCATTAGAAGAATCGGGGTTGTTTTAAAGACGTACAGAGATGGCTACACCAAAGCTGACTTCACAGTGGTATTAGGTAAAGCAAACCCAGGAAGAGGTAAACAGGCCAGGGAAATTCAAAAGGGAGTTGGTTTTTTTGTTTGTTTGTTTTTTGTTTTTTTGTTTGTTTGTTTTTAAAAAAGACTTAGTTTGTGAAAGAGGGATCTCAAGCCACAGAATAGAGCAGTAGAGAAAGTAGTAATCTGTTTAGGAATAAGATCATGCTGTAGTCTATATGTATTTATTTTTAATTTTTATTTTAAGTGTATGAGTACTTGGCCCGCATGTGGATCTGTGCACCGTGTACATGCCTCATGCCTGCAGAGGTCAGAAGAGGGAGCTGAACTCCCTGGAAATAGAGTTATTTATGGGTGTTTGTCATGTAGGAGCTGAGATTTGAACCTGGGCCCTTTGCTAGATCAGCTAATACTCTAAACCACTGAGTCATTTCTCTAGCCCCTTGTTGTCCATTTAAAGCCACATTCAATGTTATATTTTAAATGGTTAAAAATACAAAAATAAAGGTGTTAAAAAGAACTTGGAATGATAGAAGTGTTTGTTCCAGGGCTTCTTTGTTTGTAGTAATGATTAGGGCCTTGAACGTCTGCTAGCTGATGTTCTGCCTTGACTCCACCTTAGCACAGAAGAGCATACAAATAATACTAGATGATATTGGCGCTTCAAGAGGTTATAAAAAATTAATAATTGGACTATGAAGTAATGAGTCACCTTCATATAACAAATGATATTACATGCAAAATTATAAACTGAGCAATCGACTGGAATATAAAAGTAAAATCTGAAGCATGAAAGTAACCCTCACGACTCTATCAGAGTTAATTAGAAAAGTGATAAGACCCTGATACTCAATGGAAAAAGGCTGCCCAGAGCTGTTTAACAATTAGAGATCTGCAAATGGTGAAGAACATGGTAGAATGAGGCTGGTCAATCAGAAGACTCCAAGAGACAAAAGGACAACGCACAGGTTGGGACTGTCATAAATCCTATATCTGATAAGGAGTTCATATCCAGTGTGTGTAAAGATCTCTCCCAACTCAACAATAAAATGGTTAGCAAGCCATTTTATTAGATGCAGCAAGGGAGCTTCAGTAGACATTTACTGACAAAGATCTACACCATAAGTGAAAGTCACAGTGCAGCTGGGTCTGGTGGCATATGCACATAATCCGAATACTGGGGAGATGGAGGCAGAGTGACACCATGAGTTCAAGGAGGCCAACATAGGATACCAGCATATGAAAACAAACACAAAGACCGTCTCCTGTTGGGCTCTTTCCTAAAGTATGTAGGGAAATGGGAACCTTGTGCATTGCGGATGGAACATAAGGTGGTGCAAATGCTGTGGCAACTTGGCAGCTCCTTAAAGAGTTAAACACAGAGTTGCTATGTTCTCAGAGATGCTCAAAAAGTATTCTTATCAGCACTGTCTACACAGGCCAAGAGTGGAACCAACCCAGTCTGCGAGCGAGGATGCATAAGCAAACTGCTGTGCCTACATGCAAGGGGGTACCATTTAACCACAGAAAGGGATGAAGTACTTACTACCTGCTACACTGTAGGTGAACCTCAAAACCAGGATGCTGGAGATGAGACTGCTGCCAAATTCAGTAATTCAGATAATAACTCCCCCTTACAAAGGGCACCCAGACTAGGTAAATCCCTGGAGAAGAGAAGCAGGTTCATCATTTTCAGGACTGAAGGATAGGGAATGACTGCTTATGAGTGCAAGACTTTCTATGGGAATAATGAGAGTCTTCTGGATTTAAAGAGAAGCAGAGGGTGTACAACACTGAAGGACAAACTGTTTAAAATAATGTTACATGAACCTTACCACAATATGCAAAGGAAAGATCATTCGTTTTCCTACACCTTCCATGACCACAGCATGCTAACACACACATCTACACACACAAGCACAAACACATACACAAATGCCATGTGCACACACACACACAAGCATAGTGTGCACACTTACACCATGTATTAGTCAGGGTTCTCTAGAGTCACAGAACTCATGGAATGTCTATATATTAAGGGAATTTATTGTCATGACTTACAGTCTGTAGTCCAACAACGGGTATGCTGGTGGAAGGGATGTCCAAGAATCTAGTGGCTAGCTGCAGTCTCATCAGGCTAGTTTGTTTCAGGTGGTCTGTTAAGCTGGAACGCTGAGAGGGTAGGTTTTCCGACAAAATGTGCTAGCCAAGTAAGTGTAAAGCAGTTTGAAGAAAAGAAGAGCGCTTCCTTCTTCCATTGTCCTTATATAGCTTCCAACAGACAGGATAGTGGCCCAGAGCTTAAAAGGTGTTGAAACCACCATCCTGGATTTGTAATTCACTCTGTCCCATGCCGCCTGAACTCAGAACACATCGCTTTGCCTCATCTCCAGGGATTAAAAGGTGTGAACTTCCTTGCCTGAGCCTAGCTTTTTATGGCCACTAGCGCTTCAAGATCTCCATGCCAGATCCATATCCAAAAGATGTGCTCTCTGTTCCCTGGATTGTAGTTCATTTCAAGATGTAGTCAAGTTTGACAGCCAGGGAGTTAAGCCTACACATATCACATACAAGCACAAACACACAGATCACAAGTGTGTACACTATATTCAATGCCCAGCAACATACAAGCACAACTATGATCACCATAATCCGCAACATTGTTGCACCTTCACCGCTAAGCAATCCACATTTAGCCTAGGAATCTGATCCTAGTGTCTTCTCCACACTACCTCTCAAGCACTGGCCTCAGTGGGCACACTCTACAGGTGTAGAGCAACACCACAATCGCTTCAATATGAGTATAATGATTTGACATAACAGTGACCCCCGTATGACATGAATTTCAATTCAACCCTCTATAATGCACATCACACTCTTATAGGTATGTGTCCTGGATCTACAGCTGCATCATTCTCTAAAGCACGAGATAATCCAACATACAAAGACTCTTAGGCGGTAGGTCGTTGTGAGTATCTGCTGAGTTTAAGTCTACATCTACTGCAAGGGCATAGTTACGCGGGTACGGGTTGAGTAACTTTGATGATAATAATCATTTCTCTGTCGGCGACTCTTCTTCAGGAGTGTTGTTGGACCAGAGTGCACTGTATTTGACCAGACTTTTCTAGCTTATGGGGCATAATTATGGTCGTTTTATTATATTACTGTAGTGGTGTGCACATTAGAGGACAGGTGGACACTCAGTGTTATGTAGCTTTGGGCACAATTTTACACATCTCGAGGTTGGTCTGTGGCACTGGGAAACAAAGAGAGACTGGCACAAGCTGTGGGACAGAGATGGTCAAACAGTACACACTAGAAAGATGAAGAAGAGAAGATGTAGGAAGAATGGACACGGGTGGAGTCTTAGAGTATGCGTACGGGCAACAACAAAAAATTGTAGATATGTGTTTCACTGGTTATCATAGTGGGGTGGTAGATCTATGGTGACTAACATTGGGTAGACATATACGGAGGGTATACAATCAAAATGTAGATTCTGACGAAATGTGTATAGGTGGGGTGGTATCACACAAACTAAGGCTGCGAACACATTGTTACTTTTTGGAACAAATAGTTTATGTGGACAAGGGCGATTACGGAAGGAGTGTAGGTGTCTGGTGGTGTCGGTATCAGGGAAAGTGAATTCATAGCGTGTGGTTGTTTTGGTGACATTGGCGCGAATGGGAGATAGATATCACACTAATTAGGTAGACACATGAGAAACACACACTGATATGGGAGGTGAGGGTTAAAGGATTTAGAGTATACGAGGGGCAAGGGGTGGATATGTTCACACACAAGTTGGATTGAGGTGTTTAATAAGAGTGGAGTGGATAGAGATGGAGTTTTTTTTATGGTGGGTGGGGGGGGGGTATGAAGGGGAAGGTTTGGGGTGGGGGGGGGTGTGGGGGGTGTGGGGTTATATGTGTTGTAGGGATGGTGTTATGGTGGGATGGTGTGAGGGAGGGAGGTTGATAAGATTTGGGGGGGTTGGGGGTGTGGAGAGATTAGGGGGGTTGGGGGGGGGGTTGGTTTGGTTGGTTGGGGGGGGGGTTTGGGGAAAGGTTTGGATTGGGTTGTGGGAGGTTATGAGGGGGGGATGGGGGTAGGGGGATTTTGTTGGGAGTGGTGTGGGGGGGGATAGGGGGAGTGATTATTAAAGTTGGGTATGTTGAGTGTTTAATTAAATAAAGGGTGTAAGTGGTAATGGAGATATAAAAGGTGTAAGGTTTGATTTGTTGTTGATATGAGGAGAGGGGATGTGGATGAGGAGGATATAAAGGAGTGAGAATGGTTATATGTGGAGGTAATGGTAAATGGGTGGGGGATAATGGTTTTGTTTAGGGGGTTTGTTTTTGATTGGGGGATGTTTGATTGGAATGGTGGGGATGGTTGTTGAAGGTGGATTGTTTTTTGTTTTGGGTATGGATGTTTTAGCAGGTTGATTAGTAAGAAGGGTTGGTAGATGTTTATAGTAGGTTGGAAGGGTGGTTGTATAGTGTATGTGTAATGGTACCAAGGTCACAAGAAGATAAGTCCACCAGCAAGGAGATGTCACAAGATGAAAGCAGGCAGCTGGGGCTTTTGGCAAACAGGACAGTCCCTTACCAGGGTGGTACTTCTCCCAATTCTGCTGACATCAGCTCAATTCAACAAAAGTCTGGGGTTTCAAATCTGGTTTTTTAAATTCTCTTGAGGAGCTGGGAAGACATTGCACATGTTGATTTTAAGTACGCACTTTCATTGATCTTGCCAGAGGACCTGGTGTTCTGTCGCCGCCAAACTACACCATACATTAGCTCTCTAACCAACCATCTAGCGTCTACACTTCCAGTCCCCGGCGGGATCTAGGACAACCCAGTTCTACCCTCCACAGACAACCATAGGACAACTTTGGCTAGTGAATACAACATATATTTTATATATGCAGTAAAACACTCAGATATATAACAAATTAATAAATTCTGAAACTAACAATTTCAAAAAAAAAAAGACCCTCTTTACTCTGAAAATATCTTATTGAGAGAACTCTTTCCACTTTAAAAACACTTTATACACATAGATCCATAGCAAATGCCAAAGAAGTCTTTAAGCACAATTAACTATATCTTCTGGCCCTGGAGGGGGCCCAGAAATTATGTACTTATGTAATATGTCTTTGCAGTTTGGAATGGTACAAGGTGTATGTGTGTTGGAAAAAACTATCAGCTGGACTTTGAGTGATGGCCAGATCAATTCTGCAATAGGAGGTGGACTTCCTTATCATCTGATACCTGGCTGACCTCCCAACCTCAGAGTGGTCCTGATGAGGGTCAACACTTAAAACACATCCACTCATCAGAAACAGATACCACAGGATACATTCTCTAGCCAGGAGCTCATGCTAGGGAGTTATTTTACTTTTGCTAAAACACATAACAGAATGTGTGACCACTGAGTCTCCCGCTTGGTTCAGGAGGCACACTTCTGGGAAGAAATTATCCGTAGTAGAATAAAAAATAATGGTGTCAGGCAGATGGAAAAACTATAAAGCCAGGACAGCATTGGGGTTTTTTCCCAAGTGAGGTGAGTGAATAATTGTAATAATTCACATCCAAGAGAATTACTCTGAAACCCATTCCATCCCAGTGGCATGGTGATCCTGCCTGTCCTATTGATCTCCACCAGGCACCACCAGTGGGATGGGGGGTCCTACTGCCATCTGGTGATTTTTTTCCTTCTTGGTCAGCAACAGATGTGGGGTAAAAGACAATAAAAGCCAATTCTAAGATGGAGTTCCTATCCCTGGTGTGAGCACAATGGATATGTTTTAAACATGATCATCATTTGTAAAAGAAATAAATACTGATTCATGCATACTATCCTTACAAGAAAATAAGGAACATCTTGCTTAGGAGGCTGTGCATAACACTTCCACTCCTGTGCCAGGGACTCCTAACACTTTAGCTCTGTGTCCCTTGTCTTTCAACCCTGCTGATTCTTTCCCCCTAATGGCAAATACCTGTCTATAGAACTGCTGAAAGAGGTAAAAACTGAATTCAGTTGGTCCTCCTTGCTGTGAGGGCCAGTACTTAGATCCAACAGATCTTAGAATATGTATATGTGAAAAGAACTGTGCTAAACCCTATACATCTTTCATGCTGTTGTTCCCCCAAACAATGCACTATATCAAGTATTCACAGACCTTGGACAAACCACATGGGGTGTCAAATACAATGTGTTTTGGGCTACAGGCAAATGCTTTACCTGTTTCTATTAGGGATTTGAGCATTCTGGACATGAGCATCCTCATGACCATTGAGAAGTGGAGAATACATACCCAAGCACAAAACAAACCACAAACCTCTCCCTTTCCTTGCAGTTCAGTGCACAAATAGAAGAGGTCATGACTGGTATCACATTACTGTACCCTCTCTTGATTAATAAGTCTCTGTAACCATAGTTAATTTTTATTACATCTTTGTGTTAGTTAAAAGAAAGTGTCCTGGGGACCTGAAAACATGAAGCTTCCCTTTTAAGAGTAATGGTAAAGAAACTTTTAACAATTATTTGCTTATCTGACCATTATGCTACACTATTTCAGGCTCAACTCTAACTATTGCCCAAGATCTCCAGATGGTTTATGAGGCTTGAAGGCAAGGGATAGCACAACATTTAAGTAAAGCTCTCACTTTATTGGAATATTGACCCTCCTTACCATTTCTCTCATGGGAAATCCATTCTTTGAAGATACTAAGGTTAAGTATGAGATGACCCAACAGCACAGTGCAATACTCAACACAGGGTGACCCTTTCCCTCCCCTCTAGGATGGAAAGCAGAAGGATGGGGCTAATGATCTTTATAATAGAGTGATTTTTAGAGTAATTCATGGGAGTTTCAGAACCAACAAGATCTGATGTGATTCAGAACCAACAAGACTGATTGGTGAGTCAATGTCTCTGTTCCAAGTGTACCCTGGTTATCTGTCTTGTTCCTATGACCAAATACCCAATATGAAGCAATTTAATGGGAGAAAGGTTTGCTTTGGCTAGTGCTTTGAGAGTACAGCCATCATGGAAAGGAACAACATGATAGAAGAAGCAGCTCATGGTTATAGAAGCAGGAGTGTGAAGCTGCTTGCTCATGCCTGTGTAGGTCAAGAGACACAGATAGAACAGGAAAGACAGCCAAGCTATGAGCCTCAAAGCCTGCCATTTGAGACACCCATTTCTTCCACTAGAATCCAGCTTCTAAAACAACTGTAAGGGACATTTAATATCCACACCATGTCACATATCTGTACTCATTTGTGAAAGCCTCACAGGCTGTCTGTGTTGGGTTCTCATCTTCTTGACTAAGAAAGCGTGTTTTAAGAAAGTATAATTTAAGCAAAAACATCAGAGACTTAAAAGACATATTTTTTTAAGAACCAAGATGCCTCTAAATGACTTCAAATCATTGCTTTGGGCCCCTAGAGATGGAACACATGCTTTTTATATCCCCCTACTAAATATATATAAAATCAAAAGGAGACTCAGAAAGGAAAAAAGAAAGAGGACAGCTAGAGGACCCATGAGATGGCACAATGATACAGTTTTTGCCTTTTGCCTCCTGTATCTCAGATCTGGAGCTACACAAACAGAGCCTAAAAATTGCTGAAGGTGGAGATTATTTTTAAAATCACCAAAGCTTGCTCCAGATATCAGAGGAGATTCATACTCACATAGATAGAAACTTTGAAAGGACAAGTACCGGCCGATACGACCATGGAGGATAAAGCGACCTCATGCTCATACCACTAGCAGCATGGTATGGAGAAAGCCAGGCAAAGCATGGAACTAGAACTTTAAACCCCTGCTGACAATGTGACCACCCTAGGTATGAGTTAAAAACACTGAGGAACATGAACTTCTACTGTCACTTGGCATGAATGAGTACCGATCCACTCTGTGGTGGTAACTCAAGGTGGCCATATGGAGATGTAACACTTCACAATCTGCTAGAAGTAACAAGGCCATCCCACTCTAGTATTACAGAAATATGAGCTATAGCAACATGCTACTCACAGCCAGGGGGATGTCAGAGAAGGTTCAATGGGCAAAGAAGAATGATAACTCTTATAGCTCACCATAATGAAAAATCCTCTTAAAGGGAAATACAGAACCCAAGTGGAAAGCCCGGACTTCTACCTATCCCTAACAGATATAAGGTACCACCCCATTTTCCCAGACAAACACTTGTCAGTAGAAAACCAATTTCAGAAAAGAGGGTTTAAAAATAAGACTTAGCACTTCATATCAAGATGAAAATGCCCAGATTTTAATAGAAAAAAATCAGTTGCATTGCAAGAATTCAATCTCAAGCCAAAAAGGAAAAAGAGAAAGAGAGTCAATAGAGCCGGCCAACACAGAAGTGAAAAATACAATTAGTATTACTCTGAAAACTTTGTTAAAGTCTCTATGATGAAAACATTCTGACAATCAGTACCAAGCACACTTGAAGTAAATGGGGAACAGGCTTAGTAAAGAAAATAGAAAGTCTTATTGAAGAAATATACATTATAAAGAGGACCAAAGGAAAAACATTAGACTCAAAAAGATACACTAACGAAATCAAAAGTTCAGATGGGAGCAGAGGAAGGAATCAGTAATCTAGAATATAGAACAATTGGAATTACCGTACACTGAACAACAGAAAGGGAGAAAACATCACAAAACAAAAATGAACAAGGATTTAAGACCTACGAGCTTCTAACAAAAGATCTATCACACATAGCAGTATTGTCCTAGAATGATAAACAGTAAGGAACAGTACTTAAAGAATAAAGGCCTGAAATCTCTCAAATTTTACATGAGACCATAACCTACAATAAAAAATTGGGGAAATCCAATGAATAAGCAAACAGACCACACACACACTCACACACACACACACACACACACACCCCAAATGCATCATAATTAAACTCTGAAAGTAAAGACAAAAAGAAAAATCTTAAAGTCAGTAGGTGAAGATGCGTCTCATCCATGGAAAAGTGTCTGACCAAACGCCTGGCAACATAAGGTACCAGGGTTTTTCCAAAGAAAAAAATTTTCAAACCAGACTCCATAACACAATAAAAAATCACCCCCAAAATTGGGAAAAAAGCGTCAATAACAATTCTTATAAAAAAGGGGGAAATTAAAACTAACATTTTGTGACATCCTATCCCAAAACCCAAAGGTGTTTTGGGAAAAGCAAATTAAAAGGAAGAAAAATCAACACACAAGGGCCCCAAAAAAAAAAAACCCAGCTACTTAAAATGACATCTGAAATAAAGGCCATGGGCCTCTTTCTCCACATTGACTTCCTGTGGAAATTATGCTTTAAAATTTAAAAAAAAAAAAAAATAATAAAAAAAAATAAAATAAAAAATAACAGCTGGGGGGGTTTTGGGGGTACCAAAGCTTTTAAACCCAGCAAATTGGGAACAGAGGGCAGCGGAAATTTCTGGGGGGTTTCAAAAGCCAAACCGAAATCTCGAGTGAGTTTCCAAAAGGGCAGCCTGGGCTACACGGAAAAAACCCGTCCGAAACACCAAAAAAAAAACCCCAAAAACAAAAACAAAATAAGCTAAAATTTTTTTTTGTTTTTTTTGTTTTTCGAGAAAAGGTTTTCTTCCCAGTATAACCTTTCCCCGTCCTGAACTCACCGTAGACCAGCTGGCCTCGACTCGAAAATCCGCTGTCCTGCCCCCCCCAAAAAAGCTGGGGTTTAAAAGGGGTGCCCCCACACACTGCCCGGGTTCCCTCAAAATTTGAAAACTAAAAATGATTTAAAACAAATATGTTTTAGAAGTACTTTAAGCAATATTTCCTAAACCAAAAGAGGGGGGTATAAAAAATGATAGTAGTATGGGGACATACTGACACCTAAATAAACAAAATTTAAAAAGCTAATAAAGTCCCTTCCCAAAAAAACACTTAAGGTAAAAGGGATTATTTTGGGAAAGTTAAAAATACCCGGGCGAGAATAAAAAATTTAAAAAAAGGGGGTTTGGGGAAGGTGGGCTCCAATTTGGGTTTAAAAAGAAATTGCCCGTCATTTCTAAGGACCCCAACCCCAAATCCAAAAGGCTTTTCAACAAAACCCTTTGAACCCAACACTAGTTATCCCCATACCTGCCCCCCTTCAGGTACAAAATACTCACAATGTTGTTTAAAATTTTCCCCCCAACAACAGAGAAAAACACAAACAAAGCATTTTTTTTTTTAAATAAAATAAAATAAAATTTTTAAAAAAAACAAATTTTAAAAAAAGAAAGAATAAAAAAGATACTTGACTTCCCGGGCCCTTATAACGGACCTTACTAGAATAAAGGTTTAAAATGGCTAAATTAAAACCAGAATTTTGGGGAGAATGGGATGCGAACGTGAAACCCCAAACCCCCTTTTGCTGGGCCCAAAAGGGAAGTAATTTGATTAAAAAAAAAAAAAAAAGGGCAATTTTGTTTTTTGAAGAACGGGTTTTTCTTTTGGGTAAAAAATTAAACTTGACCAAAAAATCTAAAAAATTAGAGAAAAAACAAAACTGTCCCCAAAAATTTTACAAGGTGTATTTTCTCCCCAGGCCCCAAAGGATATTAAAAAGACAATTAGAGAATGCATAGACCCTTTCTGCAAACATGAAACAAAACCCACAAACCCCAAAGATGCCCAAAAGACAACTAGAAAATATCATAAACTCCTAAAATAAGACCTTTTACAAACTGAACAAAATCACCCCCCTTTGAGAACAAAATTACCCCAAACCCCCCCCTTAAAAGTCCCAAAAAAACCCGGTTTTACTTTCCCTTATAAAACAAAACCAAGGAATTTAAAGCTTTAAACTTTATTCTTTTAAAACAAATAAAATTTCCATGGCGATTGAAAATCTTCCAAAACACTTTTAAAAAAAATTTTTAAAAAAACAAGTTCCCAAAATAATTTCATCAAAAAAAGTAGAACCACCTACCATTTTTTAAATCTCAAATCATTTCCCCTGAAACAACCAAAAACCAGAAAAAAAAGCATAAAACAGAAAAGCTACCAAAAACCCCAAATCTTAATGAATTTCAGCAAAAAAAACTCTTTTTGGAATGTTAAACAAAAAGGAATTTCCGTATTTATGTTTAAAAAAACATTTGGAACCCAAAAATTGGATCATTTAAAAAAACCCCCGGCTATAAAAGCCCCTAAAAAAAAATTTAAAAAACCCCGTGTAAACCTAGTTTTAAGTTTTTAGGGTTTGAAAAAAAAAAATCCATTTACCCCATCCCAAAGGAGAAAAAAAACCATTTCGAAAAAATTTAAAAGCTCCCTTTTTTAAGACACTATTTTCCCGAAAAAAAACCAAATAAAAAAAAAAAAAAAAAAAAAGCCGGGCAGTGGGGGCACACGCCTTTAATCCCAACCCCCTTTGGGGGCAGAGGCAAAGGTTGGGAAAATTTCTGAGGGTTTGAGGGGCCCGCCCCCGGTTTTAAACCCATGATTTCCCGGATAGCCCGGGGCTATAAAAAGAAAAAACCCTTTTTCTCAAAAAAAAAAACCAAAAAAAAAAAAAAAAAAAAAAAAAAAAAAAAAAAAAAAAAGAAAAATCTAAAAATGGGTTTAAAAAACCCAATGAAATAACATTGTACTTAATGAAAAATCCAAAATTCCTTGATCCAAAAATAAGGGTGTCTTCTTTTCTACCATTTTATTCCCAAGATAATTTTGGGAAATTCTCACCAATCCAAAAAGGCCAAAAAAACAAAATTGATTTTACTTGAAAATTTTAAATGGAAAAAGGAAAGTGACCCAGTGGGTAGGATGCGCACATAATTCCTTGTTTTTGATCCCCACAAAAAAAAGGAAAAGGGGGGGGAGAGGGGGAGGGGGAAGGGGGAAGGGGGGGGAAGGGAGGAGGGAGGGGGGTAACAGGAGGTGGAAAAGGGGGAGATGGAGGGGAGCGGGGAGGGAAGAATGAGAGGAGAGAGAATTCTATGTTAGGATGACATGACTTTCCATGGACTCACAAAATATTTTCCAGAACTAATGAGCAAGTTCAGTAATGTTGTAAGACAAAAATAAGCATACAAAAGCTAATTCTATTTTGATATATTGGAAAGAACTCAAGGTCCCCCAAAATTTTAATAGCATTTACAGTTGCTCAAAAGAATATAATTCTTCAGTCTAAATCTAAAAAAAAAAAATACAATGTGGTGTATGTGTGCTGGAAATTATACTCCTAGACATTTCTCTCACAGAAATATGAATGCACAAAAGGCGTGGTCTGAGTATTTACAGCAGCTGAATTTGCAAGGGCAGAAAGCTTGAAGCAAATCCAGATATCCTGTAATGTGCAAACAAACTGTGGTGCATCCAGTTGTGGAGCCCACTCTACAATAAACAAGAAGTAACTACACCACAACCCAGATGAATTCCTTAAGAAAATGTTGGGTAAATGAACCAATTCTCAGAGGCTATGGGCTCTATGATTTCACCCTTCTAACATTCTTAATATTGGAGAATAGATAGGGGTTCACCGTGAGTTAGGGACCTAGGAACAACAGGAGGAGATCTGCACTGTATGAGTTTATAAGGTCAACAGGAGAGGTTGCTACCTATAATGTAAATATTCTGCCCTGACTATATCCATGGCTATATGCAGGTTATGAAACTATTATGTTTCTTTGTAAGACATTATGATTGTGGAAGAGGTATAGTACATGAACGGTACATGGGATCTTGTGTATCAGTTCTTAAACCTGCATGTGAGCCTACACTGGTCTTAAATGTTTAAACAGTTTAAATTAAAACCAAGTTCCAATGCTACTACCATGCTTTAACCAGAATTTATATGCCTTTCTTCTGTGCTTTCTCCTCAGGGCATCAGGTTGAGAAATAGAAGATGAGTCAGCCTTAGAATCAGACAGTTTTGAGCTTAAGTCTTCCCTCTTTATATACCAGATGTAAAATACAGAGTATGCCATTATCCCTTGCAAAAGAGGAATAAATAAATCTACTTCAAAAAATCATCCCAAGGTTAGAGAGAATGTTTGCAACGTGTGCATAGGGGCCTAAAGAATAACAAACACTTTGTAACAAGTAACTGCTCCCCTGCCTCCATGTGGATTCTGTCCACTGCTTATGGCACCATGGACGATGGCATTTATGTTCCTTTATACAGAATTGTAAGTTTTAAAGCAATGTTCTAGGTTTTATTCACCCACTTTTCCTCTAGGGCCGTCTTTCACAGGCTAGCTGTCTCAGAAATGCATGCTGGACCAAATTCGTAGTATAAAGTAGTTATGAACCGGAAAGGTTATATTTCAAAATTCTATCTATCTATCTATCTATCTATCTATCTATCTATCTATCTATACTATCTTATGTGTATGTGTGTCTAATTTGATCTGAGGCTAGAGTGAGCCAAATCTGGAAACCCTAGCTGGTAAGACACTCCTAGAAAATGCAAAGCCATCCCATTACCCTGCAGTATAAAGATGCTGCCCATTAGCCTTTTTCTCTCTGCTTGTCACATAACTCACAGCTTGACAATAAGCATGGAAGCAGTGTCTCAGCGGAGACCAGGAATGAAGGGAGACTTGAATCTCCTACTATACCTTCAGAATACATTACTCAGTCTCTGTAATATGTTTCCTTGTATATATGATGAGGATAAGCTCAATATCTATATCTTAACTAAATTAATTTGTTTGTTCATTTATTCATTTATTTGCAGGGGGGCACACAAATGCCATGGTGCAGATGTGGAAGTCAGAGGACAACTTTTAGGAGTCAGTTCTCCTTTTTCTACCTGTGTGTCCCAGGGATTGAACTCAAGTCATCAGACTTGGCAGCAAATGCCTTTAGCTGAATCTTGCCAACCCTAATGCCTATATTTTCAGGTTATTGTGATAATTAAATAACAGAAAACAATAAGACACTTAGCATACCATTGCCATGCAGGAGTAGAAGAAAATATTTTCAATCATTTTTGTGGGTCAAATGGACATCTGCCTGGGATGTAGGATGAACCTTGACCCTGCCTCACACCATCAACACAAATCAATTCCAGAAACCTGATAGGCTCACAGAAGAAAGGTCAGATGCTAATACTTCTGGAAGGAAAAAAAAAAAGGAGGAAGAATATTGTCATCACTTGGGGGCAGGTATAGATTTCTTTTAAAGAATACAAAAAAAGGTGTAGGCTTTAAAAGATAAAAAGGACTTCAGAAAAAATCACAACCATATTCATCAAAAGACACCATTAAGAAAGGAAAATTCTAGCCTTAGATGGAGGAAGGGTATCTGTGTGAATGAATATCTTAAGAATGCCTTCATATTAATAAAGAAAAGGTAGAACACACAGTTTTAAGGCCTAGCTAACAGTTTCAGAGGGATATCTAGCAAGCAAAATAAACAGATGTTGAGCATTGCCAGTAACCTGTGAACTAGAGCGAAGAAACAGAGCAGAAGAGCTCAGATTAAAGTATTGAACAGTATCCGGTTTTAGAAAGAATGAGGGCAACACCATCTCCATTGCTGCAACTGAGAAGGTAGATGTAAGTCAGCCACTTTGGGAAAGTATCCAGACAGCAATGCCCTCCCTCCATACTTACCCTAGGATCAGCCATCCTACCGCAGGCATATATCCAAGAGGAGTAGACTAACATGTCTAAGAAGATACACTCAGGAATGCTGGTGGCAGCTTTGTTCATCACATCTAAACTATGGAAACAAGCCAAATACTGACCAACAGTAGAACAAAGAAATAGCAGGGGGAGATAGAATAGATAGATAGATAGATAGATAGATAGATAGATAGATATAAGAAAGAGATACAAATATAGACTCATACAGTAGAATATTATACCTCATGAACAAGAACACTAAACCATGGAAAACACCTCAAGGCAATGTTAAATCCTGGACATTGTGTAAAGCAAGTCAATTCAGATACCAGAGCACATTATTTTGATTCCATCAAGTTCAAGGGGCAAAGGTAATTTAGTGTCATAGAAAAAAACAAAAACCAGGGCAACCTTGAGAAGTAATAATGGACCAGGAAAGGACATAAAGGGCTGAGATCACTATACCTATTCACTCTTGATTTTGATGGTTGCTATGGGGCGTGCACATGTGGGCATGTATACACATTTTATATGCATCACGCACATTGCAGTACCTCATTAGATATAACAGAAATCCATTAAGTGTGATCAAGACATGCAGTGATCGTGGAGAAAGTCAGTGATCTATCATTTCTGTTAATTTTGTCAGCACAATGATGGATTCCTCTTCCAGCGCATTCCCCACTACCAATTTTCCCCAGTAATGCTGCAGAAACAACACAACACAATCCTTTTTTTTTTTTTTTTTTTTTTGGTTTTTCCGAGACAGGGTTTCTCTGTGTAGCCCTGGCTGTCCTGGAGCTCACTCTGTAGACCAGGCTGGCCTGGAACTCAGAAATCCACCTGCCTCTGCCTCCCAAATGCTGGGATTAAAGGCGTGCGCCACCACCGCCTGGCTAACACAATACTTTTTAAGCTAAAAAAAAAAAAAAAAAGTCTGCTTTCCCCTTTGTCTCAGAAAACATGCATGAAAGCCAAAGACACTTTTACTTCAAATGACTTCTCCCGCTGATAATACCAGTGTTAGATATTCTACAACTGTGTGGTACAGTGAACCAGCATCATACTGGGAGGGAAAAGACAGGAATGGCAGATAATCAAGAGACAATGGAGGCACTCGCCTCCTTGAGAATGTTTAAAATTTTTCAAAAGCCTCCCCTGGACATCTCATGACCTCAGGGAAGGCAATCTGAATGCAATGCACCCAAAGCTGTGTGCTTCTCCTGAGATGTGTGTAGTTATGGGGAGACTTTCACCTTAGAACCAGGCATTAAACAAGGAAGGCTAGGACAGCTAGGGAGTTGGTCCCATTGGCATCCTGGGCACTTGGTCACTCACTAAATCTAATTTGATTTTGGGTTAACTTTGCCTGTTTACAAAAATGAATTGATGGGTTTTGCAGGGGAAGGGGATATAGAAGGAGCAGGAATGGTAAATAAAATATTAAGTGTAGTGGCATCTGAGCACCAAAACCAGAATAGAAAATGAACTGGGAACCAAGGTACAGTGACAGTGACACACGTGGTAATTCCACATTCAGGAAGCTGAGGGAATAGGATTTTCATGAGTTCGAGGCCAACCTGGGACACAGTGAGAGACTGTCTCTGAAAAGCAAAAGACAAACAACTAAAGAGAGGGAGGGAGGGAAGAGAAAGAAGTAAGGAACTAGGAGGCTGACTTACCAATCTTTTCATAGGCTGTTTAAAAACAGAGCTAATGGGGAGCAGCAAACTAGCTAGCTCAGTGAGTAAAAGCTCTTGCTGTCAAGACTTAGGACCTGAGTTGAACCCCCAAACCCCAGGATTTGCATGATAGAATGAGAAAAGCAACTCATGCAAGTTGTCCTCTGACCTCTGAATGTGTGCAATGGACACACCACACAACACACACACACCCAATTTAAAAGGGGTAGGCAGGCAGGTGTAGCAGTGAGCTGAGATTCCACAAAGGGAGCCATTGTGTGATGCTGTCTATTCCCTTCAAGTTCAAAATAGAGCCCAGACGGTTCCCTCCCCATGGTTATCAAACTTGGACATTTGTGGATGCTTTCCTAGCTGCAAACTCAAGAAATGATCCTTGAAATTATATTACCAAGAGAAATTTTCCTTCATTGCTTATTTTGATATAATTTCAATAAATGTATAGAATGTGAAATTATTTCCTCATTTCATCCCAGTTCTAAAAATGAAATTCAATTTATGAGCCAGTCTGTGGAACTCCAACAGAGCACAGCCGCAACGTGCCAGCAGCCAATTGCTAGCTGCAGGACCAGGCTTCCGGGAGAGGAAGAAATAACCCTTTAGGAGTGGGATATTCTTCAAGTTCATTCCCAGGGGCTTGAGGTCAGTATTCTCAGTCGCTAATGACAACTCAGTCTATTCCTTTGAGATCTAAAAAGGAGCTGGTTTGGTAAATGCCTGAGCATTTATGTGTATCCCACTGTAACCCCAAATAACCCAGGAAAGAATCATAACTCTGAGTCCAAGTGGCAGAGTTACATCTGGGGACCTCTATGAGGGCTCTACACAGAAACAAGGGCTACTTCTAGGAAATATGTTCAAATGATCATTTCAGGTGATGAAATTGTTATGACACTTTTGAAAATCAGCTGGGCTAGGCGATGGATACATATAATACCAGCAACTCGGGAGGCTGAGTCAGGTAGACGGTGACTTCAAAGCCTTCCTGGACTACAAAGTGAATTCAAGGCTACCCTGGGCAGCTTAGCAAGGTCCTGGCTCATAATAAAAAGCAAAAGGGCATGCTAGTCGTGAAGCTAGCCTGGTGTTCAGGAGGTCCTAGGGATTGCTAGCACAAAAGGGAATGAAATCATGTGATATTTAAGACATATGGGAGTATTGTGCATAGAGAAGTGTACAGGCACCCCACCCAGCCTGATGATAACAAAATATGAACACCTGATCCTTTCCTGAGTTAGAGTCCTCCCCAGCCAAACCTCATCCTGGACTCGAGTTTTTGCTTCCCATGGTCCTATCCTGTGTGCAGCTCTTAGTAATACCAGGCATTGCTTAGTCTGTTGTTAAGATTACCTATCTATCACATTCTGTAAGGCTTCGCTTTTGATGCTTGGTGTTTTGAGATTCATTTAGGCTAACAGTTGGAACTGCAGTCATTCTTCTCACTACTCAGGACACCTCTTTCTGTCCCCACCCCCTCCAGTTTCCAAAACTGTCTATATAAGGCAGATGCTTAGGGGAGAAGAGTTACCATGTGCACAGGTCTCCTTTCCAGTTCTCCTAGCATTGAGGCAGAAATATGGGAGGAGGCTGGTGAGATGGCTCTGTGGATAAAGGTACTTGCTGCAACTCCTGAGGACATGAATTCAAACCCCAGGACCAATATCATGGAAGGAGAGAATCCCATCCTGAGAGTTAGCCCAAACCTCCCTCCCTACATACATACATACATACATACATACATACATACATACGGTTTTGTTGTTGTTGTTGTTTTTAGAAACATGGAGGGACTAGGGCTATAACCAAGTAGTATCTCATGCCTAGTACACACAGATCCTAGTTCTATCCATAGCACCACAAGAAAAACAAACAAAACCACGGTTGGGTAACATGGCTCATTCTTGTAATCCCAGTCCTCAGGAGGCTGAGGCAGAAGAGTCATGAGTCCAAGGACAGCCTGAGGTATACAGCAAGTCCCTACGTCAAGAAACAAAGAAACTGGCCGGGCAGTGGTGGCACACACCTTGAATCCCAGGCACTTGGGAGGCAGAGGCAGGCGGATTTCTGAGTTCCAGGCCAGCCTGGTCTACAGAGTGAGTTCCAGGTCAGCCAGGGCTACACAGAGAAACTCTGTCTCGAAAAACCAAAAAAAAAAAAAAAAAAAAAAAAAAAAAGAAAAAGAAAGAACAAAGAAACCAGACTCTTACTTCTCTCTCCATCCCTTATCAACCGAAGACTAACAGCCTGTCTCAGCTGTCCCCAGGTGTCTAGTATCCCTCCTCACCCTCATGCCGACATCAGAAATTCACCTCTCCTCATCCCTGGTAGGAATGCATCTACCGCTGTCTTATAGCCTTCTGTGGTTCTACTCCATCTTCATTCTCTTAACTACAAATGTCCCAGGCCAGGCTGTTGTCACTTCATGTTTGTGTTACCTGCCTTACCAGCTCCATAGTAGAGAGGTGAAAGCGACCTCCAGTCTCAACGGAAGAGCATCTTTTAAGTCAGAAACACAACCTTATCAGTCCCATCTTTCTCCTTAAAAATCCTCCTGTGGTCCTCACTGCCTTCAAGATGAAATCCAATCCCTAAAGCATGTCATATAACACAGCCTGTGGTCCTATCTCTGCCTCCTTGGGCAGGGCGCATCCCCGAGACTGCAAAAGTTGTGAAGCCCTGCAGCCTGACTACATGCCACACCCCCTTTCCAATTCTTTTGTTTTTTCCCCCCTCCTTCCCAAGCCCATCCAGTAATGGCTACTGGTCCCTCAAGACCCTCCAGGTATCCCAGCATGCATTTCCTGAGCTTTTTCCATGCAAGAGAGCCAGTCTTCACTGTGGAGTCCCAGGGATTAGAATCATCTAGGTGACACAACTCTGGGTATCTATTCAAGGTGTTTTTAGAGAAGATTGAGGAGGGAAGACCCATCCTGAATGCGGGTTGGCACATTCCATTGACTGGGGTCCTGCACTGAATTAAAAGGGGAAAGGCCAAAGCTACATAAATGCTGGCATTCTTCTTTTTTCTGCTCTCTGTTTTACCAAGATGTGAGGGGTGGCAGCCAGTATCCTGCTATTAGATATGCCTGTCACCAGGGCTTACCAGGGCTATAATAATTGACAATCTCATCCAACTCTGAATCCTTGAGTTGATTTCTCTGGTATTTGATAACACTGGTGAAAGGATTACTCTATCGGAACCAGGGGTGAGGGGCTGGCTCCTTGACCCTCAGCGTCATGTGTATCCTTCTATGACACATACCCACTGCCGCTCACCTGATCTCTCTTCTTCCCACAAGATAGACAACCAATAAGGAGGGATGCTCATATACCTCATGTCCCCAGGACCCAGCTCAGTTTACCCCTGGCAGTGATGGGAATGTATGCGAATCACATCAGGCCACTCAGACAACATACATGCAATGTGTCACTAAAGACTCTAAAGGGCGCTGACCTCATTATGTGAATTATTAGGGAAATGAAACTTGGACTATGTGGCTTTTCCACATCACTGAAGTTCACTTAGTAATTTATATAGAAAGGTTTCAAAAAAAAAAAATAGCCTACGCTGGCTGAATTGATCAGCATTCTCTGGTACACTGGATGGGCTACTGTTGAAAAAAAATAATTGTTCCCTGGGAAAGATGTGACTGTCTGCCTCACCCCTTAAGAACAAACCAAAGTTCAGTTCACCACAATTACTCCCTGGAAATCAACAAGTTTATTGGGCTTTCTTGCAGAGTGTGAGTGAGAGGTTACTGAGAAGAGTGTGGGTGACCCCAAAGCAGCCATATTGGAAGGTCTGCATCCAGTATGGAGGATGGCTTCCTATGAGTGCATAGACGGAGCTCTCCCCCTAGTCTTCTGCAGTCTGTTCTCTGACCCATGACAGAGTCCATGAGGCAACATGCATGGAGGATAGAATTGCGTACAAATGATGAGAGGAGTGGCCAGATGCTGGAAAGGTGGTAACAACTGTTCAACTGTCCCCACCTACTCTCTCTAGTAGGAATGTCAGTAGTTCACTAGCCCCAACATGATAGACTCCCAGAATAGGCACAGATGATCATGGCAGCAGTTTGGCTCAGAGGATAACACATTACAACAGGCATTTATAACCACTGTCTCCACACAGGTCAGTGCCCCACCTCCCCATTGCTCTCTTTGGAAGGGACACTCCTGACTAGGTGCTCTCTGAAATTTTTAAGATAATCACTGAGGACATTTCCCCTATTTCCTCAGTCCCCATTAGAGTCGCCTCCTCACAGGACCCACTAGAGGTTTGTCCCCTCAGGGCCTGTGTGCAGTTTCCTTTTTTTAGATCAAACTTTCTTCCTTAACGCTTTCACACAGGTATAAAATGCATTTTGGTTTCTCTCCACCTCTACTCTCCCAAATCCCTCCCCACACATCCCTTTCCCCTGCTCATGTCAACATGTTTTGTTTTGTAACCTACCAAGGCTGTCTGCATGATCATGGGGTTGGAACTACCCACTGGAGCTCGGTGGACAGCTGAGGACAACCGTTCTCTCTGTTCCAGAATCTTTCAGCAGCCAATAGTTCTGTTGGGAAAGTGTCTCACCTTTAGAGATACTTGATTTCCTTTCTGTAGATGGCATTCACCCTTCTTGATTCATCACTTCTCAGACAACCAAAGGTCAAGGGCTTACTCCATACCTCTTACTATGCTGCTCAAGTTACCCTGAGCACAGCTTTAAAAGCAACTGAAAAGCCACTTGGCAGTCTCGAACTACAGGGCCATTCTTACCCTCTAACCTTCTTCCTCTCCTGCCTCTGCCCCAGGGCCAGACAGGGCCTCTCACAATTGCTGCTTCTGGTTTGTGTTGTAAAATGATCTACAAGGAAACCAGGACCTTGGAGCATCTCTGTTGAGTCTAAGCAGATTCTGGTAGCTTAAAAAGCAGACCATGGACTGGAGAGATGCCTCACAGGAAAAGCTTCTATGGAAGCATGAGTCCTGAGTTCAGACCCCCAGTATTCATGTAAAACCCAGGCAGAGTGATGTGCACTTTAGCACTATCATTAGGGATAGAGACATGTGGATCTGGTGGCTCACTGGCCAACAAGTCATAGCCAACAGAGTGAGATCCAGGTTCAGGGAGAGATCCGGTTTTTTTTTGTTTTTTTTTTTTTTGACTCTTAAAAATAGGTGGAGAATGGATTGAGGAAAACATCTAGTATCAACCTCTGGCCTCTACAATACACAAGTATGCTCATACAGACATATATGCATACATGCACACACATGGTCATACATGCATTTATACATACACAAAACACCATCAACAGCAAACAAAAACTACAAAAAAAATCTAACCCAATCAACCAAGATACTTTCCTTGTCCTTAGGAGATTTGATGTACTTTCTTTTGTTGTCACAATATCCAAGTCTAGGAAATTCATAAAGAGCAGAAGCTGACTTGCGCTCATGGTTTGTGGCTGGGGCATCCCAAGGCATGGTGCAGGCTGGGAGATTGTGATGCTTCAACTCTTGACATAGGATGAAAGGAGCAGACTGCTGGACACATGCTGCTGGAGAAAACATGGAGGAGGGGTGCCTTATCTCACAGTAGCCTGCTCTTGTGGGAAAAGTATGGCCATTTATACATGGGGGCTTATCAGTGAGAAAGGCAAAGATCCACCCTTGAGGTCCCACCCTAACCCCAATGTATCTTCTAGGCTTTGTGGACCAATACTGTCACACTGAGAAAGCAAACTTTGGGGCGATCCACTACAGCATGCCAACTCAGGACATTTTACACAAGTTTACCCAGAGCTGTTCCTCTCAGTAAGCGAGTCAGGAGTGTATTTCTAAGCACTTGCTAACATTAGTCAAACTCACGATGCTTGGTGGGAATTCTACTAGAATCAGACCCTCAGGAGCAAGCCACATCTCATTATTTATAATGGGTAATGTAAAGTTAGACACCTTGGAGAACTGCACAGCATTTGGCCTTTTAGAGTCCTAGTTCTGCCTGGGGATATGGCTCAGTGGTAGAGCAGCATTTGCCTAGAATATGCAAGGTCCTGAATTCCATCCCCAGCTCTGAAAAAAAAATGCTTTTAATTAAAATCTGAGTCCTTTTTGTATTTTCCCCAGCGCCTGCCAACTGGGAAGGCTGTGCTGTCTGGAGATGCAGGTTTTCAACATAGACTATTTGCTACTTGCAGTCAGTATGATATCTCAGTAGAGCCATGGTTTCCCTGACCATCTTCAGTTTGTCCTTAGAGCACATAGCAAAGAGAATATTTCCCTTTTTGTTGTATAGTCCCCACTGTCCAGAGAATGTCACTTTTAAAATAAAATAAGCGAGCTTCCCCTGATTCTTGCAAAGGGAAGATTCCACTAAAGATGAAGACACACTAGTGATATCAGCATTTGACTTGCAACGGGGGAAAACCAAAATGAATTTTCCACTTTAGCTCATTGGCAAACTATTTTTCACCACGCTGAATGTTCAAAGCACAGTGACAAATAGCAGATGATAAGCTGCCACCACACTGAGCACATGCTGGAGAGCCACAGCCATGAGGCCCTCCCCGACAGCAAACCTTGCTCTCTGATCCCATCTGACTCCCAGTGGTCATCAATGCTCCTGGAGGGCACAGATCCCAAACCAGAGGGACCTAATTCTCTTTCTCTTTTTTATTATTGGATATTTTCTTTCTTTACATTTCAAATGTTATCCCCTTTCCTGGTTGCCCCTCCCCCCAGAAACTCCCTATCCCATCCTCCCTCCCTTGCTTCTGTGAGAGTGATTCCCCTACCCACTCTCCCACTCCCGCCTCCCCACCCTCAAATTCCCCTACACTGGGGTATCAAGCCTTTACAGGACCAAGGACCTCTCCTTTCACTGATGCCCAACAAGGCCATCCTCTGCTACATATGCAACTGGAACCCTAGGTCTCTCCATATGTACTACTTGGTTGGTGGTTTAGTCTCTGGGAGCTTTTGGGGGTCTGGTTGGTTATTATTGTTCTTCCTATGGGGTTGCAAACTCCTTCAACTCCTTCAGTCCTTTCTTTAACTCTTCCATTGGGGACTCCATTGGGGACCCTGTACTCAGTCCAATGGTTGGTTGCAAGCATCTGTCTCTGTATTTGTTAGACTCTGGCATAGCCTCTCCAGAGACAGCTATATCAGGCTCCTGTCAGCATGCACTTCTTGGCATCCACAATAGTGTCTGTGTTGGGGAATGTATATGGGATGAATCCCCAGGTGGGGCAGTCTCTGGATGGCCTTTCCTTCAGTCTCTGCTCCACACTTTGTCTCCGTATTTGCTCCCATGAGTATTTTGTTCTCCTTTCTAAGAAGGACAAAAGCATCCACATTTTGGTCTTCCTTCTTCTTGAGCTTCACTTGTTCTGTGAATTGTATCTTGGGCATTCCAAGCATGTGGGCTAATATTCACTTATCAGTGAGTGTATACCATGTGTGTTCTTTTGTGATTGATTACCTCACTCAGGATGATATTTTCTAGTTCGATTCATTTGCCTAAGAATTTCATGAATTCAAATATAAGTAGATCAAGGACCAGCACATCAGATACACTGACACTAATAGAGGAGAAAGTGGGGAAGAGCCTCAAACACATGAGCACAGGAGAAATTTTCCTGAACAGAACACCAATGGCTTATGCTCTGAGATCAAGAATCAACAAATAGGACCTCATAAAATTGCAAAGCTTCTGTAAGGCAAAGGACACTGTCAATAGGACAAAACAGTAACCAACAAATTGGTGAAAGATCTTTACCAATCCTACATCCGATAAAGGGCTGATATCCAATATATACAAAGAAGTCAAGAAGTTAGACTCCAGACAACCAAATAACCCTATTAAAAATTAGGGTACAGAGCTAAACAAAGAATTCTCAACTAAGGAATACCGAATGGCCAAGAAGCACCTAAAGAAATGTTCAACATCCTTAGTCATCAGGGAAATGCAAATCAAAACAACCCTAAGATTCCATCTCACACCAGTCAGAATGTCTAAGATCAAAAACTCAGGTGACAGCAGATGTTAGAGAGGATGTGGAGAAAGAGAAACACTCCTCCATTACTAGTGGGAATGCAAGCGGTACAACCACTCTGGAAATCAGTCTGGTGGTTCCTCAGAAAATTGACATAGGATTACCTGAGGACCCAGCTATACCATTCCTGGGCATAAATCCAAAAGATTCTCCAACATATAACGAGGATGCATGCTCCACTATGTTCATAGCAGCCTTATATATAATAGCCAGAAGCTGGAAAGAACCCAGATCTCCTTCAACAGAGGAATGGATACAGAAAATGTGGTACATTTACACAATGGAGTACTACCCAGCTATTAAAGACCTAATTCACTTTCATCACTAAAAAACATACCTTTGCATTGAGTGGGAAGCCCTTCTGGACTGAGGGAGGGACCAAAGTCATCCCCAATTGGGGTTCTCTATCAGAGGTCAGTAGTAAATACTGTCTCAAAGAATCGTGGGTCGTATTATCTCTGTTGCAAGGATTCAACTTTTCAAGGTGGCAAGAGAGGAGACAGGGCAATATGTAAATAGGTAGCTTGATAGGGGAAGTATGTAAGTAATGGGTGTGGCTTTAGGATGGTATGTAAATTGTGACTGTAACTGGTGGGTGACATGCAAGTAGGTGGGTAGTAAGCAAATAAGTGGGTGTGGCTCATCAGCAACATATAAATACATGGATATGAATCTGGGGAATACATAATTGAGTGGCCTGTGGCTAAATTCCTCTCAATTTAATTACTCTACATTGAGATGTAAATCTGATATAATTTTCATATGCCACATATGATTTCTTTCTGTCTTTTTTTTTTTTTTTTTTTTTTTTTTGTTTTTCGAGACAGGGTTTCTCTGTATAGCCCTGGCTGTCCTGGAACTCACTCTGTAGACCAGGCTGGCCTCGAACTCAGAAATCCACCTGCCTCTGTCTGCCACATAATGATTTGGTTTCTCTTTCTTCTCCAAAACATTTAAACATATAGAAGGCATTCTTACTCTAGAGGTCCCACACACCAGGCAGTTTGGTTTGTTAGAACCCTACTGGTCACAGATCTCAAGTCACCTGGGATAAATGGAACTCTCACAGGAAATACCAGACAAAAGCAATATGCAGACCGTACATCCTGTCATGAACTTTTACCCTGGCCTTGGAAAGAAAGATGTGTTCCCTATGGACTAGAAATCACTTCTCAGTCTTTCTGATAAAGTCAAGAGTGGAGTGGGGAAAAAAAAAAAAGGAAGAATCTATATGAACCAGAATAGCTGGAAAAATAATCTGGAGATGGTTTTGAAGAACAAACCTGTGAAAGATGTACTAGACTGTCCCGCTCCCAAATGAGGGCCCTCACCCTCTAATTAATCTAATGGCAGTGTTGCCTGCCTCTGTAGTGTCCTGATGAAAATTCACCTCGCGTTGCATTCAGGGCTGCACAAGGCTCACATACTTAGGACGCGGTAACTCCATGGTGATGAATTGCCTCCCAATGAGCTAGCCAGGTTCTGCAGCTTAGAGGCTGGTGTGGAGTGAAATTACATTTTATCACTGCTGTACAAGTTTCGGGCGAATTCATTAAAATTCGCTCCCAGAGTCAGGCTGTGGAACTGTGGAATCTTGTAGCTTGATGGCGATGAGGAAGGGATATTTGTGCTGTCTGTACCAGGGGAGCACAGTATGACAGCAGCCCAGTGAGCTTAGATGTGACCAAGGATGTCACTTCTTAAAGCACAACTGCCGTTTAAACAAGGGCTCTCAGAGAAACAGCATTCATGGTCCAATAAGCCAAAGGCAGGAAGAGGGACAAGCAGGAGGCACAGATGTGTGGGTGCTGGAGCCAGCCAGCTCTGCCTTCCCCACCAACCCCAGGTGGCCTGCTAAGCACCCATCAACACCTGCTGATAGAACTGCTCTGTGCAGAGGGCAGAGGTGTAAATCAGAAAGTTGAGAAAGAACCCCCATTGCTGCGAACTAAACTGGGGAGGTGAAAGCTATGACCAGTAAGTTCTACTGATCAACAAACAGGAAGTGCTATGGCCTGACACAGCCTCTACTCTAAAGCCTCTTGCTTGGCAGCTGAAGAGCTAGCCAGGTCATTCTTTAGAGAGGTGCTGACTACTTCTGTCCCCTCTGCCTCAGCAGGCCAGGCTGCCCAGGGGAAGCTACAGGCTCAGCAGCTGCTGTCTAGCATTGATCCATGGGGCTTTGTTGGCCCAATCCAGAAGAACCCTGATGAGATAGTTAAACAACCATCCTCTGTGTGCCAGCTCACACCAGCATCTGGCAGTTTCCTATATCCACAGGGATTTGTCTGGCCAGCCCCATTCCCACTCATAGCCAGCGTGGAAGTAAAGTCACAAGCTGGACCTCCACCCAAGGGTCAGCATCTCACACATAACTAATACCGTGTATGTCTTAGTTGGGGTTTCCATTGCTGTGAAGAACACCAAGACCAAAGTAACTCTTATAAAGGACATTTAATTGAGGCTGGCTTACAGGTTCAGAGGTTCAGTCCATTATCATCAAGGCAGGAAGCAAGGCAGCATCCAGGCAGGCATGGTGTAGGAGGAGCTGAGAGTTCGATATCTTTCACCCAAAGGAAGCCAGGAGAAGACTGACTTCCAGGCAGCTAGGAGGAGGGTCTCAAAGCCCACCTCCACAGTGACACACTTCCTTCCAACAAGGTCACACCTTCTAATAATGCCAGTCCCTGGGCCAAGCATATTCCTCCATGAAGACTCCAGGGTCTGTGAGGAATGGGGCCTCCTAGCTACCAAGGCAATGAGAAAAAGCTACTGTGTGCATAAAGCCTGAGACAGGATAGTCTCAGACACACCAGAGAGAAGTGTCTACTTCTGTTCAGGGCTAGTGTGCTCTCCAAAGTAGCACTAAGTGTCCTTTCCAGTGTGGGGATTGCCTTGCCTTCAATGGCACAAAACCATATGTATAAAGCATTCAGTGTCCTTTTCCTGGGACAGAACCTTTGGATTTCTAAGCCACAGTCAGTTTCCATGGATGTTGTTTGCAGTGTTAGAGAGGATACTTGTTGGTATTCCTTCTAGGCTCCGCCCAACACTGTTGTCAGGTAGGCCTGGCTTGCAGTAAAAGGGATTGTTTGGCCCCTTTTCACTCTCCATGTGTTCCTGGATGGCCTCTCTCTTCTCTCTTCCTCTCCTCTTCTCTCTGTCTCTGTCTCTCTGTCTCTCTGTCTCTCTCCTCTCCCTCTCCCTTCTCACAACTCCCCTTCCCATGCTCCCAAATAAACTCTATTCTATACTATACCCAGCTTATGGCTGGTACCTCAGGGAAAGGGATGTCTGAGCATGGGCTCGCCAAGGCACCCCTCTCACCTCACCATACCACGCTCTATAAAACATATCCTTGTCTTTATAACACACATCAATGCTGCTATGGCAACCACTGGATGCCCATAGCCATACAGTGAAGCCTGCAGAACCCAGAAGCCCAGCCTTCAGAAGCATCTCTCTTTTTGTGACTTATCTATAGCCATCAGTCTTCCTGTCAATGCAAGACTACATTTACTCCATCCACGGGAACTGCGATGCCTAGGCATTGGGTGTGTGGGGGGTGGGGGAGTGTCACTCTACTAGGCCCTTTTGTAGTGGCACTCTGTGGCCAGCTCACACAGCCTTTAAAGACAAGTGTATGGCTTCCCACCTCTGAGTTCAAGAGCATTGAGTTGGTATCTGGACACTGGCCACATGGGAGAGCTTGTGACACGGGAAATGCAAACATCACAAGCTAGAGCCAGACTGCTTGCTGACATGTGACAGAAAGGCTCAAGGCTCAGTTCGTGATGCAAAAGCACAGGGAAACAGGACCTAGCCCTACGAGGGGAGCCCTGCTGTGTCTTTACTAGGTCTCACCTGCAAATACAAATAGCCATGTATAAGGCCAGATGTACATTGTAGTAGGAGAAGTCTGACCATCTGAATCTGTTTTTCTAGCTGTAAGAGAGAGACAGGAATTGGGGCTCAGGACACACCCCCTCAAAACACAGCTATAGGGGACAAGAAATACCACCCCAAAATAGACCACAGTAAATCTCAAACAAGTTATTCTGAGAAAGCACAAGCTCAGACATGGCTCTGAAAAGCTGATGTTTCTTGTAAAAGAAATTTTCATCTACAAAGAGAAAACCTAAGGACTTTGCAATAGTGAAGGTCTGGACACAAGGGAGGGACTGTTTTAGGATAAATGTGACCAGCAGATGTTGGGAGAGTTTATCCGCTGAGCAAGATGGGTTTTCTTCGCTGGGTACCTTCCTTCCCCCTCCTCACAGCTAGACTCCACCTTCCCAGCACTCCCCAGAAGTTCCAAGATCCATTCGGTCATCTGACTCCCATGTTCATGTAGGTAATTAAAACCGGGTTTTTCTTGTTCATCTGTCTTTTGCCAATTCAATTTGTAGCCCAGCCAAAGAATCCAGAAGGGCAGAAGGAAGCCATTTCTCTCTCCCCAGCACAATTGCAGTTGCCTCCTTAGAAGCTGCCATGGGGATTACATGAGATTAGCCATGTGGAAACATATCGGCCAGCACATGGCATGGAGCCCAGTCTGCATCAGTGACTACAATGAGTGAACAGTGAACACCCTGTTGGGATGCTGCTGACCACCTGTGAGCTGCACACAGATGGAACATAGCTCAGGGCATCCTGCATCCAGGCTTTGCTTATTTGGTCCTTAGACCAGAGAGGTTGACCACAAGGCCAAAGGAAAATACTATGTATTCTTTAACTGACACTTCCCAGGGACCAATCAGGTGACAGGTCTCCCAAATCAGCCCTGAGATCATTTGGTCCTATTGTATTCTCTGAGCAGCTGAGATGAGGAGTTTAACACCATCCCTAGGCTCCACCCACTAAATGCCAGTGGTCTCTACATCTCAACAGGCTTCCAGTAGTGATAACCTAAAATGTCTCCAGACATTACAAAAGTTTCAAACTTGCTATAATTAAGAACCATCTCACAGACAACCGTTTGTTCAATAGGCTGTCCCACAGCAGAGCATCTGAACCATGACCTTGGGGGCTATAGGCTCTAAAAACATTTGGAAAAGTGCAATCCAAAGTGTGTTCTTTCTGGGTGAGCATTTGGTGTTAGTAACCTTGGTATCCTAATAGACAGCTGCTCACCAGACTTAAGTGAACACAAAAAACCACTCCTGGGTGAGTAACCTTGACCTTAATCCTTAAGTCACCCCTAAAAGTCAGCAAGGGTGATGCACCGTGAAGCAGCCATGGGGACGGAGGTCCCCAGGATGCCAGTCCCTGTATATGCCAAGTCAACCTTGGGAATCTTCAAGGAGCTGATAGTCTAACCTTCAGGAGCCACAATCGTGTCTGGGCAGAGTGGAGAGAGGTACCATTCATTTTTGTGTCACAGGCCCACTGTTGCAGCCCAGTGTGCCGGTTGAATGCATCCTTCCTTGCTTATAAAGAACTGTGGTCCCCTCCGGTGACTTTTTTAAGGTCACATGTCTGTAGGTAAAACAGAAGAAGAACTGATAGAAATCCTGATATCTGATATCCCATGTTAAACTCACCAGGCTTACCAAGTGTCTCTGTACCGTGACTGTCCGGTGATAGAGCTGGAAATCAGAGTGTATGTTCTAGATATCTCCCCGAATTACATGGATTTCCCCCCAAGAGTTCATAGGTAAATGGGCAGAGCACATGGGTTTCAAACACTCTCACCAACCCTTACCTTTAACTCTACTTCAGTGGGCTTCCATGCCTCCAGGACCACATGCTCTCCCAGCGCTTGCCTTTGACAGAAGGAAAAGAGGTCGCCTTCAGGAGCCTGGAGACAGTGGCTGATTGAAACCATAGCAACCTCCTCCTCACTCCTGAGCAGCATGCCTGCTCAGTGCCCTTTGCTCACCTCAGCTTCCCTGAGGCAACCACTTAAAATATTAAAATCAAGACCCCTTTGTGTTGACTCATGATAAGTAAGACTCTAGAGCAAGCTTGAATTGATGTGTCAAAATTCACACACTAATCCATTTGCCTTCAACCTCTCTAGCAAGAGAAGGCATACATGTAGCCTGCACCATTCTCTGCTACTACACCACAGCCAACCTCCACCTTACCCTAAGCCCACAGTAGCTGATGATGGCTCTGTATTTAAGAGCAGGAGACAAGAGTCAAGCTCAAGGTTTTACAAAGCTGGAATGGAGCTATCAGCTAGAGATGCCCTTCATTTGCATTTGAGGTTCCCCTAGACACCAAGGCTTAGAGGCTCATTCAAAGAGTTAATAGGAAACACTTAATTCCTTTTGGATATAAGATTTGGGGTCCCTGTTTATTAACTTTGGGTCAGTGTTGCTGCCTAGTGGTACCTTCAATGCCCCACCATGTTGATTTTCAATCTTCACTGACAGCACACAGAATCCTTCACTCAAAGGTTTCTAGCCCTTCCCAGGGGTCACCTGACTAGGCCGGATCTACCAGATAAGGTACTTCTGATTAAACTCAGTGTGAGGAATGAGTCATCTTACTATCATAACAAATAGCAACACTCTGTGCTCACAAGCTTGGCCGACATTCAAAAGGCATGTATACAGGGCCTGTCATATTCTTAGAATTCTACCTCTAAAGGAAAGAAGGAGAAGAAACAGATGGGGACAGGGGTGTTTGGAAACTGAGAATTGGGAAGCAAGGAAGCTGTTCTTTTAGTGGCTTATTTCATAACAGGAGACAAGTCCATCTATCTGGGCAAGAGAAGAAAAAGTACATGAGGATGAAAACTTAAGATGAGGAAGTTGAACAAGTGAAAGGCTGGGCAGAGCCTTGATGAGGAGGTGGATGGGGATTGCCTGGAGCATGAGTGGAGTAAGAATGATGGATGCATGGTAGGGTAATGGTGTTTCACCCAAACAGGGCTTCAAGAAGACAGTGAAGAAGGCCTGGCAGCAGAAGAGATGGCTCAGTCAACAAACTACTCAATATGCAAGAAAGAAGACCC
Organism: Mastomys natalensis; assembly: GCA_021653895.1. Lineage (NCBI taxonomy): Eukaryota > Metazoa > Chordata > Mammalia > Rodentia > Muridae > Mastomys > Mastomys natalensis. The sequence goes on from JAJTUV010000307.1 coordinate 1,034,085, forward strand.
CGTTTTGAGCCTTATCTAACTCCCTATACAAAGTCAGGAATGGTGTTTCTTGCTTATAGTCTGGGGAGGTGGAGACAGCTAGATCCTCGAATCCCATCAACCAATCCATCTAACTATATTGTTGATCCCTAGGTACTAGTGAGAGATCCTGTCTACAAAAGCAAGGTAGATGGCTTCTAAGGAATGGCACCTGAGGGCTCAGGCTCACCTGTACCCACATATGTGAACCTGCCACACACACACACACACATAACACACTCTCACACACATATATGCACTCACACACACATACACACACACTCTCACACACATACCCATACACACAGGTATACACTCTCACTCTCTCACACACACACACACACACATACTCACATACACACTCTCACACACACATATGCACACACATACACACTCATACACTCTCACACACGTATACATTCAAACACACACACACATCACACAAGCCTTGCAGCTGTAGTGGAGCCAGAGAGCACCAAGGACACCTCCTCTAACTCCAAGCATGATTACTGGGGAAACAGATTGTCAAGAGACAGTTATGTGGAGCAGATACAGGTTTGTAGCTTCCTGGGGCTTAAAGTCAGAGAGATCAAAGTGGCATCTCCTGCTGGGATCCCACAGGATGCTAGCTTCCTCTGTCACAACTCAAACCTCCCAAACAGCTATTCCTTGTGGGAAGCAAGAGAGATGGTTTCTCATAACCTACCATGCACAGCTCACCCCAAGCCCATGTTGGGCTTTGTGCTGAGTACCAAGCCTATGCCAAGCTGATGCTCAAGTCTTACAGGAGAGCTTAAAAAATGTCCCAGAACAATGTGGGTTCAAACCAAAAACGCATCTGGTCAAAACAGTTTTAAAGATGCATGGATTTAAAGCTCAGTAGGCAGGGGACAGCCCGAGCAAACAGAAGGGCGTGTCTTGAGAAAATGAAAGAGAAGTTCACAGAGGTGTGACAACTTATCTCACAGAACAACCTGCTGGGCAGCTCCTTAAACAGATCTAATGAGTGATCTAAGAGCTTTGCCAACCAAAACCACGCTGAAAGTGGTTCTAACTCTTATCCTCATTGAAGCCAACCCTTAGCATGAGGAAACCAATTTAGAACAAACCCTACAACTCCTGAAGCCACTCTGAGGCAGACAAAAAGTTAAGTATGGAGCTGGGGACACAGCCTTGAGCATCTGCAGGGCCCTGTGTTCTGTCCTCAACATTGCAAGGAGAGGAAAGATAAGTATGTATCACCTCCAAGCTTTCTTTAAAACCAAGATACAATAGAAAAGCGGGGAGAAAAGAAACAGAATAGTTCTTTTTAGCTGGGGACCAGGAACGTTGCATGGATGGCTTTAGTCAATGATTTATTATAATCTTTAGAACCACAGGCAATTGTGTCCAAAAATAAAAGGAAGAAAAAAAAAACCTCTTTAAAAATTAAATAAAGCCAGGAACTCACCAGGAGGGCTGGTGTTTCTCTCCTGCCTCACTCCACACTAATCATACTCTCCCACTTTAGAGTAGACCAAGCTGATGCTATGTTATCATTCTTTTTAATTCTCCTGCCCAGTACACTTTATGCCTGCAGTCCCAGGAACTCCTTAGGGCAGGCACTTCATTATAGTTGCTGCGGATCAGCAGAGAGATACCCGACTCTCTGTAGCAGCAGCTCACAGGGAACCTTGGGTACAGTTATGCTTGCCTTCAACTTCCTGGGCCAGCTTCTTTAAGTTTCAGGATGTGAATGTATTTAAATGGACCCCAAGAAGTTAATATATTATTACCCGGTTAGTGCAGTTTTATTTCGTGGTAGCATGATATAGCGCTCAATGATTTTTAAGCAATAAAAGAAGTGACTTTAAAACTTAATTAGGAAAATTTAGAGACTATCTAAGGTTCTTAGTGAATTTCTGAAAACGGGAATGGTGCACTAATATTCACGAGATTTATCTCAGGGAAATCCCAGGAAGGGTGTTTTGAGCTCTTGCAAATCACTCTCAAGGGTGCTGTGTCTTACAGACTCACTGAAGCTATGTTGCTGAAAAGAAGTTAGACAAGAAAGACGCCAGGGTTCCTAGGAGTAGCAAATCCTGTACTACAGTTCCCTGTCTGAGTCCTCTGCAGAGCCCTGTGAGTATTCTTGATCCCCCCCCCCCCCCAGTGCTACATTAACCTCCTTGTCATACTTCCAGGCTCTCTCCGAGTCTTTCAAATTAATGTGATCTCATTTAAAAGAGAAAAAAAAAATAAGTGAAACTATTTGAGTCCTAATAGAATCTTTTCCAGAACACATTTTCTCAGCGCTGCCCTCCGCAATGGGGTGGCCTCCAATGCATTTTGATTCCTTCTTTCTGCATAGCCCCGTCCTTGGCCCACAGCTTTATCCATTTCTATTAAAAATACATGCACTCACCAGCAGAAGATTGCCAAGAGAATAAATGTTGGGTTTGGCACCCGCTCCTCCTGGAGAAGTCACAGGCAGGAATAAGGAGCCATTAGAAGCAGCGGCCAGAGTTGGGTACAGTCAGCCACAGGGCAGTCCCTGCAAAGTCCTTCCTGAAGATGGTTGCTTTTCAAAGGTAAAAAGTTTGCCTTCTTGCCCACCAAGGGCCTTTATGATCTACTTCCAAACTAAGGCATAGATGAGACTCCCCAGGGCCACAGCAGGCAGGTTCTGAGACAATGGTTCCACTCACCTAGGATGTTGTAGTTTGGAACCTAGGCAGCCAGGCCGGTCCTGCAGCAGAGACTGCATGTGTTAGGGACCCACAGCCACCTGTTGTTCTGCCTAGAGGCAGCTCCCAAGCCTGGGAGGAGGCTGAGGCAGAAGGTAATATACGAATAATGAACGAGAATGTTCTCACCTCTCCTCATTAGCATTCCATTCAAATTACTGAAATAAGGCATCCATTTCTTTTCCCAGCTTCAAAGGAGAAGTGCTACCCCTAGAGGATAGCCAGAGTGAGTAGGGAAGACCCTAACTGAGCTGACCCTCTGCAACTCTGGAGCACTATGAGAGAGGGGCCTGAACATACCACGCCTCCTTAGTCTTTCGCAGCCTTTCGAAGCTGGTGTGCAAATGTCCGGCCCATAGGGGGAGACAGAGAGCACCTTGCCCTGCCCTGAACCCACAGACAAGTTCTCTTGGTTCCCTGCCTGCTCCTAGGTGTGTCTTCAGCCATTTTATCTGATATCAGTTGCTGTTTCAAAGTCTCTAACCTCGTGTTTTTAACTTTAATAAATGGCTGTATTCTGAATGTTTGTTTAAATTGTTCCTCATGTGGACAGAAAGAGTGAGGAGAAGTAAACCCAGCCCAGCTTTTCTGGGAGGGCTAGGTTCTTCAGCAGTCGGTATTGGTGATTTATTGAAAGACACTCTGGGTAGCAAAAATGTATTCTTTTCCATGCTCCAAATTAAATGGTAATAAACAGAAACTTAAACATTAAGAATCAACACAATAGAAGAACCAGGGGTATATTTTTATCCTTTTTTTTTTTTTATAAGAAAATAACTCAAAGCAAGACTATATTCAGAAGATACTTGAAAAATAAAAGTTAGACTATATAAAAGTTTGAGTGTTTTTTAAAGTAAGAAAATATATACTGTAAGGCAAACTAAAATGTAAACTAAAAACTGTCAGAAATGTATTAAACACTCATGTGTTAGATAAAAGGCAGATTACATTAATGCAGGAAGAGTCCTTAAAATAAGAAAAAAGCAGGGGCTGGGAAGATTGCTCAGTGGTTAGGAGTGTTTGCTGCTCTTGCAGAGGACCCAAGTTTAGTTCCCAGAACCCATATTAAACAGCTCACAAGAACCTGTAACTCCAGCTCCAGGAGATCCAGTGCCCTCTTCTGGACTCTATGGGCTCCTGCACTTATGGGCATGTACCTATACACAGACACACACATACGCAGCGCACATAAGTGAAAATAAAATAAATCTTTAAAAATTGAAAACAAGGCCGGGCAGTAGTGGCGCACACCTTTAATCCCAGCACTTGGGAGGCAGAGGCAGGCGGATTTCTGAGTTCCAGGCCAGCCTGGTCTACAGAGTGAGTTCCAGGACAGCCAGGGCTACACAGAGAAACCCTGTCTCGAAAAAAAAAAAAAAAAATTGAAAACAAATGAAATGGATTAGTAAGTCCGAAGGAATGATAGATTTTTAAAGCTTATGTGTGAAGTGAGTTTATTGCAGGGAGTATAATTGTGGCATCCATAATAGATTCCACTCTGGATAGTGAGACCAGGAAAGCATTCTCCTGAGCTCAATTCAATAATGAGCATGAGATGTCTTCTACAACATAAACATGCACTAAGCAATGAGAATTTTATTTCTTCTGTCCTTCCTTCTTTCCCTTTAGTTTATTTTCCTCTCATCATTTTTATCAGCAAAAAAATTAATAAATTGTACCTTTACGAATTAGGGACTGCCAATATAAATATATCACTGAGAATATGAAAATACAACCCACACTACGAAAAAGATGTTTACAGTGCATACTTTCAACAAAGAATTTGTAACCTGAATATATGGATAACATCTATGTGTTAGTAAGAAAAAGATTAATCATTTTTTAAAGAAAATGCATGTAGCCCAGGTTAGCCTCAAACTTGTTATGTAGCCAAGGTTCTTTTCAACTTTTGATCCTCTTATTTCCACCTCCTGGCACTAAGATTATCATGCACATATCTGACTCAAACAATCTATTTTTACAAGAAGCTGGACACAGTTCTCTCAAAAGGGAATATCCTAATGGCTAATAAAACAGAACGTGCTGATCCTTGCTAATCAAGAGGGAAAGAGTAATTAAAACCCCAGGAGAAGCCACCACAAACCATCAGAATGGCTAATATGAAAGTACTGGAGAGATACCAAGTGCTGACAGAGATGCAGACAGTCAATGGTGTGCTGGTGAGCTGGTGTGCTACCCACGTTTGTTTGTCAAACTGTGCACTCTCTTTCCCAGCAATTCACTCTTGGTTATCTGCAGGAGAATTCCATAGTAGATCCACTGAGAATAACCCCAAACTGGAAAGCATTTAGATGTTCAGTAACAATAGGACTTATCAATAAACCATATGTTTCACACAAGTAAATAACACTTAGCAAGGAGCATAATCAATATGAGGCTCAAAATGGTCAACAAGACAAGATATAGAATGGCCCTAGAGACAAGCCTTTGTGCACATCAGTGAGGCCGTTTCTAGATTGGGTTAATCAGGGCGGAGAGACCTATACTAACCATGGTCAGCACCATGACAGGCTGGGAGCCTGGACTGAATAAAAGTGAGAGTCAGCTGAACACCGGTGTTCTCTCTATGGATACACCGACGTGGATACACGATGGCCAGTTGTGCCCTCAAACTGTGAGCCAAATTAGACCTTTCTTTTCTTAGTTGTCTTTTTCCTGTATGTTATCCCAGCAATGAGGTAGGTGACTAGTACAATGAACTACAATAATATAAGCATCTCTAACTCATGATGCCCAATGAAGAGAACCCAATATCCTTAACCTCAGTGATATAGGACACAAAACACTTCAACAGAAAGGAAAGGCTATGTTGGGGGTGGGTGCAACGGAGAAATAAAGAGACAGAGATGGACAGAGAAACACAAACACACACACATAGAAAGAGAGAGAGAGAGAGAGGAGACAGAGACAGAGACAGAGACAGAGAGACAGACAGAGAGACAGAGAGAGACAGAGACAGGCAAAGATGGACAGGAACATACGTGCACGTGCACATACACACACATACACACTGAGAGAGGGGTGGTTTAAGAATGTCTGTGTCATAGTAACAGAGGTGGTGTCATTGAAGATTCATGAAACTGTATGCATAGGATAGATGCATTGTTCCATATAGATAACACACTTCAGTTAAGAACGCCAGCTCTGATCTGCACAGAGGCAGTTAGAACCACAGTCCAAACAGCACCTCATATCCTTTCTCAGTGGACACAGCAGCCACTAGGTCAGATTTATCAACTGCTTGCAGACAGGTGTTTCAGTGAGATTTCATTCTGGAAAGGTTTTTGTAAATCTGTATTTTTTGATACGCTTTTACACTGAGCAAATTTCATTGCACTCTGTTCCTATCAAAGATCCTTTGAAACCTTTAAGAGTTTAGTGTGCATATTATTCCTGGCTAAAGACAAGACAAAAAGGGAAAGAAAAAGATTTCTCAAGAGCAATCCCTGAAATGGGTGCCACTATGTCTTTACATTACACTGCAAATCATCTACCTATAAATGAATGTTGGTGAAGTGACAAGAGCCAGGCATTGTTATCAGTGCTCTTCATCCTTGGAGTGACTCCGTCATGTGGGGATTGTCACCTCCATTACATAGACTGTCAATCTCCTCTACAAAATGAATGGGACATAAACCCATGATGCCTGCCTTATGCTGTCATGATGCTACCTGGAAATGACCTTGGCCCACAGTGAAGCTGTGGACATGCTACTCTATCAACTTGCTCTTCCTGGTCTGTGGGGGATTTGCTGGGGGCAGACATCTGATTCTTTTGAATGAGTCAATTTTATGGTCAGTATGAAAGCTGGCACATGAGAGATGTGGGCACAGTAGAGACAAACCTCCTGGGGAAAAAGACACAGGTTCTTCCTGCTATGGTCCTGAGAAGCCCTAGCTAGCTCTCTTCTGACTTGGATATCCAACTCATCCTGGAGTCATGTAAAGTTTGTATCTTAGCTATTAAATCCACAAGTTAATTTAGACTGGTTTATCTGACCATTATAGGAGTTTGGGAATTCCACTAGGACAAGAGGTGTGTCCTGTGCTTTTCATAAATAAGAGAGGTGGGCATGCATGTGCACTGTGTATGGGAGCGTGGTCAGTGAACATGTGTGAATGTGCATGTATACAAGTATAGGAGCATCATGTGAGCCTGTGTCTATGCATGTGCCTGTGTTTTCCTGAACAGATTCCCATCCTCCCTCTGTCCTCTACACATGTCCCTCTCTGCCCTCCAACTAGCTGTTAGTGACACTGCCAGTGTTCTCCCAAGTTCTTGGTCCTGCTTTTCTAGCAATATGATTGACATTACATTTGTAACAGGAGGCACTAATTTACTTTACAAGGCAAAACTACAGGTGTCTAGCCAGAGAGTGCAGGCACAGCTTGTCTAAACCACAACCCATTTAGACTTACTGCTGTGCAGAGTGGAAAGCTAGGGAAACACACTGTGTCTCCTATTGCTTGCTTAGCCAAAGCCTGGGCTATATGGAATCTCACAGCGATTCTCTTTATAGTGAAGGACAAGCAGAAATTTCTGTGCAGGGTCTTTCTTCTGAAGAACTCAGAGGACCTGGAGGGAGAAGTGTGGAGATGTAGGGATCCCAACTGGAGAGTTCACTTGACCAGCACATGTGTGTTGGGAAGAGGGGACCAGCAGTAGGACCTCTGCTCTACTCTAGAAATACATTCTCTAGCTGAGGAACCAGGCCATGGCATGTAGGCAGATTTCGAGGGTGTGGCTTATACACCACTGACTGTGTTCTCACTCGTGGACACACTAAGGATCCCTGATGCCCCCTAAGCTAGTGGTTTTCAACCTTCCTAATATTCCAACCTTTTAATACAGTTGCTCGTGTTGTGGTGACCTCAACCATACAGTTATTTTCATTGCTACTTCCTAACTGCAATTTTGCTACAGTTATGAATCATAATGGAAATATCTGATATGTAGTATATGTAATGTGCTACCCCTGTGAAATGGTCTTTTGATTTACCCTAATAAGGGATCTCAACCCACACATTGAGAACCTTTGTTTTTAGGGCCTAAGCCTTCTGCAAGACTCAACCACAAGGTAATCCAGGCTGTCTGGCTTTTCTTCTTTTAGTGTAGATCTCTGCCTTTGTCTTGTTACAGGCTGGTCATCCTCCCCACAGACACAAGCTAACCAGTAACTCTCATTAGCGATTGTGAGTGCCAAACATGGATGCAGTACACAGGTACCATGAATGCCTATGTAAAATATGTCAAACACATCTCCATGATTTGAAGAAGTTCCCAATACTTAGGTAGGATATTAAAAAATTGAAAAATATACTCCCAGTCCACTTTAGTGCTGGATGCAGCCACAGAGACAAGGGCATCACATGCACCCTGAGGACTGACTCAGGACAAGCTGTAGAAGGAAACAGAAAGGCTTCTTTGATGCTTGAGAGAGGCAGCATCCTGGTCATTGAGGGTTATACGCTGCTGAAGTTGACAGCTATGTAGTCTCCTTCTGTCTGCAGCATGGAAGGGACCAGAGGAGACAGACAACAGCTTCCCAACTGTGGTAAAACCAGCATGTACCTAGTATCTAAAGCAGGTCTTTTACCTGGGCGTTCTGCAGGGCTATAACCAGGAGTAACTCCTAGACTAAGCCTGTAGACTGCCCCAACAGCCTCCAGTGACACTTTAATAAAACCTCTGAACCTACAGCATCAGACTCTTTGCTCTGAAACTAAGAACTGTGTCTAATGCCACACTTCAGTGTGACCTGTAATAAGTGCATCTAGAGAGAACACATTCTCTCCTGCTCCCTCGGGCCTCCTCCGTACCCACATGATTGATTTGAGGTGTACAATGGCCTACTTTACTCACTCCCTTGGTTTCCTTAAGGTTCCTCACAGTCCAGATGAAATCTAAGACCACTCAGTGAAACCTGCGCCAAAGCATGTAAAACAAGCCATGTGGATACACACAACTACATCTGCTTGGACATTTGCCATGTTTGTGAAAACAAGGCGTATTGAGCTGTGAGCTGGTAGCTGACTTGACATGACTGTAGATCCCATTTTAAATACTGAGGCTAAAAGAGAGACATGATCTTCAGGTAATGATGTAACTATGGACACTGTCAGAATATTGCCCACTTACCCATGTCCATCTCTTCATTTTCTTCTTGTGTTTATATTTCTTTCCTGTTTTTGAAATATCAGAAACATGATAGACTCTAAAAATGTAAGCAGTCTTCCATTCTGACTCCAATAATCTTCAGGATTTAGCTGACAACCTTGAAACAAATGGATTTCTTACAATGGGAGAGTGTATACCACTCCAGGTTAGGAAGGGATAGGAAGTATCATAAAATCATAGGACAAGAGACTGCTTCCCCAAATGGTTTAATGTCATTCTACCTGATAGTCCTGAGTCTTGGTCGACATGATTGATGCTTAGGGCTGGCTAAGTCTCAGCTGTGGAAGCTCTTTGACCTTTTGTTTGATAATGCTTCTGTCACTGGGAGCCAGTAGAACCCTCCCTGGTGGACAAAACTACTCCAGATAACACTTGTCATTGAGAGCTAGGTGTTGTATTTTATAAAGGGACCAGGATATGTTTAGTAGAGTGTGGTATGGTGAGGTGAGAGGGGTGCCTCTGTCAGCCCATGCTGAGGCATCCCTTCCCCATGAGGTACCAGCCATATGGACAGGTATAATACAGAATAGAGTTTTTTCAGGGTATGGGAAGGGAGTAGAGACAGAGAAAGAGGAAGAAAGGGGAAGGGAAGGGGGAAGAAGAGGAGGGGAAGGAAGAGGAGGGGGAAGGGAGAGAGAGGGAGAAAGGGGTCAGGGAGAGAAGAGAATCAGAGAGAGAGAGAGGGGGAGGGAGAGAGAGAGAGAGAGAGAGAGAGAGAGAGAGAGAGAGAGAGAGAGAGAAGGGGACAGAGAGAGTGAGAAGGGGTCAAACAACCCCTTTTATAGCAAGCCAGGCCTACCTGGCTGTTGCACTATTGGGCAGTGCCTAGAAGGAATGCTAACATTAGAAAGACCAGTCCAGTGTGCTAAAATGAAATTCAGAACACTATGTGTATGCATCTGTGTACATATATCCAAAGCCTGCAGCTTGAGAAAAACCTCACAAGTGGTCCACCCAATCTCAAGGTAATTTTCTTTTATCTGTAAAACATTCCAAGAGAAAAATGATTATGAATTCTAATGCAAGGCTCAAAAGCCTCCCATTCTCAACATCATCACTTTCTACCTGGGCTTTTCTACTGGGAACAGAGTCTCAGTTGTCTAAAAGATCCTTATCCAATGTAATATTTCAGGTTTAAAAGTTCTGGATTTATATTCTTAAATGCATTCTGTTTCATATTTATGAGGGCAATTGTTATCATCTCTGTTCAAAGAATCATCTCAGCACTTTCTGCTCAGCGTGGTAGGCAGCTTCTCTTATCATTTGGATGGAGTCATGCTCTGACAGGGCCTGGGATGGTGGGGGCCACCCTCCAAAGCTAGCTATGTGACTCTGTTCACCATGGCTGGCTGGAGTTTCTCTGTTCAACTTTGCCAGCTCTTCCAGTGCTGAAGGGCCACCAGGGACACTTTCTCAGGATAAACAGTCCATGCTACCCAGTTTTCTGGTCCCTGAAGTCTCACTGAAGTAGTAATCAGAGATCCATGGAAGTCAGTATCCTCTCCAAAGGAAAGAAACGAGCAACAGCCAGTGTACTGGTTCTCCGAGCTGCCCCGCCTGTCCAGTGAGCATCACTGTCTTGGCTGGGGACCAGATCAGTGAGCATCATCATCTTGGTTGGGGACCAGATCAGAAAGCAGAGACATGTGCAGGTTGTAGACACACCCAATAGCACATGGGAAATACCAAGCAAGTCTAGGGCAGACATCCATTATGAGTGCTGGCACATATGTCCTTCTTCTATGATTTTAACAGCATAAGTGACAGAAATACCAGCTACTCAGGCAAGAATAATGATGGCAGGGATCCAGATAATTCTTGTATCCTTGAGATTAACATTTGGTCTTGGGTCAAAATTGGAAAGGTGGGGGTGGGGCGGGTGCAGAAAGAGAAGGCAGCAAAAAGAATGGAGGGGAAAGGAGAAATAGTGGGTGAGGTTATATACAAGTCAAGTGGAAAAAAATATCAAAGGGCACCTCATTGCACTAATGCAGGAGATTGATGAAACACAGGCCAGCCAGGAAGCACAAACCAGGCCCAGAACAGCACCCTTACAATGCTGGGTTGAGGCTCTTGAACCTTGTGTCTAAGTTATTGTCTGACCCTTGAGGGTCTGTTGATGACATACCCAGCTGCAACAGCATGACCCAGGAGCTAGACAGAAATATAAATTCTCAGGTGACCCCTGCTTGCTCAGACCGACACATCTGATATCCCTTGGTGGATCCAGAACCTAATGTTCTGATGTCTTCTAAAGCCCCGAGCCACTGATCGCCATGCTGAAAAGCAAGTTGTTATCAGAATCAAGGAAATTTTTTTTTTCAGGTACAAAAAATATGAATGCCTAATTCAGTTTAAGTAGTTTCATGTCCTGGTTCTACAGCTTTAAAGATCTGCTGCATTTTTTTAATATCTAGTCTTCATTATTCTAGGAGTGGCTGTGCCAGGATATTTACATCATAGAAACATCCATCACAGAGCAAGCGGTGAGGAAAACCATACCAATGGGGTGAGAAGAGGGCTCAGCGGGAAAATGTTTGTTGTGCAAGCATGGGGATCTTAGTTCAGATCCCCAGCACCCACAAAAGGCAAGGTACAGCTGCATGTCTACAGTCCAACAGTGATGGGCAGAGACAGAAGAACACTCAGAGGCTTGCCGGCCAGCCAGTTTGGCTGAAATGGTCCAATGAGAGACTATGTCTCAAAAAGTAGAGGAAGACATGTGAACATCTACCTCTGGCCTCCACACACACAACACACACACACACACACACACACACACACACACACACACAAAGAGCAAGCCTGTCTGGGCAGAAAGTGATGTATGGAAGCTGTCTTAAGGCAAGAGTCTCCATGCTGATGCTCCTTGAAGCTGCAGCTCATGATCCCTTGGCCTTCACTAAGTACAGAGTATCTTGGTGCTGGGGCTGTGGAGTCCCAAGTCTATGATGTGAAAGAAATGTCTCCTCTCTCTGAAGCATCATGATGCCATTTTGTGAGGCACCTGGAGGTTTGTTCCATGACACACAATAACAGAGAATGCAGTAACAGACTTCAGGGCTCATCAGTAATTGCTGCCAGCACTTCCAAATGGCCATTTGCATTCTTTTCTTTCCTGAAGGCATTACACTTCAAGGCTACTTCTCAAAACACACCTACTGAATGCTTCTTAATTGGGTCCCTCAATCCCCAAAAGTTCAGAGAGAAGTCTCAAGTGTGGAAGGTCAGAAACTCCAGGGACTTTTAAATCCCACCATAAAGGAGGCTGGGCAATAGTGGACGTGATGAGGAAACAGTTAAGTTGCAATATATGTGCTTACCCACCCATTTGAAGGGATTGCTTCTCAGTGGACCTCAGGATCCAACAAGGGTTCTGAGAGACCTGCATTTAAAAGGACCTCTACGTAGTCTCTGCTCCAACACGAAGACAGACAGACAGACAATTGAGCCCATCTATCCAGAAATAACCCAAGGTGTACACAACCAAGCCCTAGGTCTTTCTTCAATCAAGTTGACTATGTAAATTAACCATCAAGGTAACATAACAGGGCATTTCGTAGATAGTTAATCAATCATTTGTAATGTTGATTTTTTTTTTTGCCCGTTATTCCCCATTATGGAGCTGGTGAGATGATTCTGTGGGCCTCAGCCATTTCATAAAATCTGGGAGAAGTGGGCTGGCTAAAGCACAGCCCCTGCAAGATACAATCTACAAGCCCCTGTGAAGTGTAGTTCAAAGTGACAGGCACTCACTCACTCCATAGGCATGGGTGAAATGAGGTGCCAAGAAGCCTAGAGTGCTTTCAGGGGAGCAAGGAAAGGCACAGCAAGAGGAGGAGGAGGTATGTCCTCAGAGCCTGGGGAGCGAGAGGAGGCAAGGTGGAAGGGGTGTACCACAGAGCCTCTTGCACTGGCAGCCCACAGACATCAGGACCCCAGGGAAGGGTTGCTCAGATCTGTCAGGACATAGATGGTTTTCTCGGGAATATTATTTATTTATTTGTTGCTTGCCTATTTACTTAGTTATCTAGTTAGTTAGCTAGTTAGTTTACTAGGAATTGAACCCAGGGGCCTGTACATACTAGGTAAGTACTCACCACTGAGCTAGGACCCCATCTCTCTTTCTTCCTTCTTATTTTGAGATAAGGTCTTGTTTAGTTACCCACACTCACCTTGTACTCATTCCACAGGTCAGGCTGGGTTTGTACATGTGAGCTTCCTGGGTCAGGCTCTAAAGCAACTAGGATCTCAGACCTGTGCCACCAGGCCTGGCTATAGGGGCATGTTATTTCAGGTGTGCTTCCTTACATACGTCTTCTCTGCAAATATTGCGATCATAAAATCTTTGGGTTAATATTGCCTATTTTCAAATACTATACTAGGCAAGGAGTAGGAGAGTTCTCCTCTCTATGCCCCAGGAAAGACATGCCCAAGAGAAGTCTAGTCAGCACCAGTGAGTGAAGGCAACCCAGGGCAACATCTCTAGTTGTGGTCCAGAGTTACTGAGCAAAAAGCATCCATACAGTCATGGCTAGGCAGTCACCCACCTCCAGAAGGCCAGGTTGAGTGCACAACATGAATGAAGAACAATGTGCATCCTTGTGCAGGGGCCAGAGACTATGTAGCCTATTCCCAAGTGATAGGAGCAGCTCTTAGACGGAGTGATTAGAGGTCACTTGCTGAGAAATCAAAATAGAAGCAAAGAGAAGTAAGTCATGAATATTTCCATTACATACATATACAACACATGCATGCACATGTACACACACACACACACACACACACACACACGTACACAACAGCAGCAATAAGCTATGGTGAGGAAGTTGTGAAGATGAGGGCTGAGACTGGATATCCTCCTGGACTGAGAAGCTTGTTTAATCCATAGACAAACATTTCTTGTCTTTTTTGTGTGTTCACATGAACACAGCTGCATTTGTGTGTGTGGGAGGGGGTGTACAAATACGCATGCATGTGCAGAAGCCAAAGGACAGCCTCAGTTTCTCAGTTGTCTCTTCTCAAGTGTCATTTCATTTACTGAGGTTTTGTTTTGGTTTTTGGTTTTGGGTTTTTTTTGGGGGGGGGGGGAGATTCTCTCATTGATTTGGATATTTCTTATTTTGCAAGGCTGGCTGACAGCAGACACCAGGAACCTGCTTGTCTCTGCCTCTGCAGTACTGGGATTACAAGTATGCACCTGGGTTTCGTTTCTGGAGGATCAATTCATGCCCTTGTGCTTCCGGAGCAAGCACTTTACCAGTGAGCCACCTCCCCAGCCCTTGCCAACATTTCTGAACTTCACCAATGCTTCCAAGTAGCTGCATGATGTCAAGGACAGAGTCCCAGGAGCCTCAGAACAAGAACATCCTGGACAATAAGTCCACCAGAGCAAAGGCTCCGAGAAAAGTTTTCTCTGTCTGAGTTCCATATGGCTAGAGGGTTCTTGACAGATGGGGAAAGCAGAGTTTGCATGAGGTGTGTGAGAGTCTTACAGGAAGAGTAGGTATCTGAACCATTTCCTTCATGAAACAGTGGAGGACCTGTGCCGAGATGAAGGTGGAAGACCAGAGGTGAACAGGTTTGGAAACAGTTCCTGAGTGCTTTGGGGACAGGACACAGGCCTGTGGAAAGGAGGCCTGGTATCCCAGACAAAGGTGATAAAGTTTGGAAGAAGAGCAGCTGAAATGTTGAAAAATGTTGGTTTTCAGGAGTGATTTTTAAGAACTTCCAACTGCCATGCTTGGTTGAAGCTTTGAGAAAGATGTGTATGTCCTATGTGTGCACTTCGATTGTTTGAATGGAAATTTTCCCTCACAGGCTGTCTTCGTTTGGGTTTTATTGCTGTGAAGAGACACTGTGACCAAGGCAACTCTACAAAAGGCATTTACTTGGGGCTGGCTTACAGTTTCAGAGGTTTCTATTGTCAGCATGGTGGGAATCATGGCAGTGTCCAAGAAGACATGGTGCTGGAGAAAAAAAGAGATGAGAATTCTACATCTTTTTCTGCAGGCACAAAAGGGACTGTGTGCCACAATGGGTGTAGCTTGAGAACAGAAGACCTAAAAGCCCACCCCAACACTTCCTCTAACAAGGCCATACCTAGTCCAACAAAGACCACACCTCCTAATAGTGCTATTCCCTATGGACCAAGTTCTCAAACACATGAGTCTATGGGGTCATATCTATTCAAACCACCACAAGATTCATAAACTTTCACTTGAAAGACAGGTTTGAAGGTTGGGGAAGACAGCTCCCCAGGTAAAGTGCTTGTCACACAAGCATGGAGACCTGAGTTTGGATCTTTAGAACCTACTTCGAAATGCCAGGCACTTTAGCCCAATTGTCATCAAGGAGGTATCATCCAGCAGCTGATGGGAACAGATACAGAGACCCACAGGCAAACACTAGGCAGAGCCAGGGAAACTCCATAGAAGGGGAGGAGAAGGACTGTGGAACCAGAGACATCAAAGACACCAGGAGAACAGGGCCCACAGAAACAACTAAGCAAGGCTCAAGGGACTTACAGAGAGAGACTGGAGAAGCAATCACAAAGCCTGCACTAGGTCCTCTGCATATACCCTATGGTTGTTAGCTTGGTGGTTTTCTGGGACACCTAGGAGTGGAAATGGGGTATCTCTGACTCTTTTGCTTGCTCTTGGAATCTTTTCTTTCTACCAGGTTGCCTTGTCCAGTTGTCTTGATGTGAGGTTTGTGCATAATCTTAATGTAATTTACGCCATGTTTAGTTGACATTCCTGGGAGGCCTGCTCTTATTTTGAATAGTAACAAGAGCAGTGGATCTGGGGCAGAGGTGATATTGGGGTGTGGCAGGGCGGTGTAAAAGGGGGAAACTGCAGTCAAGATATAATGTATAAGATAAGAATAAAACAAACAAACAGGTCAGGCAATTGAATCTCAGAGCTAGGAATATATGGACAAGAAGACCCCTGGGGCCAGCTGGCCAGCCAGTCTAGCTAAATCAGTGATCTTCAGATTCTGGCTGCAAAGACTGTCTAAAAATAAGGTACAAAGGGAATGAGAAAGGCACCTGACATCAACCTCTGGCTTCCATCACACAAGTGCACACATGTTCACCTGCATATGCTCATGTACACTTGAGTAGACTACACACAAAATAATAAATAAAACGAGTTTCATATTAAATGTTAGAATTATGTCCCATCCCTAAGGTACATTACAGGAAATGGGATCTAAGAAGATTGAATTTCCCCTATGAAATTCAAGCTTATACCAGAGCTGGAGTCAGAAGCCAGTTCTGCCCCCAAGCTGGTGATGCCGATCTGGGAGGCTCTGGAAATCCTAGGACATGGGAAGAAAGTAGAAGAAGCTGGTCACCAAGAGCAGGTCCTTGAGGGTGTGTAGTCTTTAGCCCTTTCCTCTTACTCTCTCAGCTTTTGAATGCAGGGAGACAAAGACGCCTCTCCCATTACAAGCTTCCAGCACCATAATGTTCTGCTTAGGTACATGGTGCCAAGGGACCGTGAACCAAATCCTTTGCAATCATGAACTGAAATAAACTCTTCTTCCTTTTAGGTTGTTCTCTTGGATGTTTTGATCATAGCTATGCAAGATGAGTGATTACATGTTCTTTAACCCAGAACTAAATTTTTCAGATACCCAAATAATGCAGAGAATGCTGGCACCATTAAAGAGGACCCACTGAAAGCCTCATTAAGGTGCCCAGACACCCTGGCCTTGTTCTTGACAGTGGGATGGTGGAATTTGACCCTCTTTGTGAGCCTACCTGTTCTCACAATTACTAGGTCAGTTGCAAGAATGCAGATACTTTGGAAACTCAAGCAGATTCTTAGACTATCAAGCACATTGCAGAAGGGGTGGGGGAATCTCTAATTGATACCCATGAAGGTGGCCTCTGCTCCATGGAGCTTGACAGATTAGGTTCTTCCCCAGAGACCCAGAATGTGTTTGTGTAGCCTTTGGATGACTGCCACCCCTCCTGACAGTCCCATCTTTTATCTCCCCTGCTATTGACAGCATCAGAAAAGAGGATCTAAATTATTTAGCTTACAGGCTTCCTGGTTTCAGTGTTCAAATTGCTGAAAGGGTGTGCTGTACAGAAGGGGGTTTGGGGGCACCTCCAGAGACTCTCAACTGGAGTAAGAGTAGGGTATGTGAAGTAGGGTCAGTCTGGGGAAGAAGGAGACCTGGTCTCTGCCTCCAGGACTGGTGTGGCTGCAACTGAGCAAGCTTCAATTGTCCTGGGGCCCCATGTCCCATCTTGTTACTTATGTATATATGTTATATATAGATAACTATATTAGTAAATGTAAGATCCACTGTTTAAATGTAATTATACAGCTTACCCCTAAAATTACACACACACACACACACACACACACACACACCACACACACAGCACACACTGAAAGGTCAGGGATGGAGGCTAGGGAGCATCTGGGAGGCTCCAGACTAGCACAGCACCTGCCTATCTCCAAGTACACACTCTCATGATTTCAGAATGTGGTGCCTCTTCCTGTTCATACACAGTCGACTGTATCCGTTCAGCATGGGGGTGGGGTAAACAAACACAACCTTACCCCGTACTATGTACAAAAATTAACTTGAAATAGATTATATCCTTGACTAGAAAAGCTGCCAACTACAAAACTTACAAACATACAATCTAGGGAGAAATCGTTAGACCTCAGGGTAGGCAGACATGTTGTTCATCAGAATGCCAAAAACTCTAACCACAAAAGGAAAGATTAGTTGAATTAAATGAGTGTTTTCTGCACCTCAAAAGACTAGTAAGAAAAGGAAGAGCAAGCCCCAATCCAGACCACGATGCTTGCCTTACACAGGTCAGGCAAAGGGTGTGCTCACACTGTAAAAAGTTTCCTGTAACTCAATGAGATGACATTAACTAGATAGTAAGAAATGGGCCAAGACCCTAACTAGGTGATGCTAACCAGTGATAGGTGACTTATGAATAAGAGGGTCACAGGACTCCCACAGGGAAATGTCATTAGTCACTGACTGAAATGACCCAAATGAAAGTGCTGACAGTATCAAGTGTAGATGATCTTAAGAGAGTCAAACTTTCAGACATTGTGTTGGAGGTATAAAGTAACATGTGCCACTCTGAGAAACAGTTTGAGTGTTTTTTTTTATAAGGTCAAACACATTTTTATCACAGATAACCCAGTATCCACTTCTAGGGATACACTCCTACCCATCCACCTATCACTCCTCAAAATATAGTTGCACATGAGCAATTATATGAGAAAGTACATAACTCTGTTAATCACAATAGTGATGATTCATCCATGTGATGAAATATTATACTGCAATGAAAATGAATGGGACTTTGAGGTCAGAAAGAATAGTGTGTTCACAAGCCTGGAGATGGGAGACCATGTAGTGTACCTGAATAAGAAAGTAGACTCAGTTGGTACTTCGAGTGGTGGTGCACGCCTTTAATCCCAGCACTTGGGAGGCAAAGGCAGGTGGATCTCTGAGTTTGAGGCCAACCTGGTTTACAGAACTAGTTCTGGGACAGCTACAGCTATACAGAAAAACCAGAGGGGGCAGAGAGAGAGAGAGAGAGAGAGAGAGAGAGAGAGAGAGAGAGAGAGAGAGAGAGGAGAGAGGGAGGAGAGGAGGAGGGAGGAGGGAGGGAGGAAGAAGAAGGAGAAGAAGGAGGGGGAGGAGGAAGGGGAGGGCAAAGGGGAGAAGGACCGGGAGAGGCAGAGGAAGAGAGGACCCTCAGGCAGACACGAGGATGGAGAGGAAGCTAAGAGAGGAAGGAACGAGAAAGAGGCAGGGAGGGTACCCCAGGCGCCATTCCAACCTTTTCTAAGGATGAAGAAGGCAACAGCTACCAAACCCGATAAGATTTGCATTTTTAAAAGACAGTCGTGCTGGGAAGATTATAAGCTATAAGGAAGCACAAGTGACAAATGACGGACTGCCGGATCTCCTGGGAGACAAGACAATAAAAGCTGGGGCAGGATAGGGCTGTAGAGTGAGTGTGTGGAGCTGCTGTGGACGAGGGTATCTGCAAAGCCCCCAAGCCTGTGAGTTGAGGAGGGTACTCCACTGGCCCCCAGAAAGTTCCTCTTAGTTTTTCACCTGGGACTCTGTCACCTGACACACAGACAATCCCTGATGTTCTCCACCAGGTCTGATCAGTTCTGACCAATGTCATCCAACTCATTGCTACTGACATTGAAATAACCTGAGAAATACTGGGAGATGGGGCACCCCCACTGAGCTGACTCCGCACTCTTGAAGGGAAGGTAGGTAAAGGGGCGGAGCTATAAACAGGACCAGTAGGAAAAGGGAGGGTCCAAGGGCCCTATAAAATACCCAAATCAGCCATCAGTTTAGAAGACTCCTAGTCTTAGGAGCCCTTCCATCCTAAGGGATAAAGCTATTATTTTCCCCCTTTCCATGGATTGGTCTTTCTGTCTTTCCCAAATGCCCAATTTTTTGTGCCAGAAATGAATTCAGTAAGAACTAACTGCCCCAGTTATAACTCTCTCAGCCAAGAACCCACCTAGCCACGTCTGTTGACTTTTCTGTCTGAAGTCATAAGGGACCTAATCAGATGCCTCATGGGCACCAAGGCACTCCATTTCCATGGCATCTCCTACACACACACACACACACACACACACACACACACACACACACACACACAGCTCTAGTAAGTGTGTGTGGGTCCCGAATAAAAGCAAACACGCTGAGCATCAGCATTAATCTCTCTGCTTCCTGACTGTGGGTGTAATGTAACCAGCTGCCTCATATTCCTGCCAAGATTTTCCCACCGTAATGGACTGTACCCTCAAACAGTGAGCCAGAATGAGCCGTCCCTTCCTTAAGTCTTCTTTGTCAGATGTTATGTCCCAGCTAATATATAGTAACTAATGCAGGTGGATGATATAACGCAACCTCCCCTTCTTATAAACAGTCCTGACTCGCCCCCTCCCAAGATCTCTCAGTATATCCTTGTGGTTCTGGTCCACAGTCAGCAGTCAGTGGCAGAGCTGCTCCAATCCACACTATGCTAAGTTCTCATCACACCCACTGCTTCTCAGCAACTCTAGTACCAAATGATAGCACTTGGGGAGGGAACCTTCAGGCCTCGTGCTGGTGTGTGGCAAACAGGTCCATACTTACATCAGCTGTGCTCTTCTTGGAAGAGGGACAGAAAAGACAAATGTCCCTGATATGATACACCACCCCTTCTCCCCCACCCTCTGTGTGTGTGTGGTGTGTGTATGGGAACTAATATCTTTGAACACTAAATTCACTGGAAGTAGATATTTACAACAAAATCCGCCTTGTTTTCCAATCATACCATTAACACGTTATTTTTTTAAACATCCATCACACTGGTCTAGTGTCACACCCTCTGCCTGCTCTCTTCTTGTACCTCACACATTCTCTGGATCAGGTAATTAAGTCACTCTGAGCTCACTGTTCCACTTGTGCTTGGCATGTAGCTGGGCTTTCCGAGGGGCGTGTGAATCAACCCACAGATGTGCTTATTCAACAGTGGCATGTCTAGAGGCATCTAAACAGGCTGTCAAAATAGAGTGAAATTATTGAGCTGTGACCCTGACCTTGGCATTAGGATGGGGAGCAGGAGGTAAAAACTGGAGTAGTCATCAAACCTACCCTCCCTCCTCTGATTCTGTCCCTCACCCCTTCTCTCATTTCCTCCCCACTTTTCCTCCATCTCTTCCTTCATTTCCTCTCTTTCCTATGTATTTGCTGATTCCTAGTATCTCTCAGTCATCTTGGCTCTGTCTCCCAAGCTAACTGTTTTAAGTCCACGCTGGCTAACTTTGTATTGGTATTTAGCTGACAATGACTTAGAAACTTGAGACATATCTTTTTATTACTATTACGATTATTACTGTTGTTGCTGTGTGTATCTGGGGAAAGGGTGCACGCTTGTGTGATGTGCGTGCATGTGTGTGAACATGGGTGTGGCCAGACAACAGTCTCAAGTATCATCCTCAGGAATGTTGTCTACCTTTAGACAAGGTCTCTCATTGAATCTACACTGATTGTAGCTGAGAACCCCAAGGACTCACTTGCCCCCACTTACCTAATACTTGGATTACGAGTATGGGCTGCCATACCTGGTATTTTCAAAGTGGGTTCTGAGGCTCAAACTCAGGTGTTCTACTAGTGCAGCCAGCATTTTACCAACAGAGCCACCTCTCTAGCCCAGTAGCTTGAAGCCAATTTCTTCTACGGGGGCCCTCAGCTTCAGCTCAGTCCTGCCTATAATCTCCTCCATCCAGGCTTTTTCTCAGGAGAGGGGTCACCTATGCAGGAAGCTGATCTCTTCATGTCTTCAGAGACAACTGTGCTAGATCCATTGGTGCTCTGCAGAACTGGAAACGCTGTGGAGATGTTGAATGGATGGAAAGGAAGACCACCCTGAACACAAACAGGAAGCAAGGGTGCCTCGGGCACTCCTCTGAGATATAAGCACTGAGTCCCTTCCCCTGCTGGTCCCTAAGCTTTGCCAGCTAGCTTCCGAGTGCTTCACCAGTAGCTGCACAGACAATTAGGTGGATTAGACTAACTGGTAATGGGGGATTTGGACACTAATCCCCTTCTGGTTGTTAATATTAATTAAAGTGCTCTTCCCGCTCCTTATGTAACAAATACTAACTATTTCATTAGAAAGGGAAGAAGAGAAAATACCACATAGCAGGGAAGTATCTGGCTTATTTTTGTCCATGTAGGAGGCACTGTGTTTGTTGTCATTCCTGGAACACAAACTTTGTGATCCATGGGAGATGCCAGGAGGAGGAAGAGAGAATTTAATCAGCCTGACTTTTTAAATTCTAATGTCTGTCTTTCCCTATAAGAATTTTATTTCTGGCCACCGTGAGCAAATTATTTGGATTAAGATAGGTGGGGCTCAGTGGTGTGAGCAGTCTCCTGTGAGGGGCTTCTGAATGCGTATTCATTCATGTATGGGCATACAGAAAGTGACTTTCCTCATGGCCAAGATTGTCTAGAGCATCCGGCTGGCAGGTCATGGGGAGCACAGCTTCCCAAGCTATGTGAGTTTCTGCTGCCCTGGGAGATGCCAGTCTTCTCTCCTCTGAGGGCCAGGCAGACAGACCCCTGTCTCAGGTTGCTCTGTGTAGAAGCAAAGGTACTTATGAAAGCAAGCAGCAGGAGCATTTGCTGCACACATGCCAATGGCCATGGAATGTGTCTGAGTTCAGCTATGTGCCAGAGTTAGAAGGCAGAATCAATGAGCTACCTCCAACTCTAGACCATTTCTGTTAATCTTCAGACTCTGAAGTTCAAATGAAGAAAACCACTCCTGGCTTCTTTTCTGCTTAGACCAGAGGATTTATAAGTCACCATGTCCTCTAATGCATTACAAGACTGAGTGTGAGTATGTGAATTGTGTATGCATCTGTGTTTGTCTCATCAAGCAGAGTATATTTATTTATGTGTGCATATGAAGGTGTTAGTGTGTACATGTGTGTCGTATGCATGTGTATGGATATGTATATGCATGTTTGTGTAGAATGTACATGCACACACATATGTGTGCCCCCAGATATGGATGCCTGTCAGTATATGTGTGCATTTTGTGAATATGTGTGTTTCCTCAGGTAGATACAGTTACATCTATAGAAATGTGTACATATGTGTGGATGAGATATAGGTACATATATGTACTCACTTTCACATGAAGTGTGCATAGGAGTGCATGTGTTTTCTCAGTCAAGTGTATGTATACAAATGTGCACATGTATGTGAGGTATTTGTATATTCATATGTATATATGTACATTTGCAGTCATATAAACTTGCACATCATATATGCATAAATGTACATTGTATATTTTCATCAGACATATACATTTGCATCCATGTGCGTATCTTTTCAGCCATATGCATGTACATATATGCAGATATATATTTTTGTATATGAGGGTATATGTGTACATACATGTCACTGCATACATGTACAATTGTACTTGGGTATGCATGGGTATGCATGTGATTATTTACCTGGGCATATGTGTGTATAGAGATCTGTGCATATATTTGTGGGGGTATGTGTGTGTAGGTTCTTTGCTACAGTTTTATTGTAGTTTCTTACCTTAATTAAGAGACATTAGGGACAAAATTAGGCCATATTTCCCTTAACTTAATCTCCCAAAGCATCTAGGTGGCACCTGATGACAAATGGCCAGTTTTCAAGTTTCATGTCATTTTGGTACATTTGCCCACCAACATTGAATTTTCTCTCTGTGGCTCTTTTGGTCTTAATAAAAAGATTCTTATGGATCTGTGTAGAATGTGGGGACCATTGAATTAAATTCCATGTAGGAGGCTCTCTGTGCTCTGCCTTCTGCCTGGATTCAGAAGAACCAGCAAGCCACCTTCCTGGGAAGAATTAGATCACAAAGCTCAGAGGGCAAATGCTGAGGCTGTATGGCACCTTAGCATGGCATGGCATGGCATGATATGCCTCAGGCTCACCCCTTGGAATTGGGCAGGAGAGGACATTGTCATGACCCATAGCCTGGCCTCTTGTTTTCTCAATGTGCATGCTCCCTGGGACAAAATGCCAGCAAGTACCTCTCAGTATGCAAAGCCAGGAGATTCAAACAGCTATCTGTGTGGTTGTGTGAGTATCCTCTCTCACTCCACTCTCCAGAGCACAGCTGTCCTTCCAGGGGGGCGCAGGACATCAATCCTAGAAGACGTTCCTCTCAAGTCTCTACTCAGGTGTCAGTGTTCTGAAGAGCCATGTCTGATCAGAGGTGTGTGCTGAAGTCCTTGTCACCTTCTCCTGAGCTTTGAGTACAGCTGGGGTGCTGACTGCTCTGCCTTAACCATGAGCAGTCATCTTGACACACAAGCTTCTGTGAGTGTGGCAGTGACTAATGGTCATAAGACTGACATCCAGTGTGCAGTGGCCCTGCCTTGCACTGAGCCTTCTGAGGGTCATGCAGCTCTCTTGCTGTCTTTACAAGGTGTTGGTTCACTGACACCACCAGCAAGGGGAAATGCCCTCAAGGTCGCTCACGACCTGGGTGTAGTTCAGTCAACACAAACCTTTGGAAATGAGGGAAACATTTGCTAAGTGGCACAGAGGCTGTGTTCAGCAGCAGGTAAGATGAGAAAGGAAAGAGTTTGATGCTGAAGATTACAGTAAGTCAAAAAGATCCACCCATGCTGGCCAGCAGTAATGGGTGCAGAGAAAGCCCTCATCAGCTGGAGAAGGAACAGGTCTAGTGCTCGCCTTACTTGGACCCTTCCAAGGCCTGTATGTCCACACACTATGGTGGGACCGCTCCCAGGTCAAGGCTGGGTTCTATCCAGGATCACCAGTTTGAAGAAGTCATGTGGCTGTCTTGTGGTTACCTGAGCCTGTCCTGCTACCCAGCTGACCTTCAGCACCTCTATAAAATTGGGCCAAGGGAAAAATATCAGGCCTCCACATCCCTAGAACCCAGCTAAGATCTATTCTCTCCTCAGAAACCAAAAAAGGAAAGGGCTTCCAGTGAGTGCACTCATTCATTTGCTTGTATTGTTTGGATTACTTCCTTCCTTGTTTCCTGTCTCAGACTTAATCTTTAAATGAAAGGCAAAAATATGAGCCCATGTATGCTCGATTTTTCAAAGGAGAATGCAAATTGCCACATCAGGGGGTCCTCCTTCAGGCTGCTTTGTCAGCCTGCCACTGAAGATGAGAGATACTGCACAAAACCCAGAATGCATATGTGGGAGATGATCTTCCCCTCTATAGCCCAGCAAAGATCGTAAGATCAGGGCTTATTTATCCCTATAAGCATTTCTTAACATCTCAAGGGTCATGGGATTTTACGGAGACAGCAGGTTATCTACACTTTCCCATGAGTTCCACCAACCAGGAATTTCTGCACCTGGGCAGATGCTCATTAATGAGAGCTGACAGCTTACTTAGGTGGATCAGGCATATTTTCATAATGGGTCACTAGTGGTATGCATTGTTTTCTATTAATGGATCTTCGGATTTGGTCACAGAATTTCTGCGTAAGTGTTAAGTATTTCACTCCAACACACCCTCTTGAACTGGTAGCACATCAGGAGAGCTCATAAAACAGCCAATACTACAAACTCTACTTGTACACATTAGTGGAAATTGATTTTCAACTAATGGTGGCTTTACATCTTCGATAATTTATGACTTAATGGCTTTTTCTTAGAGTCTTCTATATCCTAAGCTAGACTCAAAGTCACTATGTAACTAAAGGTGGCTTTGAACTTCTGATCCTCCTGCTCCCACCTCCCCAGTGCTGCGATGGCAGGCATGTGATACCACACCTGGTTTATGTGGTACTGGGATAGGACCTTGTACTCTGTGCCTGCTGGCCAACACTCTACCAATAATTTTTAACCTTATCACGAGGAAATGATGGAAATTATTATGGAAATGGCTTCATACTACTTTAAGGACATCCAGAACATGGACCAAAAGTCATATATGTGAACAACTGTATACATCCTCTGTGCTGGCTTTCACATTGCTGTTACTGAAGACCTGATATAAATTTAGAAACAGAAAAGATTCATTTAGGTCACAGCTCCAAAGGTTTCAGTCCATGGTGGTGAGAGAGGAGTAGAGGAGAACAGGTCCCCATTGTAGCCAGAGAGAGAAGAGAGAGAGAGAGAGAGAGAGAGAGAGAGAGAGAGAGAGAGAGAGAGGAGAGAGAGAGAGAGAGAGAGAGAGAGAGCAGAGAGAGAGAAAAGAGAGAGAGAGAGAGAAAGAACTGATTCTAAGTTTCTCTTTCCTCCCTTTTTATGCCCTTCATCTGCTGACCTTACGCTAATACAATCTACTCTCAGGGTAGGACTTCCACTGCTAGTTAACCTGCTCTAGAAACACCCAATGGTGTCAGTAGCTATCTCCTAAGCATGCCCCAGTCCAATCAAGTAGACAACTGAAGTCAATACTCTACAAGAGGCATACACATCAGCATGACAAGCCCAAGGTTGGGAGAAGCCAGAACATGTTTCTTAGACTCTGACCCTCTCTTTTCCCAAACATTGTGCAAACCCAGGGCTCTCCTTGAAAAGCACTTGGTTTGTGTGATGCTATGGCTCAAAACCCAAAAAGCCCCAGAATGAGATTCTGTTACCTTTGGGACCAGCTATGGAGGACATGGAAGAATAGATGTGTGCTTTGGCCATCCGCCAGGCCCTGGGTGGGAAGAAGCTGTAGAGTAGTCTAGAGAGGACATGAAGGAGAAGGTAAGAGATGGATGAAGCTTCTGCTCAGGAGAAGGATGGTGTTTTAGTTATTTTTCTATTACTGTGAAGAGAAACCATGACCAAGGCAACTTATAGAAGAAAGACTTTATAAGGAGTCCACAGTTCCAGGAGTTAGAGTCCATGGCCATCATGGCAGGGAACATGGCAGACAGCAGGCAAGCCTGGTGTTGGACCAGTAGCTGAAAGTTCACATCTTTTCCACAAGCACAAGGTAGATAGGAAGCTAAATGGAAATAGTGTGGGTTTTTTTTTTTTTTTTTTTACAATCAATATATAAGTCCTTTATTGTGCTCAAAAAGCCCAAATTGTACTTGTGATCAGGACCTTGTTTCTGGAGCTAGGAATCTGAGGCCTCACTCATCAGCCTGCTGCACGGTTCCCTTCTCAGACACATAGATGCCATCCAAAACCTTTCTGATATCTCTGTTTTTAACTGTTGTAGCTGAATCAGAGCTGCTGAATGTGAAACAAGTTCAATATCATTCCCTTCAAGGATTAAGTCATCCTTCTGGGCTCGGGAGACAGAACGAGCCACACCTGTCCTCATCCGAACCCTGCGGATGTATTTTTCACCCAAGAAATTTCAGATTTCAACCAAAGACCCATTCTCCTGAATAACAACGTTGATGGGGAAGTGAGCGTACACAGACCTCATCTTATAACGGGAAGCCCAGTGTAACACCCTTGATCATGTTCTGAACATGACTGCAGATGGTTCTGACAGTGGCCAGTTCCTTTCTGTTACCCTACCATTTGTCAACCCGGAGCCTTTTCTTTTTCTTTCCAAGAAGACTCAGCTCTACATTGATGTGATAGAAGTCCCTCCGCAGAGTTCCCTGGGGCCCTTCACAATGACTGTGCGCCCCTTCAGAGTGATGTCGACATTTTCTGGAATGTCGACAGTCTGATTGCTGAGAATGGTCTTCATTCTCGAAGTAGTTGGGGCAAAAAAAGGAATAGTGTGGGTTTTAAAAACTTGGAAGCTCACCCTCAGTGATGCACTTTCTCCAGCAAGGCCACACCTTCTAATCCTTCCCAAACAGTTCTACCAGCTGGGGACCAAGCATTCAAACATATGGGCCCATGAGAGCTATTCTCATTGATGCTACTATGGGTAGTTTCCATGGTTTCCTATAGGTTCCTAAGGACAGCTGCACTTATAGAGTGAGTCTGCTAGGCCTGCCACAAGGAGTAGCATTGCTTTCTCTCATACCAACTCAAACTTGAGGAATCACCAGCACATAGGATTAAGCCCATAACTCAAGAAAGAAGGAACATTCAGTAGCCTCTAAAGGTGGCTTCCCAGGAAACAGAATTCCAGAAGAATACATATTAAAAACTTCAAAGTAACAACAATAGAAAAACTGAAATAACCAATCAACCAATGAATGGGATGAATTCAAATACAGCTTAAGGAAGGGAAAGGCTTTCTCAAGCTGAAGAATGATCAGTAAATTTCGAAACTGTACCTGTAAACAGAAAGGGTGATCATCACTGCGACCAAAATTATTGCCCTTGCAAGGACAAGAGAGACCAGCGTGTGAGTGATATCTCACTGTACCTCAGGACTGAGACCCTCACCCACAGGACAGGAAATAGTTGCCAAGAAACCAGAGCACTAGCACTTTACTGTATTGAGATTCTGAACAAAGAAAATGGTTGTGTCATCCAAACACAAAATGATATTAATAAGATGAATAATATCACTCTGGCAGATTATTATCAATAGGATAAATGATTCTGTTTTTAAGCGATTATGCAAGAAACAATTACAGCCCTTTAGCATGGTTCCCACTGCTGCTGAGTTTGCTACACATTGTTTGTGACATATTGTGGCTAACTGATTGCTTTAAATATTCCCCCAACAGACCTGCATCCTACATATTTTCAGAATAAGGTAAAACAGACACCAGCAACGTTTGTGGTGTCTCACTGTTCCCATGGATTCCTACAGTAACCAACCCACTCCCACCACAATAATGCTAATTCATTCATGATAACCCTACTTCCCAGCATTGTGCTACTGAACATTAAGTTTCTGACTCATTGATACTATGGGATACATTGTATACTATGGGATACTTACAGCACCCATAATCCTTAAATTCTCTATGATGTTACTTGCTTAATATCACCAAGGTGCTATTTGCACTGAGTTGTATATAAGAATAGGAAAGGCAGATGCCTTTGATCACGACACAAGGCTGAGTGACAAAATTCCATAGTGGCCATTTTACTCTTCACAACTACAAACTTAAATGTCTAAACACCATTCACCAACATTCCTGAAGAAACAAGGAAACTTTCTAATTGGATAACACAGGCACCCTTGAATATCTATCCCATCACTGTCCCATGTGACAGAATGGGAAGCCCCACTGGCCATGGCACGTCTACATCTTTATGAATATCATCTGCACAGCTGCCAGTGGTTGTGGGGGCAAACCTGACCTGCCACTGTTTCCAGGAAACAGTGTAAAAACATCATTTTACCTTGAAAGAATGGCTGACAGACCATGATTTCTCAGGTCTATCTCTTTCAAAAACAAAGCGAGCCTGTCATTTTCAAGCAAACAGCTGAAAAATCCTTGTCAACAACCACATTTGAACTTTCAAGTCAACTTCAAATTTTGAAAGCTTGGGTATGCCACCTTGAGCCTGACAGATTCTCAATAATTAGAGGGCTTGGGGGATGAGTTTATGGATATTAGTGAATTCAGTTTTGTTTTGTAAAATAAAATGTGTCAATAAGTTGAAGATCTATGTAACCATATGTGTTCTGAATCACCAACGCAGGACATTATAAAATCATACTTGGATAAAAGAACTCATTCAGAGTGTGAGATCCACCGGTGGGTTTTAAGGTAGAAAACTGAGAAAGATTCATCACCGTGGTTTCACAGTCATTAAATGCCATTCATCATGTCACAGGAAGTCAAATAAGCCAGTCGCCAAATGACAAAGACTGTGGGATTCCACTTGGAAACAGCACAGAGACAGGAAGTAGAATGAATGGTGGCCAGGGGTTACAGAGGGTGATAGTGGGGTGTTCAATGGAGAAAATATTAGTTTTATAAGCTAAAAAGAGGTACAGGCATGAGTGGTCATGATAATTCCCCAACACCATACATCCTTGCATCTACTGTATACTTAAAATTTCTGAAGGTGGTAAGTTTACCTTGGGTTTATTCTAACACACACACACACACTTCAGTAAGAGAACACCTCTTGCCAAGTCTGGGGTATCATTCAGAATGAGAACTCCCACGGCTATCTGAAAAACTTCTCACACTATTTCCCCATTCTCCATCAACAACCTCAAGCAACATCTGGTTTTCTTCATAGAATTCAATCTAGACATCAGATTGTAACAAATGCAGACAGAGAGCACAAGGAGGGACTGGGGAAATGTGTCAGTCGATAAAGTGCCTGTGGTACAAACAGGACAACCGGAGTTCAGATCCCCAGAGCCCACATTGAAAACTAAATCTCTGGGTATGCTGGCATGCATCGGTAACCCCTGATCTGCATGGTGGAGACTGGAGTATCTCTGAAGTTCATCGGCCCGCCAGCTTAGGCAAATCAATGAAGGCCAAGACTTGGTCTCAAAAAATAAAATAAAATAACCAAGAGAGAAATGGAGGAAGACAGAATGTCAGCCTCTGCCTCAACATGCATCTACATGTATACATGCACACACATTCATGAACATGTACATATACCACACACAAACCTAAAAAATAAACAAAGACAACAAACAAACAAACAAATCAGAAGCTACGATGAGAATCTGGATGATTTCTTTCTTTTTTGTTTGTTTGTTTGTTTTTTGTTTTTTGTTTTTCCTGGATGATTTCTATTAATCCAGGCATTTAAGGAGTTTGTAAAACCACAAGACAATCCCAGGCTCCTTACAGTCTTTGTCTTAACAGATACAGGATTTTTCAATTAAAATGTTTTTGTGTCTTCATAAATAGGTTTATATTATTACTTATTATGAATAGTAAGAAGTATATACTTTAAGTAAACTAAGAAATTAGTTTTTGTTTTGGTTTAGTTGTTTGTTTGTTTTTCCATAGCCTTGGTTGTCCTGGAACTAGCTTTGTAGACTAGGCTAGCCTGGAACTCACAGAAATCTGCCACCTCTGCCTCTGCCCTCTGCCCTCTGCCCTCTGCCTGCCTCTGCCCTCTGCCCTCTGCCCTCTGCCCTCGCTGCCGCTTAGATTAAAGGCATGCACCACCACCACCTAGAAATGAATATTTCAATTGTTCTTGGTTCTTATTTTCTGGTATAGCAAGGTGGACAGATACAGACCATATGAACAAAACCTCTAACGAGGTGCTCAGTGGGGAAGGGCGCTTACAGCATAAGCATTAAGGACCCAAGTTCAAATTCCCAGCACCCGCACAGAAAGGCTGTACACGTTAATAACCCCAACATTGACTGTGACAGGGACAGAGGGCTTTCAGGCTGCCAGCCTAGCTCCAGGATCAGTGAGGGCCCTAATTTCAAGGGACTGAGGCAAAGAGTAATAGGACAGTATATCCAGTATCTTCCTCAGGATTCCACATGAGTGTACCTACAGACATACACACATGCACATGCAGAACAACACACATATATACATACATATGTATATATATACATGCACACATGCAAAATAGACATGCACACACGCCCACACACACATTAAAATGAAAATGTGTAGAAACCATAACCAAAAACCCAGAAAACTACTGGCTTAACATTTTCTGTCTTCAACACTTTCAAGTTGTGTGGCCTTGGTCAAGAGGTTTAATCATTGACTGCCTTAGTTTCTTCATGTTGAAAATAGGGTCATGAGGAGATAGCATGTCTGTCACATGTGGTACTAGACCTAGTCCACGATAAAGTGCTCAGTGATGTCAGCTCTTGTTACTTATCTAGGACTTATTTCTGTGGTACCTCGTTGCTGGCAGTGTCCCATGTTCAGGGGAGGCCACTGCAAACAAAGTCACACACACACACTCACGCACTCACGCACGCACATGCACATTCACATGCGCTTGCATCCACTCATACAAGCATATGCACACACACACACACACACACACACACACACACACACACACACCAGCTCACAATTTCTCAGTTGCCAAAAGGACCCAACACCACCACACCAGAGACAGAATGCACTTGTGTGTGACAGTGGACATCTATGTAGACGGTGGCCTGGGATGAACTAGGGTGATGACACAGAGCAAGTGGGTAAGTATTCCTACAGAAGGCACCATGTGATTGAACAGAAGAAGGGGCCAGGGTCAAGCAGGAGGCTACGCAGCATGGCCGGAGCAGCCCACATGGCTTGGCCCGAGCAAAAGGACTGGTTCGTGCCTGGTGAGGTGAGAAGTACAATGCAGAGAAAGTGTGCTGGGCTTTGCACCCTGGTCCTACCAGTTCTACAACAGGACGTGCACCTCCAAGTTCTGACATGCAAACCCTTCCCATCAGAGTGTTTATATGTTGAGCCTTCCCAGGAATCTCCGAAAGCCTTTCTTCCTATCTGGTGCCCGAATTTCTCATACTCTACCTGTTTCTCCTTCCCTCCCACCTTTCCAATTCCTCTCCACCCTCTCTCTCTCTCTCTCTCTCTCTCTCTCTCTCTCTCTCTCCTCTCTCACACACACACACACACACACACACACACACACACACACACAGCCCACACATGCTGACCCACAAGGAACCATTTTCCTAGGCTCACTTGCCTTGAAAGTCCACAGTATCCACTCAAAGGGAATCCCAGAGGTTGCAGGATATTTAATCACACTGTAAACTCTCGAGATTGCGTTATTTACTGGAAAAACCTGTTTCTAGTTGTGGTGTCCCTCTGCCCTAGCACATTCCTTTAATCCAAGAGCTTTCCATTTATTGCAAACAGGATTAAATAAAGTCAACCATGGGTCAAGAGGAAAGCAAGCAACCAGTTGACAGGGAATGAACATAGGGGAAAAAAATCATAAAAAGTAAGAGGAAGTTAGGAGGAGAGATAGAGAGACACAGAGGAAATAGAAGGGAGGGACACTGAGTTTGAGGGGGTTTTGAGCCAGCATGGAGAAGCAGAGCTTATTTTTCCTTTTGGGACACTGGCTGCGGAGGAAGGTCAGAAGGGTGTTATCTGTGCCTCTCTGAGCTAGCAGCCTTTCACCCCAGCATCTGGCTCTGGAGTCTTTATTGGCAAAATCAAATGATTGAGATTTAAACACACACACACACACACACACACACACACACACACACACACACACAAGGCTACAGAAGGGAGGGAGTTGAGAATATTAGTCTTCGCCCCTACCTTCCTGTTCTTCACTGCCCTGCCTTAATTGAGGTCCCATAGGTGGTCTTCCACTCCTCCCATCCTCCCAGCATCCACGCTCCACCCTCCACATCCTGACATTACCTATCACTGTCAGTAGCATCAGAGACAACTGACAGAGCCCTGCATTCTGTCTCTTTCCTGTCCACAGCTTACACATGGTTCTATTCTGAAATACACAATAAAACATCTGGAATGTGTCCTTTGTTTTCTACATGATTCTAGTTCAGGACTCCCATAGACATGGAGGCCCTGGAGAGGCCAGCACATCCGTCCTCTGTCCTGCTTCTCTCTGCTGTCTTCCAGGACCAGGAAGAACTCCTGACACCTAGTACTCACCAAATACTGCATGAATAAATGAACAAAGAATGGGAATTCATTTCATTGGAATTCTCCCAACACGTTAAATGAAAGGCTTTGAAACATCTTAGAATGGGAATTAATTGTCTCCTCTAGTCATTATTTCAGTCCGTAGCTTATAATCAAATTTTCACTCACCCAGAGTTAACAAATGAAATGCAGCCACACAGCAAGGAAGCAATGAGGAGCTCCCTACGACCCTGAAATCATTGCCCTCAAATTCTTACAAACAGAAGTCCAGGGGACCCTGTGTTCTGTTTTCATCCAGATTTTTTGTCTCTGTTTTATATTTGTTCATATTCTATTTTAGTATAGCTATTTGATAGATGCATAATTCACATGTAGCATAATTTTCCTAGTGGAAAGGTGTGCGATAATGCACTTTAGACTACCCACAGAGTTCTTTTCTTGGTGTTGAATGATTTCACAACTTCAAAAGACACCATAAACCCATTGACAGTCACTACCATTTCTCTCCATCCCTCTGTTCCTCCATCCCTTCATCCCTCCATCCCTCCATCCACAGATCCATGTTTTATGTGGACTTCCATTTTCATTTCTCTTGAGAAGTTCTGGGTTACATTGTGACTGTTTCACCCTTCAGGAATTTCCATATCAATTTGCAGAGCAGCACCAGTTAACAGCCCCACTTACACTATATGAGGACTCTTAATTTTTTCACGCTCTCTCTGCATATATTATTGTCTACATTTTCTATGACACCATCATATTTGCTCTTAAACATTTCAAAGAGAAAGGGGCTCATTGAAAATGACTTTAGTCAGTTTTAGTCGAACACTACTCCCCCATATATAGCCACATGTTGGGGTTTGTTTCTAGAATTGCATCCCTAGCACCTGACGATGAGTTCATTCTCATTGCCAATGACCAAGCAGTGTCCTAGAATCCAGACAAATATACAAAGGACTCTTAAATGCTCTGCAGCTGCTCTATTCAGTATGGAGACCATATACCATGCTGCACTTGCCCTTTCTCTATTGTAATAGACACGTTCCCAATGCTGAGGGTTACCTGTGTATCTGTATATGATGTCTTCCGTATTGAACCATGAGGGCATAACACATGTTCAGGTATTAGAACGTTTGGCTAGGACAGCAGCAGGCACTGTGTATCACAGCCTATGAGGATGGCTTTGTCTCTAGAGCCTTCCACTTAAGTTACCTGGCCCACACACCATCCCTCACCATGGCCGATTTGGCCAATCACCCAATGGAGTTCAGAATTCTTGGGGATGACAGACAAAAGGGAGATGAGTGAGCGTTATGTGGAAATGTAGAAAGTTAGACCATCTGTTTTCACATTGGTGTGGCATTTAAGTATTCTCTTCATTGCTCAAGTCCAACTCCCTAAGCCTCAACTTCTGGATGAAGATTATTAAATATTTCTAGCAATTTTTTTCTGAAGGTTCTTCTATGAAGGGCTCCAACATTTGCACATTTCTTAAAAAAAAAAAAAAAAGAATCTGCTGCATAAAGCGCTATTAATAATTAGCAATCAATTAACATTTTCCTCTTCCAGCCTGTTAGAAATGTTAACTGAGCCATTTATGGGAGAAAAGTGTGCCCTTGCAGCGGCAATGCGTGTCACATACAAAAGTGGAGGCGGCCTTGGATTCCAGGGCTGGAAGTCATGCAGCATACCAAATGCGGGATTTTACACATCATTGGTTATTATTATTCAGAGTCCATTCATTTACACCTTGAAATGAAAGCAAGAGCTCTAAGTATCTGTATGTAAGATATCAGTGGTCATTAGACCTGTCTCTAGAATTCAATTTCATCATTTGTCACAAATTCGAGGACGGTCCAAGGACCAAAGCTATCGGTGACCATTTTAAATCCAGTGTCACAAAAGTCTGCAGTTACCAATCGAAATATAAGACAAAACAAAACTGTATAAAGAAACTTTTAAAGCTAAATTCTGCTTCCTCTTTAATGCAGTTAAGTGCATTATTGCTAGATCTGGCCAGTAATTTCTCCATCAGGATAGATTGAAGTCACAACAAGTGAGCACCAAGTGTTTACAAGATGATACCAGGGAAGCCCTCCCTTTGGATGAGAGCTTCGGGGACCACAGGACCCAATGTTTCAATGTTTCCTACCTGAAGAGAACATGAAGTGACCCAGGAGGTGACTGGCTATGATGGTCCAACCCTCACTGCTCACTTGAGAGATATAGGTAGACTGCCTGGCTCTCCTCAAAGGAGACAGACACCATGGAAATTGATGTCAGGCTCCTTGCTTCCTCAGAAGGAGTGTTTTAACCTCCTTGAGTTAGGATGGGGATTCAAATGCAGCAGCAGAATGTCAGAAAATATCAATGACATTGGTTACAAAGCAGAATGAAAAGAGGCTACAGAGCAAAGGTACCAGTGTGGGGTGAGGTCACTCCATAAGCCCCTGGACTCATGCTGCCCACTTCCAAGGAGGCAAGGCTGGAATTTCATCCTTGTCTTACAGAGAAAGCCACCAACATTGAACAAGTTACTCAAGGTCAACAGGGTAAGACAGAAACCGAGGTAGTCTAACACCATCAAAAAACACTTGTAAAATATAGTTAGCCCCTTCAAAGGATACACAAGATCAAGGCCGTATCCTGAGGATTCAAGAGAAAGGCATAAGGAAACCCACAAACCTTATATCTCCTGCATTAGCTAGGAGCCAAGCAGAGTGAAGTCACCTGTTCCCTTTGGATAGACTGAGGGAGGACATGGGGAAGCTAGATGATAGGCCTATCCTTAGAGCAATGCATAGGCCAGGGCCAATCTCCAGTATGATTTTATACACTAAGCTCAAACTTTCAATGCAAGAAAACTCCGCCGCTGAAATACTCTGGTTTGATGCTGACGACCAGACTCAGCTGTGTATCCATCCACCTGACAACTATTATTAGACATATCTAGCAAAGTGTTGTAAAAACTCCATGTCCAGAGAGGACAATGCATTCATTCCTCGTGGCTTTACGTATTCATTGGGTGCCACTTTAGTTCTTGGTTTGGCTGAGGTTGTGTGATCGAGAATGGTCTTCCTGAAGTGTCTAGGGTCCACACTGGTGCAATGGGTTTCTTGCCCAGCAGGCAACGCGTTCGAGCACGATCCCAGTGAGACACAAAGCTTCCTGGAAACTAGAAGTGAGGAGCCCCACCTCCCAGCTTCTCCCTTATTGCTCACTGGCTAACATATCTTTGACTAAAGCCAGCCATACCACCCAGCCCAGGGTCATTGGATGAACATTCAGCAGTGCATCCACAAGGGTTCAACACACTGGAGGACATATCTACAGCTGCAGATGTTGCTAAAGATATGAGGTCCTAGGTACCACAAACCAGAGAACACACCTCTGAATGGGATAGCAATTCAGCACACTGACACATGGGGCCTCAAGCCAAACTATCCTGAAGGATAAGATTTTATACTATGACGCCTTTGAAGCAAGGTTATAAAAATACACAACTTAAGATTTTGTTCATACTTTTAATTTCCGCATATTTCCTAATCGAATTCCCGTATTTTATTCCCTTAAGTTTTCTTGCAGTTGTTCGGCAAATGTTTCTTCAGATCCTCAGATGTAGAAAGTATGGCGGAGAACAAGAACCTAGTCAGAGCTGTGATCTCTACCCCACTGGGAGAGAGAAACTCTGTGCCCAGCTTGTTGTAATACTTGCCATAAAACAGGGGGAAAGGCATTAAGGGAATAGAGGGACAATGCAAAACCTAACTGGCTCATGACTGGGCTCTGCCAATGTCTCATGGTGCCTCGCTGCTTAGCTCATAGGATTCCCAAGAAATTTCCACTTGGGTCTAATTTGGCCATGTACATCAGTCCAGTATTCTTATTGGTATCTAAGATCTTCACATCCATGGCAGGGAACTTCTAATTGGTTGGTCCTGTTGATCAGAAGAACATTCCCTAAGATTGGCTGGATACTGGGTTGACCTTTGGCCAGCAATATGCTATGCATTTTTTACTGCTGAAGGCTGGGGATCTGCAGTATCTGCTGCTCCTGCCTGAGCAAGCAGATTTCCCAGTTTCAAGTGTGTGTGTGTGTGTGTGTGTGTGTGTGGTGTTTATAATCTGTTCTGGGAATGGCAAACCCAAGCATCCGAATCTGCTGACCCTGCAGCCAAACCAATGCCGTTTGAACCCAATAGCCTAGTAGTGCCAACTATGGTCCATTCCTGCAGTGAACTTTTTTCATGAAGCAGCAGCTAAGCATGTTCTCTCACCATCCTGGGGGCATGGTTTTGAGCGTTCACCTGAAGACTTTGATGACTATGTGGCCAAAGAGTAGAGGAGAAGTACTGCATCCATTAGTCATTCAAGCACCCCCACCCCCTTCAATATCCTAGAAAGCCTGGCATCCAGTGAGCATTTATTCCTATGGGAGATACCTGCGAGCTAAGTCTCAGAATGATTTGCACCATCCATATGGGGAAAGGCTCAAAGAGGATCATGTAGCAAGAGTGCCTGGCAGATTCAGGAACATTCTTAGTAGGGAAAATAGTGACCTTTTGTCCAATTTTACTCTGGAGGTCAGATGCAGGGCTAAGCGTGCCTCATCTTTCTGATCTTAACAATTCATCTCCTTAATTAATAGCTACTCAGGATTAAAGCTGAGCTCATGGCGATTCAGGCCACTTCAGGAGCAAAACCTTTTGATCCTTGCTCTTTGCCTGTCTCCTTCTAACTGAATTTCAGGCAGAAAGACAAATAATAGCAGGCCTTTCTTCCTGGATTCTGTGACCCTCAGGGCCCCAGTGACACAGGACCTGGAAACTGATGTATGACCTCTCTTCTACTCCATATACCTCCCCTTTCTATCCAGACATATTTAATCTGACTTGAAAGTAATGTGAACAAAAGACTAGCCCGCCTGATTTGCACCTGTACTAAGTGACTCTCAGAAACCAAATTCTTCAATTGCTTCCCTGGGGAACACCTCCCTCTTTCTTACAACCCAACAAAACAGAAAATAAAAAAACACTGTGCCTAATTAGATGCTGTAAGCTCCTGTGTGGATGCTGGGTTCATTCTTTCTGCTTTCTCTTCAGTTTCCCCAAATAATTAGTAACCAACTAAGAAAAGCTGTGCTCTGATTTAATATACAGGCCTACAATGTAAGACCAATATAAGATTGCCTTACAATCCTTTCTCACAAGGCACCAGTAGGAAGATGGTTCTATTTGCAAGTTGGCAGAACTGAGCATCTCATGGCAAGACCCCTCCATGGTCTAACACACCTGTGAAGAGATGCTATGGATTCCTGCTTGAAATTACTGACTCACACTCCCAAATGAATCATGTTGAGGTCAGACCACTCCAACCCAGAGCCAGTTTCTTAGCAGCTGTCTATATTCAATTGATTATTCAGTCTTTAGGGAGAGAGAGGTGGGGAGGGAGGGAGAGAGAGAGACTCACTCCTCAACTAAGCATAGACAAAGCTAGGATGACTTCCATGGTCCTTGCTAGAACAAGACGTTTTGATATCAGAACCTATGTTCTTCCTTTCTCTGGTCACTTCCCTCAGACAAAACTTTGCAGATTGATTTACTTCTCCGTCACACAATTCATCTCTATAGTAAAGCCCATGCAGATGGGCTTTGCCATTTTGAGCACAAATGTGTGTGTGTGTGTGTGTGTGTGTGTGTGTGTGAGAGAGAGAGAGAGAGAGAGAGAGAGAGGGGGGGGGGAGAGTTGAGATCATCACTCACAGAATCCACGAGCAATAAATGTTAACATATGGCAATTTTTATTCACAGCTGGCTGTGGGCCATGGCTTGATGCTTAATATTTATTGAGTGCCCATAATGGATGAGGGCCCTCTGACTCTCTTGTAGAACAGCCTTCCATAAGGACAGAGAGTGCTTTCCCAAGAGAATAAACCTCCCTCACTGTGGTGCTTGGAAGGGAATCTTACAGCTAGATGTAATCCTTTACCATAGTTCATCAATCTGAAGGTGCCTTTCAATCTCTCAATGTTAGATTGATGCCTTATTATTATTATTATTATTATTATTATTTGGACCTAAGAATGAAAGATGCTGTCATTGTGAAGGACTATGCACCGTGGACATGTCCCAATTACAGAGGTGTGACAAAATGCAGATCAATGAGGTAGGCTATTTCTCAAGGCTTTGCCCCCTCCTCCCCCACCCCCGCCATATTGATGTGGAAACTCTGTACTATTGACACTGGCCACTGACTCTTCTCACTGGAAAGTTTCAGTCAGAGATGCCCCACCCACCCTCAGAAACTATTGTTATGTTAGAATTGCCTCTGTTCCCAAGAAATTCTTCATCTCACCCAGCCATACTGTGGAGTATTTTAATTTTCACTTGCCTGATCCTCTGTGTTCTTGAATGTGAGCTAAACCTCTCCTTTCCTATTTGAAATAAAATCTTGCATTTGCTTAATACTACCCATCCTGTTTCCTCCCATATGTCAAACAACCCTGATTCCTTTTTATTGGTACAGGACTTATTCATCCAAAGAGGGAGTGGGTCTCAAGTGTATAACCTGGCAGTTTTTATGAAGGGAACACATCTGGGGAGTCACTACACTGATGAAAAGAAAGTGGCTGAGCCACCTTCATGCCTGTCTCCTTTAGGCTCACTGCCAAGCTAAGCAATCCCACTTCCTTCAGAAGCCCAGCCTCACTTTGATGCCTTTAGGATAGACATAAGGGAAGGTGTGTGAAGTAAGTGTCTCTGGGCATCCTGCAACCCTCAGGAGTGTGCAACAGTACCCAGTTCCTAACCAGCCATTTGTGTTTCCCTCCTGGACTTTCCTATCCATGCCTGTTCTGAGTCCTGCTGTCTTAGGCATTCTCATACCTGTCTCTCAGGAGAGAAGTGCTGTTCCTGCTGGGATTATATGGAGGGGTTTGATCACCTGATGACAGAGCTTATGTGCTCAACCACTCCACAGGAGCTGACCTGCTCCACACAAGTAGCAACACTTGACTATGTCTACATGCGGTCCATGCTGTGCCTGCCTGATAATGAGTAATCTT
The DNA here is from genome assembly GCA_021653895.1 of Mastomys natalensis. NCBI lineage: Eukaryota > Metazoa > Chordata > Mammalia > Rodentia > Muridae > Mastomys > Mastomys natalensis. Next base: position 1,074,073 of record JAJTUV010000307.1, read on the forward strand.
GAGAATGTTTTCCTTTGCTTCTTGCTCATTGTCTGTCCACCCTGGTGAAGGACCTGCTGGAGTCTTTAACCTTTATAAAAAGTTCCCTGTAACACGGCATAGTACCTTACATCTATAATCCCAGGACTAAGACAGGAGGCTCAACATGAGTTCAAGGCCAGCCTCAGATGCTTAGTATGCTCCAGGCCAGACTTAGCTACAGTATGAGAACTTGTCTCAAAAAAAAAAAAAAAAAAAAAAACATAATAAACAAATAAATAAAAACTTGCATTATTCTTCATGCTGATTTAGAAACTCCTTACATATTATGCATATTGTCTATAATTCATTTGCATTATCTATGCATATATTTTACATATTCAATTATTTATAACTATATTTGATATGTCATTCAATTATATATCATATATTATATAATGAAATATACAATGAAATAAAATATATAAATGAAATACAATAGCTAGAATAAATTACCCGATGCTTACTTTTAAACAAACTTTTTATTACATTTATTTACTTTACGTAGAAAGGGGTACATGCCACAGATCACATATAGAAATCAAATAACAAGTGGATTCTCTTCTTCTACCATGTGGGCTCTGGCGACCAAACTCTGGTTATCTGCAGGTGCAAAAGCTGCACCATTTCACTGCCCTGATCTCCTTTTCTTACATAGTATATTTTGATGAGTATAACCCTCAATTTAATTTAATCTTAAAGTTATCCAACTCTATAACTTTTCTATTGAAGGTTGTTTTTACATTTTCTCCACTCTATAATTATAAAAATATCATATCTTCCAAAGTCTAACTTTTTTAGAGTGTTTATTATTTTTGACAATTTCACTCATGATCATATCATATCATCATGATCATATCCACTCTATATCCCCCTCCCACTCTTCCTGGACCTCCCAGGATACCTCCTACTACTTTAATAACTTCTTCTCTTTTTTACAACTCTCTGAGTACAATTAATTAGTACTGTCTGATGCATCTGAGGGAGGTCATTCGCCTAAGTACGGGCAACCTTTGCTCCAAAGAAAAACGAGCCTTCCTCCCCAGCAGCTATCAACTGCCAGTAGTTCTTTAGCTAAAACAAGAAACCATGCAGAATGGAACACTGGATAAATAGCCAAGACTTCAAGAGTGTCTTCCCCACTGTGGTTCCTTATTGATACTTTGAATGACCACACCTGGGCTTGTTCTTCTGTTATTGCACAAGCTCCACACTGTCTTGATTGCTTTAACTCAACTGTGTGAAACTCTGTGTTAAATGTCACTTAATTCAACAAGTTTATTTGTCTATTTTACTGTTATTTTCTTTGGTATGTTTCCTTTTCCCTTAAGAGTCTGACCGTCTATTTCCCCTCTCAGAAGCCAGAAGGAGAAGGAAGAGGGGGAAGTGCAGGGGAAGGAGATGGAGTGGGAGGAGAAGGTAGAAGAGGAGAAGGAGGAGGAGCACAGAGGAAAAAGGAAGAGGTGACAATACCAAGGATTATTCTTGTTACGGAGTAGAAGAGAAGAAAGGAAAGTTAATTGATCCAAGATTTAGAGAGAAAGAAGCTCAGGGAAAAAAAAGAGTTAAAAATTAACCACTTTATTTTATTTTATTGCAGTTTTCTTGGTTTTAAAACATACAGAAGTTGTGTTTTTAAAATACTTATAATGTGGTTCGAGGGAGCACTAGCTGGCCCAGCCAAGGTGCCCATTCCCCTCCCAAGGGGGGGTAGATGGGGGTACATCCTCATAGAAGCAGGAGGATGGGATAGGGAGTTCCTGGGAGGGAGGGGGGAAAATGGGGTAAGGGGAGAAATCTGAAATGTAAAAAAATATCCAATTTAAAAAAAAAGGCCTATTATAAAGAAGGTTTATTGTTGGGAAGGGAGGGATCCTGGAAAAGGAGTAGAAGCAGAGAAAAGAGGAAACTGAAGGACAGAAAGAGAGGGAAGGGAGGGAAGGAGAGAGGGGAAGGGAGGGAGAGAAGGGGGGAAGAGGGAGGGAAGAAGGGCAAGAGGGAGAGAGAGAGGAGAGAGAGAGAGAGAGAGAGAGAGAGAGAGAGAGATCTTCCGGCTCATACCTGGAGGGCATCCAAAGGTCATACTGGCCACCAGTACTCCAGATACACACCTGCCTATAACCGTCCTACTATAAACATCCTACTTTCCCAGTGACTACCCACCCTACCCGACCACCTCTTCTCTCATCACTATATTCTGGAAGCCCCCTGCTCAACCAAAGACCACACAGACCACCAGAATTTCAGGTACACTGCCCACCAGCAGAACAATTTTACACCCACTGAGAAGTAGATGGCAGGAAATAATCACACTCAAGACTGAAATCAATAAAACCCTATTCCCATCTGTCCCCCTCCTCCTTATCACTAGATCCCAGCCACCAACTCTGACAGAGACTCCCTGCTGAAGGGCACCAGAATTCTAAGTAGACCATTTGCCCAAGGACTGCCCCCACTCTCTCAGTGGGCACCTACCCTTCTCCAAAGTATGGTCCCCAAATCCAGCAGAGGCTCACTGCTCTAGCAGAGGCAATGCTGGCCTCCAGAATTCCAGATAGGCCAAAACCCAGAGATCCCTTTTCTTGGTTCCCCCACACACATACTCTATCCCTAGTTGCCCTCTGGAGACCTTTTGCTCAAGAACAGACCACTCCAGCCAGAAGACAAGTGGAAACAGAAACCAAGGAATAAAACACTCATCCAACAAAGACAAACTCAGAAATGGACTCCTAGACCTACTACAGCAAGCCCTGAATATTCCAACACATGTGAAGCATAAGAAAATGACCTTAAAACCAACTTTATGCAGATGATGGAGATCCTTGAAGAGGAAATTAATAAATCTCATAAAGAAAGAAGAAAAAATAAACAGTTAAAGGAAACATATTAAACTGTTCAAGACCTGAAAATGGAAATAGAAGCAATAAAGAAAACACAAAGTGAGGGAATTCTAGAAGTGAAAAATCCAGGGAAATGAACAGCAACTACAGACATAAAGCATCACCGACAAAATACAAGAGATGGAAGAGAGAATCTCAGGTGTTGAATATATAATAGAAGAAATAGATAAGACAGAAGATATAGATACATTGGTCAAAGAAAATGTCAAATCTAAAATTTTCTTGGCACAATAAAAGTAGGGCTAAGTGAAAAAAATCATACCATGACTGTCTACACTAAAAAATTAAAGAGAACTCATACTAGCTACTTAACAGCACACCTGAAAGCCCTAGAACAACAACAAAAGCAAACAAACAGAACAACAACAAAAAAAAAAAAAAAAACAAGTACACTCAAGAGAAGTAGATGGCAGGAAATAATCAAACTCAGGGCTGAAATCAATAAAATAGAAAGAAAAATAACAATACACAGATTTAATGAAACAAAGAATCTGTTCTTTGAGAAAATCACCAAAATAGACAAACCCTTATGCAAACTAAGAGACAAAGACAGAATATTCAAATTAACAAAATCAGAAATTGAAAGGGGCATAACAACAGATACCAATGGAATCCAAAGAACCATCAGTGAATACTTAAAAAAAAAAAAAAATACAAAACTCTACTTCCAAAATTGGAAAATCTAAAATAAATGAATAATTTTCTCAGCAGATATCACTTATCAAAGTTAAATCAATATCAGATAACCAGAGTAAATAAATCTATAACCCCTAAGGAAGTAGAAGCAGTCATTAAAAGTCTCTCAACTAAAAAATTCTTAGGGCCACATGGTTTTTATGCAGAATTCTACCAGATTTTTAAAGATGAGATAACCCCAATACTCCTCAAATTATTTCACAAAATAGAAATAGAAGGAAAATTGCAAATTCATTTTATGAGGCTACAGTTACCATGATACACAACACAGAAAGATTCAACAAAAAAAAGAGAATTACAGACCAATTCCCCTTATGAACATAGATGCAAAAATACTCAAGAGAACACTGGCAAATCAAATCCAAGAACATATCAAAAAGATCATCTACCATGATCAAGTAGGTTTCATCCTAGAGATGGAGGGATGGCTAAACATATGAAAACCTGTCAAGGTCATCCACCATATAAAGAAACAGAAAATAAAAACCACATGGATGTTGGAAAAGCCTTTGACAAAACTCAACACTCCTTCATGATAAAAGTCTTAGGGAGACTAGAGATATAAGAGACATACCTAAACATAATAAAGGCATTTTACAACAAGCCTATAGCCAATATCAAATTAAATGAAGAGAAACTCAAAGCAATCGCACTAAAATCAGGAACAAGACAAGGCTGTCCATTCTCTCCATGTCTATTGAGCAATAAGACAACTGAAGGAGATGAAGGAAATACAAATTGAAAAAGAAATCAAGTATCATTTTTTTTGTAGATGATAGGATACATAAGCAACCCAAAAAATTCTACCAAGAAATCCTATAGCTGACAACACCTTCAGCAATGTAGCTGGCTACAAGATTAACTAAAAAAAAAATATATATCAGTAACCCTCCTAAATAGAAATAAAAAAAATAATAGAAAGAAATCAGAAGAAATCTGGAAAACTAGCCACAAAAATAGAAAATATCTTAGGGTAACTAACTAAGCAAGTGAAAGACTTCTATGACAACAAATTCAAGTCTTTGAGGAAAGAAATTGAAGAAGGCATCAGAAGATGGAAAGATCTCCTATGGTCATGGATCATAGAATTAACATAATAGAAATGGTCATGCTACCAATAACATCTACAGATTCATCACACAGGGAGTGTGTCAATAATGTGTTGTCAAATGTCAACAAATTCTTTACAGTCCTTGAAAGAGAAATATTCAACTTCATATGGAAAAACAAAAATATTCAACTTCATATGGAAAAACAAAAAACCCAGGATAGCAAAAACAATTCTGAACTTCCAAAATCCCTGATTTCAAGCTATACTACAGAGCTATAGTAATGAAAACCTCATGATATTGCCATAAAAACAGACAAGTTAGTCATTGCATTGAATCAAAGACCCAGACACGAATCTACATGTCTGAACACCTGATTTTGGATAGACGACAGAAATACTAAATGGAAAAAAGAAAGCGTTGTCAATAAATGGTACTGATCTAACTAGATGCCTCCATGTAGAAGAATTTATCACCCTGCACAAAACTCAAGTCCAAGTGGATCAAAGATCTCAACATAAAACCAGATACACTGAATCTGATAGAAGAGAAAGTAGGGCATAGCTTTGAGTGAATTGGCACAGAAGACAACTTCCTGAACAGAACACCAATAGTGTAGGCACAAAGATTGACAATTAATAAATGGAGTCTCATGAAACTGAAAAGCTTCTGTAAGGGAATGGACACTGTCAATAGAACAAAACAGTAGCTTACAGGATAGGAAAAGATTGTTACCAATTCACACTGAATAGACTGATATCCAATATATATATATATTAATATATATACAATATATATATATATATTCAAGAAACTAGACATCAACAAACAAAATAATCCAATTTAAAAATGGAGTACAGTTCTAAATAGAGAATTCATAACAGAGGAATCTCAAATGGACAAGAAACATTTTAAAGAAATGTTTAACATCCTGGGCCATTAGAGAATGCAAATCAAAATGACTCTTAGAGTCCATCTTACAAGAGACAGCTCATGCTGGTGAGGATATGGAGCCAGGGGAACACTCCTCCATTGCCTGTGGGAGTGAAACCTTGCACAACCACTATGGAAATCAATATGCTGGTCCTCAGACAACTAGGAATCAATCTACCTCAAGACCCAGCTATATCACTCCTGGGCATATACCCAAAGGATGTTCCATCTTATCACAAGGATATTTGCTCAGCTATGTTCATAGTGACTTTATTCATAATATTACCAGAAATCAGAAATAACCTAGATGTCCCTCAGCCTAAGAATGTATAAAGAAAATGTGATACATTTACACAATGAAGTTATTACTCTACTGTTAGAAAAAAATGACAATATGAAACTTACAGGAAAACGGATAGAACTAGATGCCTGAATAAGGCAACCCAGACCCTCTTATAAGTGAGTACATATTATATTTGTCTTTCTGAGTCTGGAGAACTCTACAGAAAATGAGGAAGAAGGAGTGTAGGAACCAGAGGGATCAAGGACACCAGGAGAACAAACCCTACAGAATCAACTAAGCAGTGTTCATGGGGGTTCACAGACGCTGAAGTGGCTATCACAGAGCCTACATGGGTCTGCACTAGGTCCTCCGCATATATGCTGTGGTTGTTTAGCTTGAGGTGTTTGTAGGGCTCCCGACAGTGCCTCTGACTCTTTTACCTGTTCTTGGGACCCTTTTTCTCATACTAGGTTGCCTCATCCAGCTTTGACATGAGGATTTGTGCCTAGTCTTACTGCATTTTGTTATGCTATACTCAGTTGATAGCACACTGGAAGGTCTGCTCTTTTCTAAAGGAAATGGAGGACAAGTGGATCTGAAGGAAGAGTGGGGTCTGGGAAGAGTGAAGAGAAGGGAGGTTGCACTCTGGATGTAATATATGAGAGAAGAGTAAACCAAAAGAAAAAGGAATAAATAATAATAAAAGGAGAGACTATTTAAAAAAAAAAACTTACAGAAGCAAAACAAAAAAGAAAGGGAAAAGAAATCCCTCTTCTAAATTTCAGTATATTGAAGAGAGATAGGATCAGTCTTCCTAATGAACTTGATGAATGTAAAGTATCTGTATCTCACCCTGATTTTTATTCCACACACAGTCAGTCATTGCTTTCTAATTTTTCATGGCTTTGTGATTCTTTTGCAACCTCATAATTTCCATTAAAAATGAAATATAGTAGCTGATGGAATAAATTACCAGAATTTATGTAATCCTTTCATTACCCTCATATTTTAGGTTGCTTCAGGCTCTTTATAGAATAGATTTAACATAGCAACAAATTTGGGTTTTTTTTTTTCCCCTCTATTGAGTTTGGTTTTTTCTTCCCAGTGGATATTTACCAGTTTAGATGACCAGTGGTAATATTCAGTCAGGAAGAAAGAGAAAGAGAAGGAAGGAGAGAGAGGGGAAGGGGAGGGGAAGGGACAGGGAAAGAGGAAGAACAGGGGAGGATAAGGCTAGGTGGATGCATGCATATATAGAGACCAGAAGTTGTCAGGTGTCAGTGTCTATGATGCTTCACCTTACCTTTTTGAGGCAGGATCTCTCACTGAACCTGAAGCTTGCTGACTCAGCAGGATGGTCAGCAAGCTCCCGGGATCCTCCTTTCTCTACCAGCCCAGCTCTAGGATTCTAGTTATACACCATTATACACAGCTTCATAGATGGGTACTGGGATTCAAACTCAGGTGTTTGTGCTTACAGAGCAAGGACATTACTGAATAAATCATCTTCCAGTCCCTCTGTTTCAATATATTAATTGTGAATTAATTTACATTTTAATGAGATTAAAGATTTCTTGGTGCATTTTCCAGTTGCATCTCTGCTTCATTTGTGCCCGATAGAACGACTTCTTAATGGTTTTCTTATCGATCGTAAGGCACCTTTTGGACAAAACTCAGAGTTGGTTGTCTTTAATTAGAATTTTGGCACCCTTTGGGTCAAGGACTACACAGATTATATTCCTGTCATCGCCAGTGGCATGTGACTAGCACCCTGCATGTGCTTAATCAACATTTACAGAGTAAATGCAGGCTGCCCATTCCCTGTATTTTCCATATATTGTCTCCATCTGTGTCTGTGCACGGACAACTGATAAACGTTGTTTGTTGTGATAATTATGACATATGGTATATTTATTTTCAGTGGCATCTGTTATAAATAAGACTCCCTAATTTGTTCATTTTAGCTCAACAGTCTTACAGAGTTTTTTCCCTAAAGCTGTTCCACTTATTTTGATATTAGTAAAAATTTCATTAGGTGTGATGGCTCATGCCTGTCACAGCACCTTCGAGACAAGAGAATTGTCTAAGCTATATAATGAGTTCCGGGATAGCCTGGGCCACAGAGTTTTAAAACAAAAAAATACCCCTACGTGATTAATGCACATAAATATGGAAACTTTAGATAGAATTTCCTTGCCTTGACTTCAACCCATCTGTACTATTCTAGTTTGCTTTCTGTGTCTGTTGCTGTGATAAACACCATGACCAAAAAAGTAAGTTGGGGGAGGAAAGAGTTTATGTTATGTTACACTTTGTCTTTCATTATCGAGGGAAACCAAGTCAGGAAGTCAAGGTAGATGCTTAAAGCAGTAACCATGGAGGAATACTACCTATTGGCTTGCTCTCAGACACATGTTCAGACACCTTTCTTATGCAGTCCAGGCCCACCTGCTCAGGAACAACATCAGCCACAGTGGGCTGAGCCCTCCTACATAAATTAGCAACAAAGTGCCTCCACAGACATGGCCACAGGTCAATCTGATAGAGACAGTTTCTCAGTTGAGATTCCCTGTTCCAAGATGTGTTAAGCTGACAACACATATACACACATAGGGGTGGAGATGGGGGCTATTACGCTTTGCTATAAATGGCAGGCAGTCATCTCTCCTTTCACCAATACTAAAGGAATGACATTCTCTACCCTTTCTACCATGCTGTTCCATCCCCTTACTGGCTCACCCTCAGGTTAGCTCACATCCTCCTAGCCTAGCCTTCCAGTGGGTTGGCTGTAGTGTTCCTCCCTCATCTCCACCTAGACCTTGGCCCCATCATTTGTATTGAAGGGGGTGTCCCTGGCTCTCTTTTCTACTAGCTCCCATCCCTTCACCTTGAATCTCTTTTAACTCTACCCAAGACTGAGACATTATGAACCCCAGCCATGTAGATAAATGAAAATTCCTGAAACAAACCCCAGGCTCCTCCACTTCTAGAGCTCAGCTGATGTAATCTTATCAGAAAGGAGGCCAGCCCCAGTTTTTCACTCTTCAAACCCCTTACCCAGTGGCTAGTTCCTCTCTCTTAACTCAGGAAGTTTGTTGCCACATGGCAGTAGTTTTCAGTCAGCAGTGTGTCCTCTGCAGTGTCATCTCTAGGAGTCAAGGGACCATTGTCTTTCCTAACTGGAGAATGGAAGCACTAGTTGTTCTAGAGGACAGAAGCTAGCCATGTAACACTAACATGTCACTCCTAGTACAGCCACGACCACAAAGAAAGGTCTGATCCCCAAGCCAGCAGTGCTGAGGGCAAGAAACTTTGCTCTCTTCAGTCTTTCCCAGGGACTTCAGCCCCTCTCTTCTGCAGTCACTATTTCCTGGAAGCCTGAATAAATAGCAGGAGAGATTTGATTGGGGTTGGCCACAATGTTACCATTACAGTCAAAAGCCCCCATTTCTGCCAGCACCGACATGCTGTAGTATTAAAGAAAACAGGAGGAGAGGGAGGAAGAGGAAGAAAGATGGGGAGGAGGAGAAGGAGGAGGAGAACACTCCTACCATGCAAAGAAACTAACCCTTCAGATGTCTACTACATGTGAAATTATTTCATTTACATGTGCAAGCACATATTTTCACACATACTCCTCATTCCACAAATTAAGTACCGATAGTTAAAGGAGGCTTGATATGCAGTATTAACAATATAATTTGATTTCCAAGTGTTCTATGTAACTTTTCTCCAAGGAAGATGTAGAAGTGTCATACCCTCAAAGTTGGGCCTACACCTGCCTGTCAGCAGCCTGAAGATCTGCTAAAAAAAAAAAAAAAAAGCTTACAATGGATGTCACTGCAGACATCATGCTCCCTTCTTCTCTACTCTTTCCTGAATCCTGATGGTCTTGGGTCTCCCAACCCCATGTTGCTGTGCCTGCTCCACCCTTGTTCACCAACTTTAAACTAGCCTCTAAGCTGTCCTTGATCCCTTTGGATGGATCTGTCCCCATGCCCTTCCTAAATTTCTACTTCATCACTGAGGTCTCAAGATAGCTCTATATCCAAGTGGTCTTCCCTGACCTCCTAATGAGGGACTGCACTCTCTTTTTATTTTTTCTTTGTAGAGCCTACCTCCTCTGACAATTTATATCCAAAGTTCTCTGCACAAGCCCTACCCTAAAACAGAACAACAGCTTTGTGAAGCTGGGTCTTTGATTCAAAGCTATCTTCCCAACTCCAAAATGGAATCTAATACAGAGTGGATAACTATTAAATGTCTTTTGAATGAATCACTCCATCATCATTCCTGAGAGGGGTCTATCCTCATAACACAAAAAGATGGGGAACTTGACCAATAAACTCAAAAGAAATAATCTGAAATTACACTAGGTGTTTCCCCTGCACACTGGTAAGTGCCAGCCCTGGAGGATAATTACAAGATAATGCAACCTGGTCTCTTTTTGTCTTGTTTTCTATTAAGAGGCCTCATCAGAACCTGCCTCTGGCTAACCTATACCGGTGGGATTTGCAGAACTCATAGAATTGCTAAGAAGACTGAAAACAGATTTGGCACCTGGCAGGAGCTAAGTGGGCTCCAGGGAACCACACAGCTCAGTTAGGATGGCTTTACTGCCAACCAGACAGGCAGGATGAGAAGATGGAGCCAAATGGCTCCATCCTTATGCTTATCCTCCTTAGGTTAGTCATTCCAGGGTCAAAGGCCCAAAAAAGGACATCCAGGGGTCACCTTGTAGACCTGTTCCAAATAAGCAGCAAGAAGAGGAAAGATGTAGCAGAAATATTTGGCTAAAAGTTCTTTCAGCTTCCATGAACAGGCATCCAGGTATGGTCCCGGCAGGGCTGTAGGACATGGGTCAAGGAATCCCCAGGAAGAATCTGGCTTACTTATGAGAAATGATGATTGGGTTCTAAACACCCAGAAACTGACAAAAGACCTTCTTTGATCTTACCTTCCAACCGCTGGCTGATCATTCCTGATAAATCTCAACAGGAGAAAGCCAGTGGGAGGATCTGAGGAGTCTTGAAAGGAGTGCCTGGTAGAACCCAAAATTCTCCACAAGCTTCACTCCTAGATGCTCCCTAAGAAGATACTTGGTCATTTCTTCCTGTAGCCCAAGGCTGGCCTAGTGCAACCATTGTTTAGCAAATGGCCCAGGAGTTGTGAAGCCAGAGTTGCCCTTTCCAACCTGTTCACTTGACAACTCTCTTGCAAACACTTGCCATGCAACGGCTACCACAGTGGCTTGCAGAGCTTAAGCAAATGTACCCGTCAGTACACTGGGGACTCAAAAAAGGAAGGAGCTTACCTCAGAATCAAGTATATTTTAATAAATATAACTAGAGTGCAGCACCCTGTTCAACTAGTATCCATCTGGACATCTTTTGCAAAACTAGGCACATGATACAGTGAAAAGATAAAGTCCCTTCTTATATCTTATTGGTTCCAAAATGCTCAGGAGAAACTCAGTTGGCTGACCTCAAGTTGACATTTTCTAAAAGATATCAAGACCTCAAAAATGGAATGGGTAGGTGGCAACATGGAAACTCTCTTGAGAATCAAAATCCAATCGTGTAGTACAAAATGCTAAGTCACTTGCCCAGATATGGAATGTCTCAGAGACCTCTGTCCATTGAGGCCAAAGTCTCATGGAAGGTGGCCTCAACCTCAGCAACACTGTACTTCCTTCATAGGAGGCGAGTCCTGAAACCAGACCGTTCCTGTGTATCTTGTGTTTCTACTGGCTGGGGAGACCAATTGCCTCCTGGACCCACAGCTTTCCTGACAAGGAGGGAGGGAAACTCCCATGGAAAACTGCTGACTACCAACCTCCATTAAGCTCAAGGGTGCTGGACACTTGGAGTCAGTTCAGGAAACCCTGAGCCTCAGCTTGCTTTGCGTGTGAAAGGCTCGTTACTGCGATGACGGATCTTCCCTTGGTTTCACACATGTTCTTCCAACTTAGAAGTGATTACTGTGCCTTTGATTTCACAATTAAAATGGACCAGTAGGGAGAAATAATGATTGATCTCTGAACTATTGTGCTGATCTGCTGAAAGTGCTGCAGTAGGCCTGGAGCAGAAGCCCTGCGTCATAGGGATCAATAACCTGAGCTATATTGGTGCAATTGCTGCAGGCTTCCTGGGTAGATGGGTGCTGGCAATTAAAAAAAAAAAAATGCTTTACTAGGAGCAAGTAACCTTGATTTGTAAGTGAAAGGGTATCTGTCCTTGGGGCTGTCAAAACTTCTCAATTCTTCTGGCTGTTTGCAAGTGCAGTTCCATCTCACAGCTGCCTGGGTGCTGTGATAAAGGCCATTCTGCTACAGACAATGAAGGTTCAGATGTTTGGCAGGGCCATCCATATAGGAGTGCAGATTAAAAAAAAATAATGGGAAAAGAAACAGTTTAAATTACTAAGGTATAGCCCCACTGTGCCACAACTAGTGGGTTACTGGAAGACCCTTGCTGTGGTCCATATTGATGGGACACCAATGCGATGGCCTTGCCTAACAGCCCTGGAAGAGGGCAGCTTCTTCTTATCTCTGTTATTCATGCCTCCAGCACAGAACTTGCTCGGAGTGGAGTGATTGATTTGATTTGTTTGTTTGCTTAATTGATTGACTGACTAACTGATTGTTTTAAAGCTGATCTCCAGAGAGATTAACTGTTAGGGGGAAAAAAATCCCTCCTTGTTGACTTTGACCTCTTGTCAGTTCAAGGTAGAGAGTAGGAGGTTTATAGGGAAGGCACGTGCTTTTGCTTCTCTGCTGGACACCACCCATTTCGTGTCAGGAGTGAATATAACTGGTTCATTTAACAATATACTGAATACGCGGGCCTGCTCATTCTCTTTCTCATAAGCAGAAAAAAATGTCTTGGGGAAATGCACAAAATGACATCCAATCTAGAGGGCATAAATCTGTTCCTACTGTGAAGATGGGTCACTCCATGTGACTAGTGGAAACTCCTTCATCTGGCAGGAAGGGGTCACGGTTTTCATGCCTGGTTGTGCCCACTTATCTGCTCTGTGGCTCAAGGATTTCTTATTGGTCAAAGCTGATGAGAAGATTTCTATGAAGATCACTTTGCCCTTGATATTCCTGAGACCTCCACATGCCCATTTACTGTAGGAAATTCAAAACGCCAGAGTATGTCTTGTTTACTTTTCAAGCCTCTACACAACATTGATATCCATTAGATGGTGGATGGGTGTGTGGATAGGCATGCGGGTGGATAGATGGATCGATGTGTAAATAGGTAGATGGGCAGGTGGGTGAAATTAGAAGACTAGATACTGTGTTAATCATTACTTTGTAGGTTCTTTATTTGTACAGAATTTTAGGACTCCTGCTGAGGCCTCTCCATGTATTCTGATTGTGACTAGAAATATAAGCAGAGACCAGGGTATGAAGGCAACCTCACTGGGTGCTAGCTTCAAGCAAGTAGATGCTTCCTGTTGTGGCTCAGCCTTTTAGCAGTCAGAGAAGTCCAATGAGTAATTCCTATCTTCTTTGCTTAGTGGACAATTCTGGTGGCAGCTGGCTTCATGTCTTGGGCATATCTGCAGTCATGATGTCCACATGCTCCTAAAGCTTCTTAGAGACCAGCTTCACCCGTGTACTCTACCACTCACCCTTGACTCCCATTGAGAAGAGGTCATCTGGTTACCCATATCACAGAGCAGCTAGACTCTGATTGTTTATGTTTCTTCTAGACGCTATGCTCCTTTGTGTCTACCACAGCTGTGTAGCAATCATTGGCTCTGCCCTGTGGCCTACCTGGACCTCAGAGACATCTGTGGATGGCCCTTCTGTTTGAGCTAGATAGATAGATCAGCCAGTAAAGTAGTTGCCAGACAATCATGGGGACCTGCATTCAGTCCTCAGAACCCAGGTTTAAAAAATACCAGAGATGGCAGTACACACTTAACATCTTAGCAGTGGCAAAAGATAAACAAGAGGATCCCTAGGACTCACTGGTTAGCCAGCCAAGCCTATTTAGCAAGCTCTAGGCCAATGAGAGACTCTGTCTCAAAAAAAATAAGATGTACAGCTCCTGTGAATGACACCTGATGTTGACCTTTGGCCTCTATAAACAAGTATACGCATGGCCATGGTCTCCACAAAGAAGCACACACACACACACACACAACATGCACATATCACAAGAATATCTGGGGTCTTAAATGAATTCCTTGTGACACTGCCAATGATCAAATTAAAATTCCAAACACAGCCAGTGTTCTATACAATTACATTCTCCTAGGACTGGAAGGCAGAACAGCCTTCAAAAGTAGCATTTAGGGCCCTAACTGCTCATGAATGATGAAGGCCGACTACTACAGCATTAATCTCCCATCATTGACCTCTTCCTGCTTTAATTGTAAAGGGTGAAAACTTTTATGACAGTGGCTTCTTAAGAACTAACTTCATCTTTTAGTGAGGGAACAAGAAGCCCAGCTTAACCCAGTTAATAGGATGACACAGGCAGATGTCCCCTGGCAAGGATTTCTCATGAACAGTGTGTGATGGACACATCCTAATGAAGGGAAAGCAGCTGGCCAGGAACTGTTCCTTTGGCACCCTTGAGTGAGACCCTGCCTCATCCACACACATCTCAATTACCAAGAAAATGCCTGTGCAGAGACAAATGACAGGTGTGAAAAGCAAGAGCAGGGGATGGACCTTCCAGCTGTCTGACAGATGTGGACATCTAAAGAGATCAACTTTTTATACAGAGACTTGAAAGGGGAAAGTTTTCAAAGTGATTTAAAATTCTGCCCATTTAAATTTTTAGTCAAAATTAATGGGGGGAAAGATGCTCACAGGTTTGCGATGAGCTGGGCTCTGTATTCTGTGTGGATACAGCCACCCTCTCCATTAGTAAGTCCATAACCACACTTAGTATTCAGTAGAGACACAGGAGCCAGCGGCCCTATAAAGCACTGTCCAGGGACAGGGCCAAGTGGAGCACAGCTTGATAAATGCTGGCTGCTGGCAAAGTTAAACATGCTGGAGGTCTCCAGTCCCCAAGAGTCATCCATGAACTTCCCAGACACAGTTTGCTTTTATATGCTCTAATTTCTCTTTCTTCACTCCCTCTTCCTCTCCTCTTCCCCTGTGTGTGTGTGTGTGTGTGTGTGTGTGTGTGTGTGTGTGTTATGATATGCACTCCTATGTGTTTATAAGTATAGGCATGTACATGTCAGTGCATGTGTGCAGACCAGAGGACACCCTTCAGTGTTGGTGCTAGCCTTCCACTTTATTTGAGACTTACAGAATGTTATTTATTTAGTATTTGCTTCTGCATACACCAGGCTAGCTGGCCCATGAGTTTCTGGGGATTATCCTGTTTCTGCCTCCCATCTCATCCTAGGAACACGGGGTTCACAGACAACATACTGATACCTCCAGCACTATGTGGGTTCTGAGAATCTGAACTCAGATCCTCACTTTCAAAGCCATTAAGCCATCTCCCCAGACTACAACTTCTCTTTTATCTTTCAAACATTCCTTAGAGAGTTATCCTAAATTGGAACATGTGACACTTGAACACATTTCTTGCCTTTCAAGATGCAGATAATACAACCATCCACTGCCTACATTTGCACCATATACAAGGCCCTACACCAAAGTGACCTTGTTTAATTCTCAGTGTCCCTGGCTTGCAGGGCTATTGCACCATTTTACAAGAAGATAGAAGAGATTTTCATGCTGTGGTGCAATGCCACCAATGGAACAGCCTGCTACTCTGTGTTCCCACAGGAGTCAAGGCAACAGCACAACCAAGTCCTGCCAGCTACTGAATTCCAATGATGCTGTGAAGAGGATGAGGGTAACAATGATGTGGTCACTGAGGAGTTAGGGATGGGAGCAAAGGAGGAAGGAGGGATGAGTGTCTCTGATGTGATGTGATTACATTTTCCTTGGACTGGAAGGCAGAACAGCCTTCAAAAGTAGCATTTAGGGCCCTAACTGCTTGTGAATGATGAAGGTTGACTACTACAGCATTAATCTTCCATCATTGATTATAAGCTAAGTTCTCATATGAAGCAGAGTGATTCTGGAGCTGGAGATGGTGGGAGCCAGGAGCAAGGAGAACAGTGTGGAGGGAGGGAGAAGAGAAAGAAAAAGAACATAGTTTGGGCTTATGTCTCTCTGATGGGTCCTCTGACAAGATAGTGTCTCCAAGGCCACAAGCACCAACCCTGGTCTGTCTCTGGTGCCTGCTGCAATCCTCCAGATTTATCTCTCCCATAATCCTCATGTTAAAACAACTGCCCTGCCACCGTTCATCTAGTAAGTTGTCCTTCCCCTCTGGCCCTTCTCAACTCTCCACTTCTCTCTCCCTCCATCCCTCCTTTCTTCCCTCTATCCCTCCCTCCTTCCCTCTAATCTCTTAGCTTTCCCAAAGGACAATACAAACTGAATGCTCCAGAAAAGAAGACAATAGCAGGAAACACCCATGAGCACCTGTGCAGTTTACAGGTGGAGAAACTGATCTCAAACAACATAAAAACCAGTAATTACGATGACTCAGGCTCATCTGGGAAACACACAGAAAAGCTACAAAGAGTCTCTCAACCATCAGTGGCTAAAGTCTTCATATCTCTAAAAGCAAGGACATTATCCTTTGACCTAAACTCTAACTGGTATCCAAAGTCCACAGCCTAAAACTCACTTGCATGCATGGTGCTCTGGGAGGGAGGTGGCCTGCCCCTACACTGCCTATCTTTAAACATGACTCCCCACATGCCAAACACACCCCAGGAAACCCATCTTGCTCTTTAAAAATGCTCGCTGATTACCTCCTAAAACTCATAAAAAGAAGAAATCAAACTTAAGCACATAAGAAGCATCACAGAAAGCTACATTCAGAGTTGAGTGGAGAGTTGGACTCATGCCAGTGTGGGTAAGAGGGATCTAGAAGAAACTGTAAGCCAAATATTATTAATGCAAAGCTATCGGAGACCAGAAAAGGAAGCAAAATTTAAAAGCACGGTTATCATAGATGATGGTCTGTCCATCTTGCAGCTAAAAGCCAGAGCACATCTCCACTATCTGTACAAGGCATCACTCCATCCCACCTTCAAGGCAGCTCTTCACCCATGAAGAGAGACATATTATATAGAGCTCTGGATTGAGACATTAAGATGACTGTATTTGCTGACCCGTGTCTGCTTCCCTCTCTCTGGATAACCAGGCCTGTTGTGTACTGGATGAATGGTAGGAGGGAAGCTTAGCCAGGCCTGACTCTTGGTCAGTTATGAGTGCATAGACAAAAACACACCTGGGAACAGCTTTATTGGGTGGGGGACAAGTGGGTATTTATGCCCCTGAGGAAGTAGCCAGGGTCCCTAGGACAAGGTTAGTGTGGCTGTGTGCCATTGGCTAGGACAGGTGTATTGGAAGTGGCTTCATCTGCATATTCGGGGCTGTAGGGGGTGGATCTTAAAAGGTCAAACAAGCCCTTTCTCTGCGGAATCACCATGGTGGCTGGGACCCTGTAAACATACCCTGAAAACTGGAGGGCCTTCAAGGCCCTCATCGCTGCTCAGTACAGCTACACATACCTGAAAACTGGAGGGCTTCAAGGCCCTCATCGCTGCTCAGTACAGCAGGGCTCAGGTCCGCGTGCTCTCCGCACCACCCCACTTCCACTTTGGCCAAACCAACCGCACCCCTGAATTTCTCCCAAAATTTCCTGCCGGCAAGGTTCCAGCATTTGAGGGTGATGACGGATTCTGTGTGTTTGAGAGTAATGCCATCGCCTATTATGTAAGCAATGAGGAGCTGCGGGGAAGTACACCAGAGGCAGCAGCTCAGGTGGTGCAGTGGGTGAGCTTTGCTGACAGTGACATAGGTCCTCCAGCTAGCACCAGGGTGTTCCCCACCTTGGGCATTATGCACCACAACAAACAGGCCATTGAAAATGCAAAAGAGGAGGTGAAGCGAATCCTGGGGTTGCTGGACACTCACTTGAAGATACGAACTTTTCTGGTGGGTGAGCGAGTGACACTGGCTGACATCACAGTTGTCTGCACCCTGTTGTGGCTCTACAAACAGGTCTTAGAGCCTTCTTTTCGCCAGGCCTTCCCAGTACCAACAGATGGTTCCTTACCTGCATTAACCAGCCCCAGTTCAGGGCTATCTTGGGGGAGGTGAAGCTGTGTGAGAAGATGGCTCAGTTTGATGCTAAGAAGTTTGCAGAGAGCCAGCCTAAAAAGGATACCCAAGGAAAGAAAAGGGTTCACGAGAAGAGAAACAGAAGCCTCAGGCTGAGCGGAAAGAAGAAAAAAAGGCAGCTGCCCCAACTCCTGAGGAAGAGATGGATGAGTGTGAGCAGGCATTGGCTGCTGAACCCAAGGCCAAGGACCCTTCCGCTCACCTGCCCAAGAGTACCTTTGTGTTGGATGAGTTTAAGCGTAAGTACTCCAATGAGGACACCCTCTCTGTGGTACTGCCGTATTTTTGGGAGCACTTTGATAAAGACGGCTGGACCCTGTGGTATGCTGAGTACTGCTTCCCTGAAGAGCTCACCCAGACCTTCATGAGTTGCAACCTCATCACTGGAATGTTTCAGCGATTGGACAAACTGAGGAAGAAGGCCTTTGCTAGTGTTATCCTCTTTGGAACCAACAACAGCAGCTCCATTTCTGGCATTTGGGTCTTCCAAGGCCCAGCTTGCCTTTCCGCTGAGTCCAGATTGGCAGGTGGATTATGAGTCGTATACATGGCTGAAACTGGATCCTGCTAGCGAGGAGACCCAGACCCTGGTTCGAGAGTACTTTTCCTGGGAGGGGGCCTTCCAGCACGAGGGCAAAGCCTTCAATCAAGGCAAGATCTTCAAGTGAACATGTCATGCCAGTCGCCTAGCTGCCTGCACCTACCCTTCAAGGGAGATGGGGGTCATTAAAGGAAACTGAACATTGAAAAAAAAAAAAAAAGGTCAAACAAGGAGTGAAGCCTGATAACTATCCATGTAATAAATTCTTACTAGGCTTGATGGTGGGGAAGCTGACTTTATGGTGCCAGGTTTGGAGGGGGGAGAGAGCCAACTTCTGCCATCCTCGCCTGAGGTATATGGGGTTGAAGTTCTCCTCCATCCTTCCTCCATAATCCTGGGCCATTACAGGTTCCACACACATTCAGGAAATTATCCAATAAAGTGAGCTGGGTTTTAGGAAGTGGTATACATATTCATAAGGAAGTAGTGATATATCTGGGTCAAATGGACTGCCTGTGGGGATAACCTCTAAGGTCCAAGGGGACCCCAGGCTGACTATGGGACATTTCCATATTCAAAGAAAAAAAGCAATTCTTATTCAAACAGCTCATTCTTTCCTTACAGTACTGCAATGTGCTGTGTGCAAATTATGCCATTGGACTGCCATGTTTTCAGGTAAGAAGGCCTGCCTGGGGCAATGCTTACTGACCCATTTAGCCCAAGTCGCTCCACTTCCATCTGTTTCATACACTGGTTTCTCATAAGGGCATGCTTTAAGAGAGAGTTCATTTAAAAATAACATATACTGCTTTAGGGAAAGTCAGCCCTCTGTGATCCATGCTCACCCCAAATGGTCAAGGTAGTTTTCAGGAAACAGAAACTTCATAGTAGAATCTTAAAATATGACTCAGGAGCTTTTCTCTTTACACAGAAATCAGAGGCAAAGTGTCAAATACCAGCCAGAAGAATGTTCCAGAAGGTTTTATAATCATAATGTTTTCTTATATGCCCAAGACAGGCATATGACATAAGACCAAGAGTTTCTTAAGGAAGCATGGCACCTTTGAGCAGGAAGCTAGTTCTTCCCTGTCTCTTGCTCAAACAGGGGAATACAGTCTACCTCTGGACAGGTGAAGCCACTAGGACATCAGCTTGGAGGCTACAAAGGAACACAACTCCTGTGCTCCCTCTGTTGACAAGCTCTCTCTGTTAGCCAGGTTCAGAGCTCCCTGCAGAGCCCATCTCCCTCACCATTTGCCACTTGACACCATTCACCTGCATAGGGAGAGAGACTAGGGTCTGCACTAGAGAGAGGAAGCAGGCAGAAAGGTGATTTCCTCCAAAGGTGGTATTACCTAGTTGTAGATGAACAAGGAGCGTCCTGGTGCACAGTGCAAGCTGAGGGTTTGCTTTCATCTGCAGCTCACTTTACTGGGTGTCTTAGGCCCCACCAGCTCTGTCACAGTTTGACTGTGACCGAAATATTATTTTTGTTCTAATAAGATGGATACTACTGTGACTATTACAGTGGGGATCAAATGCATCCAATGTGTATCCAATATGTTGCTTTAAGCTTATGTTGCATTTATTCTTGCAAAAAATTCTCTCTTTAAATGGCCATCTGGATACACACACACACACACACACACACACACATATATATATATATATATATATAAATAAAATAGTATGGATCTGTATATATATTTATATATTTATAAATTATATACATTAAATATTGTATAAATCATATATTATGTAATATAAATATATTTATGTATATATATGCATACATACACACACACACATATGTTCCACTTTATTTCATGACCAACTCCATTCTCTCTATGTCTTATTAACAACATTTCACTCAAATAAGCAGTTTCTGTCCAGCAGGGTCTGTGTGAATTTGGAGGCATGCCTCCTTATGTAGCTTCCCCTGATAATACATAGTCACGGAAAGGGTATGTGCTTTCTAGTAATCATTTGTGTTATTTTTCTCTGTCCAGTGTCAGGTGTCTTGTCAGGCTCTCCCATAACCCCAAAGCACCTATGGCCTGAAGAAGAGATGGCTAAGACACCCCCTTTATTAAACCCCACTCAGCATGACTCCTCTGTGCAATACAATGGCAGTCGCTAGACTAAATACTGTTATCCCTCTAGTTCTTAAAACTACAGCAGCAAACCCTATGTACTAGCCACTTTTCTAGGTGGTGTGACAAAATAACTAACCAAATCTTAAAGGAGGAAGGGTTTGCATTGGCTCTTGATTTAAGAAAGACTGCCATCCATCATGTTGGGGGAAGAGGGGTTATGGTGGGGGTATGAGCCATCTGGTCACATTGACCCAGGGATAGGAAGCAGAAAGCAGATAGGAAGTAAAGACTGTGCTATAAAACCTTAAACCTGTCCTCAGTGACCCATTTCTTCCAGCAAGACTCCTCCAACTAAGGTTCCACAGCCTTTCCAGACAGTGCCACCAGCTGGGGACCAAGTGTGCAACCCCATGATCTCATGGGGGACATTTTATACTCTAATAACAATATTCTAGAAGACTTCAAGTAGGGATTTTGGTAGTGATCTTCATGGCAGCTCTTGTGCTCTGACCCTGCACCTGTAGGTCCAGAAGTTGTAGGTTCTGGGTAGGACTTGGTGATGCTTCCCTGAAGAATGCAGGCACCCTTCCTCTAAAGATACAACCCAGAAAGCTGCCTGTCACTCAGGACATCAATGCTCATAGGCACCTCCCAGCACCTGTGTCGAGGCAGAACATGTGTGCTTCAGAGAGAACATAGATTGAAATGTCAGGTAGAAAGCAGGAACATAGCTTGAACTATAAACACCATGTGGGAAACTGAGGCAAAACTACCATGAGTTCAGGGTCAGCCTGGGCTACATGTGAGTTCTAGGTTGTCCTGGATTACAGAATGAGAACCTGCCTCAAGACAACAACAGCAACTACAACAACAACAACAACAACAACAACAAATCAGTTTCCTTTTTTAACAAAAGGAAAAGAAATAAATTATAGAGAAAACAGCAGCCTTGTTAGAGCATGAGTCTGCGGCCCTCATGAACTGGCTACCTCATATCTACCCTCAAATGCCCTAGCTCTTCTTAAGGCCCCATATAGCCACGTACCTCTTTGGCTTTCCAAAGCAGCAGCAAGCTTTGGTGAGGTTTGGAGGAAACGCTGAAACCTCTAACTGTGGTTCTGCTTGACATAAATCTGGGGCTGGGAGTCAGAGGTGAGCTCTGCATAGTAAAGGTTTTACCAATTACTTTTAAAATTAGATTATGTAGTAGCTGATAAAGGCCAAGATGAAACTACAGAGAGAAACTCTCACAGAGCAGAGGGAACTGCTCACCACACTATTTATAGGGGACTGTGGCAAAGCAGAAGGGAGCCAGCAGGTGGAATTCAGCAAGTGACACAGGCATCATCATTCTTCATGGCAGGACAGATAGGGCTGTCACACAGTCCTGGGGGACAGGGATGTGTCCTTTCTAGTAAATGGCCTACCTAATAGATACAATAAGCCCACATGCGTCTCCTTAGGCTTCTTTGAGGGAAGGAACAGCAGATATTTCTTAGAAGTGGCCAGAAAAGCAGGAGCACCTCCCCCCACACACACCTACTGCACAGAACAAGATGAACACTGCACAGAGCTTCATGTCCAGCAGGCCTGAAGCAGCCCCTGTCCTTGTTGACAAAGGGGGCCAGTGACAGTCAGGTGCCTCTTAGTAAGCATGCAAAAGAGTCTTGGAGAAACCTAAAGGCAGACATGTTCCATGCCAGACCCTGAACCGCCACCACAGGATCCTGTTCCCTACCTGCTTATCCCCGAAACTTGGGAGGGTTTGTGGATAAGATCCCTTCCCACAGAAATGTCCCCAAGCAGCTGCTCCACATCAATCCTGCCATCCAATCTACTGAATGACTTCAACATATCAGTTCTACTTGAGGATATAGCAAGGAGGAAAGGGAGGTCTCTGGTCCTCAATTCCCACAAGGTTAAAGGCAGGATTATCTATGGACACAGTGAACCAGGAGGTACTGGGAAAAGACAAAACTCCCTGGAGAAGCCAAACAGGAGCTGTGAGGCAGAAGAGCCTTGTGTACAGAGAGAGACGGTGGTGGAAAGTGCAGGGGTCATATGGTGATGAGATTGGGGAATAATTTAGAAGCACAAATGAGGGATCAGGGTGGAAAGCTGTGTCCTATGCCCAGGAGTTCCTGTTTTGTCCTCTAGAAACTAATACAAGTTTTAACCCAAGGAAGTTGTGTTGATTGAAGATGTTCTTGTAAACTATTCAACATTATGAGTTCTCCTAGCGGTCAGAGAATCATCCATGAGTAGACAGTGGCAAGGAAGACTGAATAAAATGGCTTCTATGTAAAATAAACAAGCATCACATTCAACTACAGCAAGAAGGACCTCATGACAGACTAGGTTAGGGAAGGCCAACAGGTTTCCTTCTGTTCCTGCTCATAGAGAAAGAAGCTGAGCTTGCTGATAGTGTTCTCTGGAAAAGAGCTGCTTCTGGCATTCTAGTTGTAGAGAAATGGAACAGTACTCCTCAGAGCAGACCAAGAGTTTGTATGCAGTGTGGATTACTGTTCCACTTGTACCCTGAAGTTAAAACCATCGTTAGAAAGATGGCAAAGCTCTGCTCTTCTGAAAGCTCAACAAAGAATCAGTTATTCTTCTTGTGTAAGTAAACTATAAAGATTTGATCCCTCTCATCCATCACTGACCCACCCTTTAAAAACTGCCAGTTGTAAAGGCTGGCCCTAATTGATCAGGAGGGAGAAAATTCATGATGCCACCTAACTCTCTCCTCCCTAAGCCACCAGAATCAATGATGGGAAATCCAGGTGACCTTCATCTGTCCCTTTGCTTATATTGCTGCTAACTTGTTTCCCAGGTGAGAGGCAGCTAGGCACCCCAACAGCCCCTTCCTAACACCTGCAGTCTTGCCTGCAGGCAGGTCACAGGATAATGTGTAAGTGGTAAAGGGGTTTTTCTAGAACATATAGAGTTGGACTTGGAAATGGGCTTTCTACCATTTCCTGATTTGAAAAGCAGATGTTAATTCGGGTAGAAATAGTCATCTTTCCCACATTTTTTCTCCTTCATGTTCAGATCCTATTAATCATATGAAACTGAAATTTTACTCAGGCCAACAGATTCTCAAGGTCTTGCCAAGAAGGCAATTTAACCATAAGGATTCAACTATCTGTCCTCACAGGATGGAATTTTGAATGACTGAATAGTTACATGGTGCTAGTGGGGACACAGAAATAAAGATCCCAAGCTACATTGACTTGAGTCTTCCTGAGTGAGCAGCAGGCCTTTACTATCAAATGGCTCCATACCCCTGGTCAAGCTTTTATAGCAGGAGCTACCCCCTCAACAGTGAGCTTTAAAGCAGCCCCACAAACAATAAAAATCTTATCCCTCAACCCCCTTGCCCCAGATCTCAAGAATCCAAGAAATGAGAAAATGACAGGTTCTTTCTTAAGGTAAAATCCAGTTGATGGCTAAGTCCACCATCGGCATGAGAGATGTCTCAACTAGAAAAGCACAGAGGAGAAGACTGGGCTCTTCCCAGCTACACATGCAGGCTCTGTTGGGTTCTCAGTGCTACACACTTCCCAACTCCCACTTTTTCCTGCAGGAATCTCAGCTGCTTTCCTGGTGTTACCTCCCACCAACCTGTGCAAGAAAGTAATCCAGACCAACAAGATGGCATACCAAATATGGGGCCTTGCTACCAAGCCTGACAATATGAGTTTGATCTCCAGACTCCATGTTGTGGAAGGACAGAACCAACAACCACAGCTGTCCTCTGCCCTTTACTCACATGCCATCCCAGCATGCCTCTCTACACATACAGAAGTAAGTTTAAAAAAAAAATCATAAATAATTTTTCTTAAAAAATTGTAATCCTGCCTTAAACACTACATCAAGCTGTTCCTATTTCCTGGACATCTAGAGCAGATGTCACACCAGTTTTTGCATGAAGTATTCCAACCCCACAAATTCAACGTATGTGACCTTTGAGCTTAGTCTCGTCTGTGCCCGTCTTCTGCCCATACACTTAAACAATTCACTTCATAACCCCTGCTTACAGCCTCCATCACAAAGTAAATTATTAAGAGATGAGAAATACACAACCAGATCATTATTTTGACTTCAACTTTACTTAACTTTTAAACGTTGAACCTGATTGAAAATTATATCCTGCAACATTTTCGTGACTTCAAAATCCGATATATTACTAGTATAAAGACACCTAAGGATGATTGTTTCTAGAGAAATACACACTCACTCTTTGGTGACTACTCTCATTTTTTTTTCATTAAAGCCAACTTTGCATCATACAGACTGTGGTAGCTTCAATGAGAGATTTCACTGTAGGCTCATGTATTTAAGCACCTGGTCCCAGTAGGTGGCGCTGTTTCAGGAGGTTCTGGAACTTTTAGGAGATGTATAAAAGTACATTGCCTGGGGTGGGCTTTGAGAGTTCATAGCCCATTCCACTTACAATTCACTCTCTCTGCCTCATGACTATGGTTACAGATGTGATTCCTCAGCCTCCTGCTCTGGCTGCCTACCCCTCCCCCACCATTATGAACTCTAACTCTCTGGAACTATATACCACAACAAATTATTTTTTTTTTCTGAAGCCACTTTTGGTCACATGGTGTTTTATCACAGAGACAAAAAGTAATTAACCTATCTCTAAATTACTTTCTGTGGTATATGACAAGATCATAGCCATATCTAAGCAGCGATCTCTAAGATGAGCTCCTCAGGCTGCACAGCCAGTATCTCCAGCTGAGTTTCCCACTTCTACTGATGCACCCAGAATGCCTTGGGCTCATTTTCTACAGTCATCAAACCCCTATCTGAAGCCAGCACAGACTTGGCTTCTCTGGAGCAGCATCCTCTACAGAAAGCCTAATTAGCTCCTCCTGCGCTGACCCATTTCTGAGATATAGTACCGCATGTGCACACTTCAGCTGCCCAGTGTGATTGCTCTCACGGCCACCATGGCTGTCCTGGGAACAATGTATTACTCCTCTCAATGTTCCCAAACTCCCCAGAGCTGCCGATGGCTAGCTCTGCTTCCTGGGCTGGCATTCGCTGTCCAGGCAAAATCATCTATCAGCAGAGTCACGCTCTCACCCCAGGGCAACTTCTTGGCTACATTTTTATACAGTCCCAAACTAAATATCTGCCATTATTAAAGAATAACCTGTAAACGATGCTCTGGAGGCTTCCAGAGAGGATTAAGTATGAAGGCTTCCTTCTAATAACATTTTTGACTTGAGTTGACTATACTGATTAAGAAAGAAATTCAAGTGCCTGATATCTTTTGTATAGTCAAGCAGTAGCAGATAATGGAAAGAAATGATATATATGGAGACAGACAGATAGACAGACATATGTGATATATAATGAACATACATATATTATAGATGCATACATATTTACACAAGCACATACCTACTTTGCATCTACAGCTATTCATATGGCAAGCTTATGAATTAATATTAAAATGAAGATTCAAAAACATAATTTGCAACATTAAAACATTCTTTTCAAATTTGTTTTTGCTTGAGTCTCTGAATTGAATATTTTATTAACCCAGTAGTCTTATTATTCAGGACCATCAAAACATTTGACCTAAATCCATATGATTTCTACCAGAAAGGAGGTGGGGGTAAGCTTTCTTCACATAATTTATATTAACAAACTTCATAAACGTTATGAACTGTAACCATCTCACCTCCTATTTTTACAATGTGGTGACTATGAGTTTAAGCCTCATAAAAATGATTTATGGACACACAGCTATCATTCGTATATTCGAGCTGTACCCACCACATTCAGAAAATGTTGCCCATTGTCCCTCTTCCTCAGTCCTGGTAGAATGTGACTCTGTCTTAACCTGACTCTATATATACAGCTGTGGTGGCCCATGCTCACCGTGGGATCCAGGGATGGTACTTGGGGTGACTAGTGTCCCTGTTTTGTTGGCTTTTCAGAGGCTGCAGGACCAAAAGCTTGAAAGCTAGACATTCCAGTCAGCCTTTTAGCTTCTTAGCACTTCACTTCACGTTTGGATGGAAAGTGGGTTTCAGATACATTTTATTATCTGAATGCAGAGGAAGGGAGAAGGGGCAGGAATCTGAGAGGCCCAGTCTTTACCTGCTCTTGAAAGAGTTTCATTTATTTTCCAGGCAAAGTCATCTTTGGGAGATGAGAAGAGCAGACTGTTCATCTGGAAAACAACCGAAACTTTTCCGGTTCTATTTTTTCTTGCCAGATCAATAGGGCACATCAGGGCTGGAGAGATGGTTCAGTGGGTAAGGCATGTGCTTTACAGCCTGGCACCCTGAGACGAATCCTCAGACTACACGTTCAATTGAGCATGGTTGAGAGCATCTATCATTCCCTGTGCTTCTCTGGGAAGATGAAAGGCAGAGACAGGAGAATTCCAAGAATGCCCAGGCCAACTAGCTTAGCATACACAACAGTGGCCAACAAAAAGATCCTGGCTCAAACAAGGTGGGAGATGAGGACTGATACCCAAGGTTGTTCTCTGCCCTCCACACATACACTGTGGCTCATGCATGCTTATACTCACACACACAAACACATGAAACACATGTACATATCATACACGCATACACACACAGGGATGGAGAGGGTGGGAAAAGAGAGGGAGGGAGAGGGGGAGGGGAAGAGAAAGGGAAAGGGAAAGAGGAAGAAAGAGAGAGGGAGGGAGGGAAGAGAGAGAGACAGAGAGAGAGAGAGAGAGAGAGAGGATGCATTCTTTTTAAAACTAGAAACATCCCTGGTACCTGTCCTTTCCCACAAGAGAGAACCAGGGAATGCTATGAATACATCTCCATTATCTCTCAAGTTAGTACTGACAATTAAATAAAGCGTAGTTCTGATGACTTCAAAGAAGGAAGGGAGAGAGGGTGGGAGAGAGGAATGAAGGGGGGTGTGAAATCATCCAACATTGATTCTGGGTGGATTTTGTTAGTAGATCAAAGAACCACCTCCCAGTGCTGGGTGGATGTTAAACCTGAACATTCAATACATATTGGTAAATCGATTAACTGAGCAATTAAATTCCAAGAATTAGCTTTTAAAGTCCAATGAAAATAAGATTAATGTCCACAAAAGGGTTCTGTTGTCTGTAAGTGTATTATCACACTGATTGTCTCCTCCGGGAGCAAATGGTTGAAATCTTGCTAGTCTTTGTGAAAACAGTGGGTGACATTGTGACATTGTGGTCCCTAGTTATAATGACAGTGAGACTTCAAGAAGTAGATCCAACTTTATTTGACATTGCAACAGGGCACAGTCCTCTGTAAAGTTCACTATCAGGAACCATGCATCAAGTCACACAAAAACACACATACACTAAAACATACTGGGCCTGGGACATGGCTCCTGTGTGAGCTGAGACACTAAGCAAGAGGGCCTGAGTTCAGATTCTAGCACTTTCATAAAAGGCAAGCAAGATAGCACATACCTATAATCTCTGTGTTGGGGAGATAGAAGCAAGATTCCCAGGGCTTGCTGGTCAGCCATCCTAGCCAAATCAGCAAGCTCCAGGTCCAGTAGAAAGTGATTTAGGTAGAGCTGACATGGACACCTTGCCTCTATATGTGCATACACATACATGAACATGCACACAGATACATACATTCACACATGAACATGCACAAAGACACAAACATATGTGAACATGTACCCACAGACACATAAACCCCATGCTTTATGTAAGTTTATAATTTTATCGGACCATGTTTATAGCTAGCACTAGTTGCATGATGTGGGCTGCAGATTGGACATACCTGCTCCAGATTATCTCATACAGATTACTGTGCAGGTCTGTCCATGTGTCCCCATCACCTCTTGGCCTATTCTATGGCCTTGTCCACAGGAGAACTGGAGAACTCCTCTCTGACAGCCCTGTTGTACACAACCATGAGTTGAGAGGCTGCTTACCCATGGAGCTCAAGTCTGGCTCCTGTTCTGAACCTTAGATCAGCTCAGTCCAAGTTTGACTTTAGCTTACCTATGCTTACTTTTTATTGGAACTCTTTTCGCTCTTAGCATTTGGATTCCACCCATGTGGGGATGCAGCAGGAGAAGACACTGCAGGGACAGAGATGAATGGGAGTGGCTGAACACTAGAGAAGGCCATGACATCCACTTCTTTCCACTCTAGTACCACTCAGTCCCCTTGCCAGCCGCCAACATGACTGTTAGTCATAGAAATGCTGGCAATCATGACATATCATATGTGACTGCCACCAGACTCAACCCTTACCACCTCAGTCACTGAATTCTCAGAATTGTTAGAAAGGTGTAGGTGCTGCCCCACAATGACAGCTGGGATAGCCAAAGCATCAGTAAAGGAACAGACCAAGGTCATGCAACTAGGATGTAAGAGAGGCAGGACTTGGACCATAGACCAACAAAATACCAATCTCCATAGTTTCTAGTCAATATGCTCCAAATATCATCACCACCATTGTCATTATTGTCATCATCACCAGAATCACTATTACCATGATCAACATTTACCACTATGACCATCACCACCATCATCATCACCATTACAGCCACAATCATTATTGCTACCACTATCATCATTACCATCATCACTATCACCATGATCACTACAGGTCAGTATTTGACAAGCAGACTCTATCTGACAACACTCACATATCCACTATACTTCTCTCTGGTCGACTCTCAAATGTAGTGTAGACATGCCACAGGAAATGCAGGCTAACATATGAATATTTTTCAGGAAGAGAAAAATTGCCCTGAGTATCATTTTGAAAAACAATTTAAATGCCAAGTTCAATAGCACCCGCAACGCAAACAGCCAGGTGGATCTGGATGCTCCTGGGAGGTAGAGAGATAAAACAGGGACTTGCCTAGGGCTTAAAGTGCTTCTCTCTTGTGAGGTTCTTTTAAGGAGGCTGCTATACATACTTTTCAGTGTACCTCCTATGTCTAACAAGTCACTGCAGCTGGGGATGTGACATCACAGGTATCACCTTTACTTTGATATGTTTTCAATCAAGAGCCTCAGTGCCACTGTGAACTAACCAACACCTAAGTGTGCCAGTTTGGATTGAAGATGGCTTCTCTGTCTGTGAGATCGATGTCCCAGCAGATGAGTGACTAGATTCCTCTACAAGTTCCCTGCTTCTCCAAAGTAGCTCTGGCTCCTGGGGGATCCAATGGCAGGTGAATCTAGAACTGCTTTAGTGAGCTTTATCCCAGAGCTTGACCCATCCACAATGTTCTGGAAAGTCTTAGCTTTGGCCCTACTTTCTACAGGCTGTTCATAGCCAGAACAACCCTTTCACTGGGATGAAGACAGTATCAAAAGGGCCCTGCTTATCTACCCCTGATCATCTCAGTAGATTGCCGGGTCACACTTTGTGATCTTCTTCATCCCCTGACTGTACACATGTATGCCTACCACAGGGTCTTTTCATGTACTTGTGCTTCCTAGGCTTTCCTATGTATCTCAGTTCATGCAACCTGTCCTCATGAGTATCTCCTGACATTACCTTCAAAACCAGGTAAAGATCATGATTTTTACACCCTCATGACCATTCTTTTCCTTCAGAACCTTGCTTTGTAAATACATTGGAACACATGGAGCTATACCTGGCCATGTCTCAACTGCCGTCCATGAGAGAATAAAATGCATTGTATCCTGCTTACCAATAGATCCCTTGCTTCGAATATAGGGCTGAACACAGTATCACCCTCAACTAGAATTGGTTAGGGGGGAGATAAAGGAATAAATGCGTGTGGAAATAAATAAAAACAGAACCTCCTATCCCAGGAGCACAGTACACAGCATTCTAGACTCTTATTAACTTGATTTCTTCGAGACTTCACCCATCAGAATGTCCAGTCATGCCTTCTTCAACATTTGCATCTGCCTCTGCTTCTTAAATTGAATAAGCCCCTACCTCTCATTCTCCTTCTTGACCTTCTGTTCCCCACAATCCCACCTGAGGGAGCCATCCAGTGGTCCCCACTCACTTCTCAGTTTGTTAATCCTCATTGAGCTACCAGCCCACATCCCAGAATTCCTCTTACTCTACTTTTCAGTGGCCAGTGCTGCCAACTCTATTGGATGGCTTCTACCAGCTGCTCCTATTGGATACCCTTCCTGAGCATCTCATCATCCCATATCCATGTCTCCCACAGCCTGATGAAGACCTCTGCAGAAGCCTCTTACTCACATCCCAGCCGCCTCTTCCCTCTACTCCATCACCTCTGACATTTCCATGAAGCAATTCTAGCTCTGTGCCTCCTCAGCTTCTAACTCTTGGGTTTTGGTTTTTTTTTTTTTTTTTTCAATAGATTAAAAATCTAGTAAAGGCCATTTGTTTTCATGATATTTTCCCAAGTAGAGTATTTCATAACATCAAAATGTCAGAAGTATCTGAATTACCCAACATCAGAGAACAGCTTTGTAGGTCACAGCACGTGTGTACAATGGAACCCATGCATCTGTGACTGTTATGACAGTGCCTGTGATCCTGGCTATGTTCACCTCATCTATATACTACAGCATATCACGAGCAGCCTGAAATGCTCAGCTAATCTGAATATGTCTTGTTAAAGGATAGTTCTTCCTGATATCCATATCAGTGTCTACCTTTGGTGACTGCACATGGGATGGATACCCAGGTGGAATGGTCTACAGACGGCCCCTCCTTCAGTTTCTGTCCCACACTTTGTCTCCATATTTGCTCCCTTGAGTATTTTGTTACTCCTAAGAAGGACCAAAGCACCAGGAAGTACATGCTGACAGGAGCCTGATATAGCTGTCTCCTTAGATGTCTGCCAGGGTCTGACATATTCAGAGGTGGATGCTCACAGCTAACCATTGAACTGTTCAAGCGGTTCCCAATGGAGGAATTAGAAAGAAGAAGCTGAAGGAGCTGAAAGGGTTTGCAGCCTCATGAGGAGAACAACAATACCAACCAACCAGAGCTCCCAGGGTCTAAACCACCAGCCTGGGAGCACATAGGGAGGGACCCATGGCTCCAGTTGTATATGTAGGGGAGGATGGCTTTGGCGGGCATAGGTGGGAGAGGAGATCCTTAGTCCCATGAAGGCTGGTCGCTGTGTAGGGGGGAATTCGAGGGTGGAGAGGTAGGAGTGGGGGGATTGGGGAGCACATCTTCATAGAAGCAGGAGGGGGGATAGGATAGGAAATTCCTGGGCGGGGGAATGGGGTAAGGGAATAGCATCTGAAATGTAAATAAAATATCCAAGAAAAAAAAAAGGATAGTTCTTAACAAACTTGAATTTTTTAAACAATCTTAAATAGAGATAAGATCTGAGCTTTGTCATGGTAATCATCACCTGTGAGCAGCTTTTATTACAGACAACACTCTTGAGCTCTGTTTTAACTATGTAAGACATATAATGTATTTATCAGTGTGGGCTGCATTTCCTCCCCCCATGAAAAGTAATCCCTAATCAGTCAGTTCTTTGTTTACGTCTATATTACAAAAATCTAACATCCCAGGTCCATAGTATGCCCCCAAAACACAAGCAGAACAAGTGAGTGAGTAAACAAATGAATGGCAAGTGAACATGCAGAAATGTCCATAATCTACTATGGATGCAGCAGGAAACACCACCAGTGTCCACTATTGCTGCTGCTCAGTTAGAAGCCCTAGTTCTTGAATATGTTATTCCAAACAGTGGTAAAACCATACAAAATTACAATTCCTTTGATTTCTCAGCTCCTAAGTAATTTTCTGTGCTTTCTACAAATGGTACCCAAACAGATCTTCCCAGAGTAAATGATCAAAAGATCTTCCCAGAGGTAAGCACCAAGCCAGAAGCAACCCTAGCCTAGTTCATACACTCACTGCATCCTGCACTCTAGGACCCCAACTTCCTTTTCTGTGACTAAAATGCTATGTCTACAGGTGTGTGACATGCATTTGCCTAATAGACTCAGTGATTCCTAAGTTTTTATAAAACATGAAGCCAACAAATCAGACACTGAAACTCACACCCCAGGGAAGAAGGGGGTAGAGGAAAATGGTTGGGACTCTCCAGTCTAGATATAAATCAGCTGCCTACATCCCACCTCCTCAGCTGCCTCTCCAGACAAGTATGTGTCTTGGTCACTTTTCTCACTATGGGACACAATGCCTGAGAAAGTCAACATAGGGGAAGAAAAGCTTATCTTGGCTCATAGTTCAAGGGAATATATCCATCACAGTGAGGAAGACAGAGAAGCAGGAACGTGAGGTGGTTGAACACATCACATCTGCAATCACAAAGCAGACAGGGATGACACTGTGTAGGAAGAATGGCAGGCCTTGCTGATGAAGCAGTGGGGTGCCTCCGCATAAATGTGGGAGGTGCACAGCTGTGGGGCAATTCCTGCATGAGGACCTAATTGAAGACTGCCTGAGAGCCTAAAGATTGGTACAGAAGCAATGCCAGCCAATTAGGAAATGACACTTGGAAGACATGCTTACTTGGAACCAATGGGACACAAGTGGAGGGTATAAAGGGTGCCCCAAGAATAGTCAAGAGTCCTGAGCCATTGATTCTTCACACCTCATCTCCAATCCTCAAGGACAAGTGTAATCAGGCAGTGGGTGGACCAGGGTGCAAAGCAGAATCATTGGCCCTCTGTTCCTCTTCCTTAATTCATTTACCAGGATCTCCAGCTCATGTGATGGTATCATTCACATTCTGGGTGGCTCTACTCTATTCTCTTAAACCCTTCTGAAAACACCCATCTACAAACATACTTATGGTATATGTATACAGTGATTCTAAATCCAGTCAAGTTGGCAGTGTTGATTAGTCGTCAAAGCAAAGGAAAGACTATCCCAAGTTTACTTGTAGCCCAAAGAAACTAAGGCCAAGGGGGTAGGTTTGGGGCTGAGTCTTATCTTTAGGATAATGATGGATGTTGTTAGTGACATAGAGCATCTCTTTCTAGAACTAAAATATCATTTCCTGGGAATACAGAAAGTTCCACTAGGGGGCAGGCAGTACATGGGGTGGGGGTAGCTGGGTCATCTTGGACCACCAATTAGCTGGGACTCTCAGATGCATGATTGATCTTTACCGGTGATACATATTTGTTTTCAATCTTCTGAAGACTTTTTGCAACAGTAATTAATGTCAGACACTGTATTTTCTGGTTAATGCAACCCCGGCACCTATAATAGCTCAAATCTGCGCTTTCTCTCTCCACCATGACTCCCTCTCCATGCTCCCTCTCTTCATGTTTACCTCTGCTTTAGCTTTTCCTAATCTAAAATAAATCAGCATGAAAAGCATTAGATTTTTTCATTTAGATTCTCAATTGACTTTTATTACCGAGATAATTCCCCTTATCTGATGGCAAATAGGGGATTGTTCCCTTGTTAGGATCTGAAGAAAGATGGTGAAATTCAGCCTCTCCTTGCATTTCCCTCATTCTCCTTTGCAAAGGTGGAAACTGGCAGGGCTCTGGCTTGAGAAGGCACCAAATCAGGGAGGTAATCTCCATCACCCATCCTCTTGGAGGCACATTAAAGTCTTCAGTTTCTTCCCCAGCTGCTTAATGAGAAGTGGTCCGCAAAGAACACACTTCTTCTGTCTTCCCACCAGGGAAGTCTATTTGCAGGTAGAAATGACAGCAGCCAAGAATGGAGCCATTGACTAGAAAATTCTGTACAAGTACCAGGCATGGTGGGTAGAATCATCCCAAAGTATAGGCATGTTGGTGACCCTGATACAAGGTCAAGTTTAACTAAACTTCTGTATTCAGGTGATGTCCCCTGATTCCTTAACTTTCCTTCCAGTATGGCCCAGCATGTTCTATCATGTTTGCTATTCTTCTTCTCCTTTCTCCTTGTTTCCCATGAGGTGCTGGCTCTAGGACAGAATCTGTTTCTTATACCAAGAGGAAGTTTTTCTCCCAGTAATCACTTAGTACCACCTCCTGCTTTCTCCAGTGACTGCCCCCACCCCCAGGGCCTTGCAGTGGGAACTACTTGAGAATCAAGTACAGCAAAGTCACTTTGCCTTTGGAATACCTTGGAAAGTTCTGAGAGTTCAATAGCCCTCTCCAGTGTATGACTAATAACTCAGCTGTTACTGCTTTTCTCCATTCAAAGAAACAAAAACAAAAATCAGAATCACAGAGGAAGATAAGGACGGTTCTAGACCCTTCACTAATCTGCCCCATGGAACTCCTCTGGCCTGAGGGGCAGAGATTGATATTTTAAGCAAGTAGCTGCTTGAGTGGTGTGTGTTTGTTTTTGTTTTGTGTGTATAAAAATCAGATTTACAGAAAGCGATCTAAAGAGAGCCCTTTTCATACCTGACTTTCAAGCTTTTTGAGAATTAGGGGGAGAGATACCGGCTACTTATTGGAAGAGGCACAATTTGGTCCTTAATGGCTTTCTCACAAGAAAATGATCACAGCTGTGTTCCAGAGGGCTTACCAAGAACTGAGCAGTGCTAAATGCTTCTGAGGTATTATATGATTTCCATGGCAACCCGAGAAGAAAGGGTCTACCATAATTTCATCTTCACAGCAAGGAAGAGTCATTCTTAATACTATTGTTTGTAACAATGTCAGCAATAGTGTGGTCAACAGTGAAGTATTCTTGAGTTCCTACTGTGCACCAAACTTCATCTTGAGCTCCTTCTACATGTGACTGTATTGCCATTACTTGAAGGCATCATGTTAAAAATCTATCAGGTATGAAGCCACAATGCAATGGTGAGCTTTCTGAAGCAACAGATAATAGAGATAGCAAAAGCAGATGGACAGTTTCAGAATTAATTCAGGCCAGGCTAAAAGGCAAACTTGCCTATATCAGGACCCAAAAACATTCAGCTTTGTGCTGTCTCAAGAGAGAAGGATTGATTTGATGATGATGATAAGATGTTGCCCTGGAAACTTGGAGTGATGGTTCATCTTGACTGTCAGCTTGACTAGATGGAGAAGCTCCTGGGAGATTTGTAAAGCACCCTTCTGGGCGGGTTTATAAGAGCATTTCCAGAGATGATTAAATCATGAGGGCTCTGACCTATTAAACAGTTTAATCTACTGTTGAATATGAAATATGAGTAGATTGTCAGGCGGTGGGAAACTGATTGGAGGAGGTGGGTCGCAGGGAATGTGTCCTCAAGGGCTATATGCTGCCTTTGGCTTCTGTTCATCACTGTGTTTTGCTATCTGGGTGTCCTGATGTGAGTCTCTGCTCTGCCATGCCCTCTCCATGATTGACCAAGCCTTCTGAAACCTTCAACAAATCTTCTCTTTCTTGCATCTTTTCTGTAGTACATTTTATCATGGTGATAATCAAATGAACATACTTGGGGTTTGGGAGGTGACTCACTCAGAAAGTGCCTGTCACACAAGTATAAGGACCTGATTTTGTGTCCTTGGGACTCAAATCAAAAGTTGTATGCAGCAACATTATGCATTTGTAATCTCAGGGCCTGGGTAATGGGTACAGAAGGTTCTTGGAGCTTGTTATTAAACCAGTCTGGTGAGATGTTTGATGAGAGACCACAATATCTCAAAAGATAAGGTAGAAGGTCGGCACAATGGCTCAGCAGCTGAAGATGCTTGCACCAATCTTGATGAACTGAGTTCAAGCCCCATAACCCACATGATAGAAGATGAGAACTGACTAGTAAAAGTTGCCCTCTGGTCTTCACATGTGTGCTGTGATACATATGGGCACACACACACACAGTTGTAATAAACAATATAGTTAAGAATGACTGGACATCAGATCATTAATCTCTGCTTATACACAAACATATGTCCCCTACATACATGTGCATACACATGGCATGTATATATGCATGGCATACAAACAAACACAAAAGTAA
This sequence comes from Mastomys natalensis, assembly GCA_021653895.1. Taxonomy (NCBI): domain Eukaryota; kingdom Metazoa; phylum Chordata; class Mammalia; order Rodentia; family Muridae; genus Mastomys; species Mastomys natalensis. Next base: position 1,110,640 of record JAJTUV010000307.1, read on the forward strand.
CACTTGGCATGGCACAAATCACTATAGACTGCCAGATTTCCACTGTTGGTCATTTCTAGAAAGCAAATGGGAGGTTGCCAGGCACTGGGGCATTGCGGGAGGAGGGAGGTCCTGAGAGCACAAGGCAGGAAACTTCAGGTTGGTGGAAATGTCTCTGATCACAATCTGGTGCTGGTCTCATCACTGTCTGCATCTGCCCAAACAAAATGAACTATGCTCTATTTAAATACCATGAATATTGAAGTATGCAAATTTTATTTTTAATAAGGATGAGCTTTTTTTTTTTTTTTTTTTTTTAAATCATATCCTGAATAAGCTCCAATTTAGCTCAGGGTTGAATTCAACCAGCATGTCTAATAAGAAATAAACCCAGTCAGTAGGTTGCCCTTGGGTATCTTACCACCTACTGGAAAAACCTACAACAGAGGATTAAGATGTGTGCTTAGAGTTCATGTACCTTAAGTACAAGTGAGTGGAAGTCCAGCTTTGTGAGTGCGAGACCTGTGTGTTTACCCAAGGGTATATACACAGAAGCTCCACATTGGCTTAATGCTGCCATCTCAGATCATTTCTCATGGTGGTAAAATATACATAGATAAAATTCACCATTGCAATTGTGTGTGTGTGTGTGTGTGTGTGTGTGTGTGTGTGTGTGTGCACACTTACTCCCATGCATGCAAGTTTTCATGTGTGTGCTGGTATACATGTGTGCATATGCTCATGGAGGCCAGAGGACAACTTTAAATGCTTCCCTCAGTCATCTTCCTCAATATGCATTGAGACGGGTTCTCTCACTGAACCTTGAGCTCATCAGTTTGGCTGGTCTGGCTAGTCAGTGAGCTTCAGGGATAAACCTGTTTGTGGCCCTTCACCATAGCACATAAAGAGGTTTTATAAGGGTCCTGGAGATCTGAACTCAGGTCCCCAAGCTAAGACACCCAAGCACTGCACCAACTAAACCATCTCCCCAGCTCCCATTGCAACCATTTTTTAAAGTTCTTAAGATTCCCCATGATGACACTCAGCCATTACCACTGCTACAATTTAAATAAGAAATGCCCCACCCCCACCCCGTAGGCTCATGTATTTGAATACCTGCATTCAGTGTCAGGGCTGTTGGGAAGTATACAGAACTTTTAGGAGGTAGAGCCTTGCTGGAGGAAGTATATCACAGGTGCAGGAGTGGGCGGGTTATTGAGAGTTTATGGCTTCAAAGTCTCTCTCTCTCTCTCTGCCTCTGTCTCTCTCTTCTCTCTCTCTCACCTCTTCTCTCTCTCCCTCCCTCTCCCCTCACCTTCACCCTTCCCCTCCTGCTCTTGCCATCATGGCCCCTCCATGCTGTCCTTCTAGAACTGTAAGCTGAAATAAACTTTCTTCTCTAAGTTACTTTTGGTCGTGGTGCATTGCCACAGAAATAGAAAAGTAACTGATATAGCCACTACCGGTTTCCAGAATTTTTTTCTTCCCCAAAAGGAAGCTCTGAACCCACTAGCTAATGTCCTAGATCGCTAACCTTCTAGCCTCTTTTCTCCTTTATGTTTATGTGACTTTGGCTATGCCAGCTGTTGGTTAACAGGGACAGAAAGTCTGACTAACATGCTTACATTACTTCTCTGGGTTGAGCAGCTACACATGCTGAAATAACAGCAGAGAAGGAAGAAACGCTTGGAAAATCCTAGCTACGTCCTTGCCTTCTTCCAAGCAAGCTAGGGGCAGTGAATATTGGCAGAATATGACCATATTCAAAGATGGGAATAAGATAGTTGAGTTGGTTCTTGCAGCAAGCCCATTATTCTTGGGAAAATGAAGCATATGTGCCCATAGATAAGCTGGAACATAATTGTCATTTTGTTGATTCTACACAAGAGTTAATGCCATAATTCATATCATTTTGCAACAGTATCAAAAAATTACACAGCTCAATACAAGCAGCCATTATTCTGAGACTGTTTAGGAGGGCCTTCCTATTTGTACTCCTGAATCTCTAGCACAATGACATATATGAGAAAGCCAATAAAGTTTGCCATATCCCAGGGAACATGTCTCTCCTGTACACACATAGAACCCTTTCTGCATACCCTTCAGCCAAGATGCAACCTGACCTGGCTTGTCACCACTCAACAAGCTGAGTCACTCAGGGACTGGAGAGCAATACCAGGCAGAGGACAGAGCAGGGTACTGAGAAGCCAGTGGGCAGAGCAGAGTGCAGAGAGGCTGGTGGCACCTAGAATGAACCAATAAAAAGATAACCATGTTTACAGCTAAAACCATAGTTTTCACAACCTTCCTGTAAGCACATGGCTGAGTTAGAAGCATCTGGTCCCCTGTGCAGGTGCCCACCCAGTCCCTTGCTCTTGGCTGCAGCTGTTTAATCACAGAACAGCTTCTTGCCTTCCATACAAAGTAGCAAACTATTTGCTATATGCTTTGATAAACTACCCTGTCCATTTTCCTTCAGCTCTATTTGCTTCTTAGACACATTGTCATTTCCAAATTGTGGGTTTTGCTGAAGCTGTTCAATTTTTGTGTTGTCTTCTTGAGACAGAGATAGGATATGAATTGGACTTGAGATTATTTCACTGTTTTGGAATCCTATTAACAAAAAGGATACTCAAACAGGCAACTTCTGCTTTGTAGCTTCACTTGGGAAAACTAGAGTTGGTACTTAACTGTCCATCATTCTGCTGTCTGTCTGCTCATCCCTGAAAAGCCTAGGTGTGCAAGCGAGTCAACTGTTAGCATTGAGTCAGAGAAGACATCATCTGTGCAGTTACTGTCACTTTCCCTGACTTCCCATTTGCACCCAAGATGCATTTAATGAGCTTTTGTTCATCATTTATTTATGGCAGATTCCTAAAGTACCTCTATTCAAGGCTGATCTGGTGCCAGGACTAAGTACAAGATTCCGTAGAACAAAACATGAACACCCTTCCTCATGAGGCTCTCAAATAGACTCCAGCCTATCCCAAAACCTCCTTTATTTTCTCCATCTGTCCAAATAATTGAGAATTAGTTTGAAAGCAAAGAACTCAGAGAACCAGTAAGATTCCTACCCTTTATATGAATGAATGCTTTGAATACTTACCTTTTCTTGAATATGAACAGTAGTTGTGGACAGAGCAGGCTCCAACTCCTAGAGCTGAGCTATGTTACATTAGAAAATGGTGTCACTGGTGATACTGAGGTTACTAATTTATTGTCATTGAATCAGTCAAAATGGAGACTATGTCAGGTGGCCCTAACTTAACAGGTGAAATGTAAATTGTCAAGAGAGATTCAATATAGAAAGATTTCCAGGTGGCCTTGAAAGAGCAAACAAGGACCTAGAGATATCTTTCTTTCCGATGACCCAGGTTGGCTTCCCAGCACCCACATGGTGGCTCCCACTGCCATTCATTCTAGTTCTAGGGAATCTGATGCCCTCTTCTGACCTCTGAGAGGTCCTGCGTCCTTGTGGTACACATATCCTCACTCAGATAACCATACATAAGTAACATAAATAACTCTCAAATGACAAGTCTTCTCTCTGGCTAAAGCCACATGGCAAGGCCCTACAGATGGCATCTGATAGCTGATCTTTGGCTGTTACCCACAAGGAAATGGAAACTCTGGTCCTGCAACAGGAAATTAAATTTCTTCAATTACTAGTAGCCTTGGAAGCGGTCCCTAAGCATCCATCGAGAAGCTGACACCTGTTCAGAATGGTGAGGGTTTCTCTGTGCAGAAGACCCATCTAACCCACCTAGGACTGGTAGTCTGCACAACTGTCAGACATGGCCTGCTACATAGCAATCCAAAATAAGTACAGATAGTGCTTGCCGGGGTGTGCTCCTATCTCTAAAGAATCAATCCAAACTGAAGATATCTGCTGTGAGGCACTGTGCTGATATAATCCTGGCCCTAAGGAAGAAAGCTAGATGCTTCAGTCATCAGTGTAGGGTGACCACAGGAAAATGACCCACTTTCCCTGGACTGGGACACCTGAGCTAGTCACCCTGTACACTGCCATTTGGGGAATAAAGATGCTTGGCAGGGGATTCTTTATCCATTTCATTAACTGTAAATGCTGAAGCCATTATCTCTTTGCACCTTTCTTCCCTCACTCCATCTTCCCTCCTTCTGAGGCTCTCATGATGCATGGACTAGACTCTTACCATTGTCAGACTCATCACTGAGACTCTGCTCTCTGTCTCCTGTACGTAGTCTCTCACTCATCTCTCTCTTGATCCTTCTACTTTTTCTCTCTCATCCTGAGTTTGGGGGAAGCTCAATGATCATGCCTTCTGTAGTATCAAGTCTATAGCTGATCACACCCAGTAAAGCTTCTAGTTCATTCTCTTTTGTTCCTTCCACAATCATTCTGCATAGCTTTTTTCATAGATCATCCATTTATCTCTCCAACATAATGATGGCTCCCTTTAACTCTAAGGACTTTAAAAGGGAAACAATACGCTTACAAGATTAATGATAGCCTTTGTAAGAGTCCATGTTTGCTAGTTCCCTCATTTCAATGAACACTTCTATTAACCAGCATTTATCTCACTCACGAGTCAGACTTTTGGGTTTTTTGAATGTCTAATAATCTCTGACTGGGTGCTAGATATTGTAAATGTTACATTATCCATTGCTAATTTTTTGATAGTCTTGTAAAAAAAACATTGGACTTTGTTTTGTTAGCCAGTTAGACTACTTAAGGAATAACTTGGTTCTTTCAAGCTGTTTTTATATTGTAGTGAAATGAGTCTGAGTCTTGAGTCTGAAGACTAGACACATTTCAAAGGGATGACCTTTAAGGGTTCTACTAAATTGCTCCCAAACTCAACAAGGTCTTTACCTTCCAGATGATTGAAGACACGAGTGGACAACCGCCCTTCAAGAGTGTTGGGAACGATTCCTCTCACACCTCCATCAAGAACTGCTCTTTCCTGGTTAGTCACTCTACACCCCAGCAAAGCACACTTAGGTTTTCAGCCAGACTCAAGGAGACCTGAAGCAACTTTTTGGAGCTATTTCTGTGTTGTCTCCCTCTTCTCAGGAACTATGACCTCAAATTCTAGCTGTAATTTCAGTCTCCTCAACTGAGAGAGACTGCTGGGCTCTATTTAGGTTCCTCTGACCTGAATAACTATATGGAAGTTGTTAAGTCTTTTTGCCAGAAACATCTTCTTCCTTTTACCCAGTTTTAGCCCATGCTTCACTCTTCCCAATGAACCTTAAAATCCTTCCAGACTTACAAGAGGCACATGGCCAAATGTCTCATCTCTAAACAGCCTTGTTGGGTTCTCTGCACTCACACATTTGTGTAGAAGTTGAGCAGCTGCCCCACAAGAGGATGAGCAGGCATAAGAGCCAGACTTTATGACTGTGTTCCCAACAGTTCCTGGCTCATAGGGGCTTCTGGTTATATATTTTATTTTATTGTTTTATTTTACTGCCATAAAAGAAAGTCATATATAAATTTATTCATGCTAGAGATGCTGACATGATTTCCAAGCTTTGTGTTGTAAGAATTCTGTACTTTTGTGTTTAGTTTCCTATGAATAGACTTGAGAAAGTGTGTCTTCCCCATTAATATTTTCCTTTTTAAATGAGGTTTAGTTATTTTTATTTTATGTGTTTGAATGTTCATTTACATATACAACATGTAAATGTGCACAGTGCCCGAGAAAGCCAGAACAGGGTGGCCATCAGACCCCCAGAATTGCAGTTACTGATGGTTGTGAACTGCTATGAGGGTTCTAGAAACTGAACCCACATCCTTTGCAACAGCAGCAAATGCTCTTAACTACTGAGCCTCCCTCATTAGCATTTGCAAAAGACATCTTTATCATGTAGAGAATAAAGCCCCATAAGCCAAAATCAATAATATTAAGTACCTGGAATCTTGCAATGTTTCACATGGAATTTAAGCTGTATGCCTCCATATTGAACGTGTCTAACTTTCCCACAATTATAATTATAGTCTTGTGGTCCACTGTCCAATTACCAGAAGATATATACATATGAGTTATTAGTATTGGTTATTTAATTTTATTATCTTTATTTATATATTTATTTTATGAGTGGGGTGTGTACATGACACAAAACACATGTGAAGGTCAGAGAACAATTTGTGGAGTCAGTTGTCTCCTTCCATCATATGGGCTCTAGGGATCGAACTCAGGTAGTCAGGTTGCCAGCAATGGCCTTTATCTGCTGAGCCATATTGCCAACCTTGCTGCTTATATTTTAACATAGAACATAATATGTATATGCATATATAAATATATATGTATGTATATGCATATATACTTGTATATACATTTTATTATGAATAAATTTAAATGTATAATATATACACACATACATGCACACATGTGTGTGTATGTAGGTAGGTAGATAGATAGATAGATAGATAGATGATAGATAGATAACACCAAAGTTATTAAGATCATTCTACACAGCACCTAAAGTAAGGGGGGTTAGCAATTTCAATTCACAAATCAGATTTAGCCAGCCACAAAACTACCACATTCACTATTAGAAATAATTTGTTGATCTCTATGCTAAACCTGTGAGATCTGTCTAGAATTCTAGATGGACTGCTTACAGTAGAATCAGTGTATGACAGAATTTGGCTTTGGCTTTCTTTATACATATCATAAACATTACAGCTTTTGAATACTATCACTTACTTGGAAAACAAAGTCTAAAAAGCTATGTTAAAACTATCTAATGTTTTCTGCTGGTTGGTAGATAATTTATAGCAAGCTATCCTGAGTATTTTCCCTTTACTTCCTGTGCTTTTGCAAAAGTAGAAACTGGGGCAGCAAAATTAGAAGGATGGAAGTTCCAGGCAAACAGAAGGAGACAAAGAACCATGTCTGGGGCAGGAGGGCAGTGGGAGACCCTGACCTGGCCTCTACCATTAGACCCAAATGGCTTTCCCTGTGTCTATGAGGACTCCTGGGTCACCTCTCCAGCAGCTGCTATCAGGAGGGGAACCTTGTCTCTTTTCTCCTCCTGAGCACCACATGAGAGACACAGACCTCAGAGTAGGACACCATGAGGCCAGAGTGTTCCTGTCCGCACTAGCTGTGTCCCTGTGACACTTGCTACTCTCTGAGCCTCTCAGAATTTTCTCTTTGGAAAAAAAAAATGGGGCTCATGTGTCTCACACAGCTGTGGTGAGGATGAATGAGGCTTTTCAGGGCTCAGCCACACCAGTCTCCTTTGTTCCAGCTCTGAGCTCACACATACACAGTGATCCTGGCCTGGCCAACTCTGACACACCTCCCCCACCCTTTCCACACTAGTTCTCCCAGTGAAATGAGTGGTCTATACTGGTGTCTTTGTTGCTTTCTGTTGGGTCCTGTGGAGACAGGATGGGTCTAGAACTTCAGGCCATGGCTTCCTGTTTAAAGCATGGACTTCCCAGGACTAGAGGTGTAGCTTAGCAGTTCTAGGCTTAATTTCCAGTACCACACACAGAAAAATTCAATAGCCCATGGATTTCTGAACTAGCCATGGACAGCGGAAGAGAGAAAGGTCTGGAGTGATGAGAAAACAGAATGATCATCTTGAATCTCAATGCCATCTACTTGGCTTTCCTTAGCCTGCTTGACCTGGAGTGTTTGGGCCTACATTACAGCAGGTGCCACTAGCATGCTACTCCAGCAAAAACATCGCTCTGAGGCCAGGACTTGAGGAAGAAACCCAGGATTCAGAAGACTTTGATCTGGCTCAAAGTCAAAGCTGGTTTGTCAGCTGGGCTAGATGTTGAGTGATATTGCCATGTGCCTTTTTGATAACCACGAGAAGAAAGCATTTGTTTCTCCACCTTTTAAGTCTTTTGTGACCTCTTCATTTCATGAATGAAGTCACCATGAAGCCTGAGCACTTAATGTCTGAGTGATTTTATTTCTCACGGCCTCAAGACAGAACCCAGTCACTTGAAAGCCTTCATCACAGCCCACAGTAGAGGCACCAGGGAGAGGGTTAGATGGTGAAGTGCTTGCCTTGAAAGCACGAGGACCTGAGTTGGATCCCCAGAACCTATACGTTTTAAAGCCGGGCATTGTAATACATGGCTATAATTCCCATAATGGAGGGATGGAAACAAGTGGATCCCTGAGGCTCACTGGTCAGCCACCCTAGCATACTTGGTAAGTCTCAGGCTACTAAGACGTGTCCAAAAGCAAAGTAGATGGCTACAGAGGAATTGCAACTCACCTGGGACCTACACAAGCACCTGCACACATATACCCATTCCCATGTGGCATGAACATGCATGCATGCATACATACACACACACACACACACACACACACACACACACACACACACACACAAAGAGAGAGATAGACAGAGAGACAGAGACAGAAAGCGATAGAGATACAAGAGAGAGACAGAGACAGAGAGAGAGAAGAGAGAGCAGACTTTCTCAGCCCTGGTGCAATACCAAAACCAAAGCAAAATTTAAAAAAATGAAAAGGTAAAAGCTGTGAAACTATAGATTTTTTTTTCTCATCCTACATCCAGCAACACAGGCCCATGATTCCCTGATGGAGAGAAAATGAGAGAAAAGAACTTCACAATTTTCCCTTCATGAGGTGGCTTTCAGATTGCTCCACTAGGAGCAGAGACTCAGGAGAGCCAGAGTTCTCACTTAGCACGAAGACACAGGTAGGACTCAGGTAGCAATGACTCAGGTCATTGACAGAATTCATGAAGAGTGGAGACTGTAAGAAAAGAGCATGTCAGCTGACCGCAAGGGACCCCTCAAGGTTTCTTACCTACACCTGCTTGAGAGAAAACTATCTGATAGCAAGAGAAAAGAAATTCCAGAAAGGGGCAGGCCAGGTCATTTCCAGACCTCAATTAGGTAGAACGAATTCATATTCTCACCAGTAGGCAGGTCTCATCACATCTGGGAAGTCAGACTCCTCAGAAAGGCTGTTTCTTAACAGTGGGACTAAGTATGCATTTTAGGTTGGTGTGTTCTCCATTGGAAGGAAGGGGGCTGTGCTGTATGTTATAAGAAATTAATATCCTTTAGGCTTAAGGAAAGAACTCAGTAAAGTGCATGTTATAAGAACCAAAGCTTGATTCCCAAAACCCATATACAGAAGTAGGAGTGGTGATATGCTCTTAAAGTCTCAGATTTCAAGATACTGAGACAGACAGGTAAGTTCGTTCCTGGGCTTGCCAGCCATGCCCAAGTAATGGTTTACAGGTGTGTGTGTGTGTGTGTGTGTGTGTGAGAGTAGAGAGAGAGAGAGAGAGAGAGAGAGAGAGAGAGAGAGAGAGGGAGAGAGAGAAGAGAGGGAGAGAGAGAGAGAAGAGAGAGAGAGAGATCCTGTCTTAAAAAAGGAAGGTGAACGGCATCATCCAAAGTTGACTTCAGGATTCCATACACATTGACACATGTGTATGCAAACATACAGACATAACTTCATACATGTACAGAGATGCTGGCAGTATCTCTGACCTCCACCCATTAGAATCAGTGGCGCCCTCCTCCAAGCTGCCATCACTAAAATTATCAAACATTACCAAGGAGCAAAAACATGGTATTTGAGAACCACCACTCTGCACCAGAGCCTCCTTCAGATGTCTCACAGATCTCACCACCAAACCCCAGCAGGGCCAAGCTGTCTGTAAGCACCATTATCTCCTACCAGGACCCAGCCAACACTCTTCACTGGAATAGAACAAAATTAAGCATTCGACAATCCAAAAGTCACAATAGCTGAAATCCAACTGAAACACTGATATGTAAAGAAGAAAGGAAATACAATTCAAATCCAGGAGGCAAATCAATCAGGAGAAATAAATGGGAAAAACAACAGAGAGGTGGATGAACACCACCCATGACAGTCTTGAACCTACTCTTAGTGTTTGCCTCATGTACTCGGGAAGAGAGGGAACACTGTGAGCCAGAGAGAAATGGGAGATGTAAGAAGCCACCTAGAAATTGTTTGTTATTTGGTGTTGGTGCTTTGATAGTGCTCCAGGCCCACTGAGTCACAGTGGTCTTAGCTGGGTCACATGTAAGAGGGACTTTCAGACTTCACCATGATCCTTCTAGGTATCCAAAACCTAGCATTTCTGCAAAAGTCTATGATGATGATGATGATATGATGATGGTAACGATAGCAATTAGAAAATAGAGATGCAGATGGCAAAAGAGGCTCAGGGAAATAGTATGTTGCACATATAACACCATTCATGAAGAAAGTGTTTAAAACTGTTTCCTATCAGAAGACAGGTAGTGAGTCCTTAACTTACAAGTTCCATCATGCACCTATTACCAGACAGGCCTCAGTGATCCTTTTAAAGCATATTATAACAGCAAATTGTCATGTTTTGTTTGAGATCACCAGGGTTGGCTCTGAAGTATGCATTCCCAACCCCATTTTAGACCAAAGCATGTTTATCTCAAAGAGTCCTCTGAGGTCTGAGTCACCCACCCCCAGTCTGTGACAGGAAGTACAAAACAGCCCATGAGCAAAATTGGTATGCCCTTGAAAACCTGGAGAAGGCGAAGTATTTCCAGCAGAGGTTACTGTTGCTTATCTCGGAATATGAAAATGTCTGCCCTGGAAGAAGAAGCTGCATGGCCAAACACGGAGAGAAAGCTCAGCGACTCCCACTGACTGCCTCAGTTTATGCTGGATGCTCGTCCAGCTCATCCTCAGCTATGCCGATCCCTCATCAGTTTATGCTGGATGCTATGAGCATCCGATTCCATACCATTCTCTGTATCTGCTCCTGTTCACTCTTTTTGACTTGGGAGCCTCACCTGAGGGGTCCTGCACTCTGCTTGGGACCCTCTCTGTTGGAAATTCCAGCCGACTGTTTCATCAGGGCTTCCCGAGTTGGTTTCTGCTGGGTGTTTGTAAACCTTGATTTGATTATGTTACCTTCCTGTTGCTGTTTGTTCGTTTACTTGGATAAGTCACTGGATGGGTTGACCTGCTTTGCCGGGTACAATCTCTATAGAGAACACTCACTGACTGCCTTAAAGGGGCTTCACACCTCCATTTCTGCTGGATGCTCTAAGCACCCAAGTTGATGATGTTTTGCTACCTATGTATCAATTTCTCTAACTGCTGATTGCCATTTACTCTTTTACTTTGGCTTGCTGTATACTAACTCTTTGAAAACCAACTATATGAGCTATTGTGGATCATTGTCTGAACTTTGTGGAGCAGAGATGTTTGTCTAAACTTTGTAGAGCAGAGACGCTTAAACACACTCACCCTGGGAGAAGCATACCCATCACACAACACCATGGCTTCCCTTCCCATGGCTGGTGAAGTCATCAGAGCCTTATTCTAGGGGCATCTCAGCAATGCATGCTCACGATGTGAACAGCAAATAAAGTTTTCAGACAGGACCATCCATGTCCAGATAAGGCTCGGTTAATTTTTGAACCCTATAGGACACTTACTCAGAGAAAGAGTTCCCTTAAGACATAATGTTCCTGCTAGTTTGGGGTACTTTTGGAGTCAAGAGGGATCCAGGCTTTGCAAACATCAGGCACCAGGATCTTTAACGTTTTCACTATCCTCTGCTTCCTCACCTGGCGACTTCTCAGTACAGGTTTTGCCCATGGCTCCTACGGAAGGCAGTTTAAGGAAGGGACTAGATAGATATACCTAGACCATGCCTGGGCTGGAGTTAACACCAATTACTGCTGTCCAAGTGGAGGGTGATTTCTCTCAGCATTAATGAAGCTCAGGACTAAGATGATAGCTATGGAGAATTCCACATCCATAGTGAGCTCCTGCTGATTTGCAGTTCCTCCCAGGAACTTGACACAAGTAAGCTTTTCACAGAAAAATCTTCCAATTCACTTTTATTGAAAAAACAAACCCATTTCTTTAATCTAGTACCCTTCTGGATTGAGAGTTAATCCAGCAACCTTGCTCATTTTCTACCCAATCAGTTACTTCATTGTCAAAGCCCAGGTTAACAGGAAGGCCCTGAGCTGATGTAGGGAGAGAAGTTACTGTTCTGAGTCCAATGGCAGGCTGGACCTTAATTGGTCTCTCGGGTATGTTAGGCTTGAGAAATAGAGCATCAAGGTTTGTTTCGTCCCTGCTCCCTTCTACCTAAACAGTACCGACAAGCCCTGGTGCGAATAACTGCAATAGTTCATTGACTTCGGACTATTTTAAATTCTGAAATGTTTACTACTGAACTTTGGTAATGGAAAAGTATCAGCCTGAGATAAACACAGGACCCCTGAAAGATATCTTTATTCTGATAAGGTTACCAGCCATAAGCAGCTATCTCTTCAGAAAGTAAACATGTGAAATCTGATGGAAAGATTATACACAGAATAAACTGCAAGTCCGGGCAACAGACAGATGCAATGTGTCTGCCAGACTGGAGAAGATGCCTGGTTTGTGGGCCTCCTGTGTACACTTCTGCCACCTCCACCCGTGTCTCCCAGCTCTGAACTTAAGCACAGTTTAAAATTCAGAAGGACGGGAGACCAGTATACCATTTGTTGTTTTCAAACTTGACCTGCCTTGAGCCCAGGAAGTGGGCCCAGTATGGACCATGTCTCATATAGATTCCGTAAACACTAACCATCTATTGCTATTAGCTGGGGCGTGCCCTGGGGTTTATTTGACACACGTGGCTAGGCTGTTGACTGTCAATGGTAGTAAACAACTCAGCCACAGACAGAGTTGTGGCAATCCGCATATATGACGTTTTGCACAATCTCCTGCTGAACACCTTTTGATGTTACTTTTGGTGTGACTATAATAATGATGGAATGTGGAAGTCTTATACAAATGGAATTCGAGGCAGGGTATTCACTAGGAAAAGTTTGAGATAGAGCTATGGGCACTACTGTAAACTGCATGATGAGGTATTTCAACAGTGCCCCTCTCCCGGGGACTGGAAAATATCTGCAGTGGAAACTCTGCAGTGATAAAATTCTGTCCCCATCCGATTAATTACTTGTAAGTAATAACACCTCTGGTTTCTTTCAATTATTTTATAATTGTACATCTTTTGCTCTGTCTGATTGGGCAATAAATTAATGAATAAGGACTGCTACTGAATTTAAATGACACCATTTTTCCTGTGGCCTTTACATACATCTGTTGCTAACATGGAAATTCACTCTCCCAGGCCTGGAACTGGAAGAAGCCGACCTTGAACCCTGTAAAACCTGTTCCTCCCAGTCAGGCTGGCTTCCCTGCTGCCGAGTGTGGGTGACTAAAGGTCTCAAGTGTTTGCCAGAACTTAGGGGAGGGCTTTCCTAGTAACAGCATTAACATTCAAACGCTTTCCTTTTCGTAAAGCATCAGCAATAAACATGTTACAATCAACCATAGAGATGGGTTAGCGAGCTCTCTGGGAGTCAATTACAATGTCATTCATAATTTATTCCAGGTACAGTGAAGAGCTGATCAGATTTCATGTGTGTCTACTTTCTAAAAAGACAACAGCTACTCAGAGTAGAATACACATATTTTTCAGGGTGATGTGTTTACCTCTAGTTGACATTTTCAAACTGCGAAGTGCTTCCCATTTTCCAAAAAGTTGTATGGGCTTGAAAACTAAACCTCATGTTTAAAAAATAAAAGACCGTTCTGTACTCTTGCTACCTCAACTCGATCAAGACAATCATGAACTCTCCTGCTAAGCACACAGGCAGACAAACAGGCATTTCTTCCTAGAGACAGCTGAGTGCAAACTCACAAAGCTAAGAGCACTGGGATCACAGAGCATACTGCAGTTCCCAGGCGTGGATACCAACCAGCGACCCAACTCCGAAATCACCGAGCAGATTTTTGTTGTCAGTTCTACGTCATTACATTAATCTGGTATGTTATTCCCTCCAACATATTGCAAAAGCTGAAATAAACTAAAGGATTTTAAAAAGTATTCTATAAGATTCAAATACATTTGTTAGACCACAGTAGGCACCTGGCCAGTGCCGCGGCGGCAAACACCTCCATCAGTATGTGGTATGTCTCCGAGCTCAGCGTGCACCTGCCCTCCCAACCTTGACATGCCCCAGCTGTACCTCATATCCGCTCGCTGGCTGCTCAGTCACCTTCAGGCCGGGACACACGTGGATGAAACAAACTTTGGCTCTTCTCTGGGAAGGAAGCCAGTCCCTCTTCACCAAGTCTGTGACCATCACATGGTTTTTCAAGCTGGTACTAAATGCAGTTATCTGAAAGGTAGGGTGCACAGCCTTTCCCTCCTCGGGAGGTTTTGCAGGCATTCCGGAGCACTGTGCGATCCTGGGAATCTTGTGACTTCAGCAAACCAGCTTGGCAAACACAATTTTCTTTGTTTGATGCAGGTATTGAGTACAGCAGGAGGAGTTTGGGACCAGCCCCAGTGCAGGTCTGTGTCTTCCAACTTCAGTTGTTCCAAAATCTTAGCTATAGGGGCTCACGATATTGTTGTGGAAACCCCTCGGGTGACCTTTAAATGTCATGAGAAAACTTCCTTCCAGCTGCAGCCTGGCCAGCTCCAGCCTCCTGCCTGGGCTCTGAGGTCTTGTTGTCTTCTCTGATTTCAAAGAGGCACGTTTCATTCTCGCTTGTTTTCTACTTGCCTCTAAGTTCCAGACTCTATTCGCCTGGTTAGCAAAAGGTTAGATATGCGTTTCCATCTCCAGACCCTCGAATCCAAATAAATTATTTACAGAGCTCTGTACAAAAGAACCAGGAGCGATAATTGCTGCTTTTTAGAATGTCTGCTTTTGCTTGCCAGGGGCCTGAAAGGAACAAGTACAGACTGCCTACCGGCACAAAGAGTGGCCTCAGCCCTGCAAGAGATAAGAGCACATTCAGGGAAAAAGAGACTCACAGAAGTGACAGCTTCGGGTGGGCATGGAGACACAATGTGCTGTGCCTGGAAGGACAGGGGCTCAGGTAGGGCCTCCTATCCAGAGTCAACCAGGGAAGTCCCCAAGCCTCAGTTTCCCCAGGAAGAACACTGAGATAGAAAAGCCCTTCCTACCAGCCCCTCCCCAGGTTATAAGGCTCAGGTGAGCTGCACAACCAGCCAGGAAGGAGCTAGATGTGCCAAAGCTGTGGTACACACCCTGTTTAAGAGACAGTCACACATCTTCTGCTCAAATTATTTTGCACAGTTCTCTCTCCACAGCAGGACCTAATAGTGCCATGCTTACAAAGGTTTACTTTATGCAAAAAGTTATTAGATTCTGAATGTCAGGTTGCTTAGAGTCCAGAGCCAAGGAGTATTCCTTGCCCTTTCATTTCCTGTGTTGGGGCTGTTTCTGTTCTTCTGGCCTTGGGAGCCATTAGTCAAGGGCCGGTGCAAGACAAAGCTGATGGCAAGACACAGAACTCATCTTGCAGGGGACTTTTGCCTGGATGACACTGTGAAAACTTTGACTCACTTGTGTCGCAAGCCAGGGAAGACCTTGGTGACTTTCCCAGAAGCAGAACTCAGTGTCAGCTAGACTCTTGCTCCTCCTTGCTGTACACAGGGATCCTGCAAGTCATAGATCTGAGAACAATCACTGGCTAGGACCTGGTTGATAGGATTTTAGACTCCTGTTATTGAGGGCAAGAGTTGAATGTTGAAACTGAGAACCGGAGCCCAGGAGGAAGTGACTTGAGGTCATTTTGGCCAATGTTCACATCTGAGTGTGAAAACAGTAGACAAAGACTAAATACCAGCCCGAGGCCACAGGACAGGGTCTCCTGTGTTCATCCGTGACTCTGGTTTTCCAAAAGATGTCCATGAGAGCACAAAACCCAGCTAGTGGCAGACTTTATTCATACTATAACTCCCCAGGGATCTTAGGTTTAGAAGCCCTATGAATAAAGGCAGCCAGGGAAGAAATTTGAATAATAAAATAATTAAAAATTTATATAAGACCACAACAGAGGAAGGGATCTGAATACCTGGTTTGGCTTCTGAAGATCTAACCGTGTGCCTCCCCAAAGTCTCCATTTGAACCAATGCTTCTGTCCTGCTCAGCAGGTCCTGCAGGTCTGAGAACAATCAAGACTTTTCTTCTAGAACCACAGCAGACTGAATGACACTGAGCCACATAGAAGCTTACCAGAACTACTGTCCAGAAGTTCCAAAACCAGCCAAGGGAAGTGTACTTAGGTTTGGCAAGTTGTTATGGAAACCAGCTGCCACAGGTGTCACCAAAGCTCATGAGTTCACTGGGACTGTGGGTGACACCTCCCTCTCCACTGAATACAATAGTGGCTAGTGACAGAACATGGTTGTAACGTAGCCAAATAAAAGGCCTCCAGGGTGACTGAACAGGAGTCTTGATATTGTTAGATCCAACCTCTCAGCTTATGGAGTCAGAATGGAAGACCAGAGAGCAGAGATGTTAGATGAGAGGTCAAAGGTCTGGAGCATCCACTGACAGTTGGAAGATGAGTTTGCATGGATGCTCTAACAAGCACATGGGTTGGACCAAGGCTCCTCTGTTCCAGCATCAGTTCTCTTTGTCAGTAGCCCCTGTCAGTTCCGACAGTCTTAGACTTAAGAATGGATCAATTCTGACCATTGCAGACATATATCAGCAAAGAGTAACTCTACCCACTTGAGGCAGGGTCTCTCCAGGAAAGAGAGCCTCCTCCTGATTATGTCTCTGACAGAAAAGCTGGCTCACAGCCTTCGTTTGAGCTTGGAACACTATCTAACACAGGGTACAGGCATCTTCTGCCTTAAAACACATCAGCTCCCTGTGACCCTCACAGAATAAGCCCTACAGCCTCAGATGAATTGCAAAGCTGTCGTTGATTCAGTTTCCTCATTTACTCAATAGGACAGACATTATTAAACAGAACATGAACTTTCACTGGAGTGGAGGCCAGAGACAAAGCTCTCCCAGTTCTTCTCAGACACCTCCACTTAGGTAAATCCAGGATTCTTGACTTCCACAGAAAATAATTTTATATTGAATGAATACAGGTTAGAGCTGGCATTTTGCCAAGGAGAAATTATAACATGGACTGAAGCACCAGGTTAATAGGAACTTGTGGGAAGGACAGTACACACCTAAGTGTTGATGTGAGCTTTTCAATAGAGAGTCACACCAGATGTCTTAGCAGTAGCCATATGTATTATTTTGGATAGTCTCAAGTTTCTAAGTTCTAAGGTTGCTAAGAAACCCCCTCTCTGTTTTTGCTTGACAAGATAGGATTACATTATGATAGAGCAAGATTTGTTATGAGATTTCTAGGAAATTAGGGCTGGCTCAGTGGTTAGAAGCACTGGTTGCTCTTCTAGAGGGCCTGGGTTCAATTCCCAACACCCACATGGCAAGTCACAACCATCTGTAACTCCAGACCCAGGGGATCCAATGCCCTTCCGGCTCCATGGGAATGACATTCACATGGCGTGTAGACATATGTACAGACAAAACACCTGTACACATAAAGGAAAATAATTATGTATATTTTTAATTATTTCTAGAAAAATTATAGATTTATATCTACAAAAGGAGAAAGGTCATGCTTGGTCATATACATTTAGGCCATTTTAACATTCTTATTTGAAGTATCTATAGAGAAAGAAAGATGTTTCAACAAATGCTGTTGTCCCTGATGAAAAGCTTAAGTCTCTCTCTCTCTCTCTCTCTCTCTCTCTCTCTCTCTCTCTCTCTCTCTCTCTCTCTCTCTCTCTGTCCTTATGTCCCCTGCCTTCTCTATTGCCACAGCAGCAATGCCTTCCTTCTTCCAGAGCTGCTGTGAAATCTGGAATAACAGGCATAAGCCAAGTGCTCAAGGCAGAGGCTGGCTCTGGGGACTCCAGAGATAGAGGTGGCCAAACATGTCCACATTTGAGAAGGACAGCTCTAAAGAGACAGAAACTGGAGCTGGGGAGAAGGCTCAGTCAGTCCCACACAAGCAGAATGACCTGAAGTAGATCCCAAGAATTCAAGTAAGAAAACCTGAGCATAATGGCTTGAGTTTGTAATGCCAGAATTGGAGAGGTAGAAATAGGAAGATGCCTAGGACTCAGCTGCTGGACTAGCCTGATTAAGCAGTTCTACCAGTGAGGTGGACAGCAACTAAGGAATACCCTTCACACACATTCCATATACATACATCTATATCTGAACAGATTACCCCCCGCACCACACACACACACACAGGTGCACTCACACATACATGCGGATGCACGCATATGTTTTAAGAAGAAAAGCTGAAACCCATTATAGTTCCAGGACTCTTGGCCTGTAGTGGTGACACAACCTGAGGCCAGTTGCCATTTGATTTTCGATCCTGGGAACTAGAGCTAGAGTCCCTTTAAGCAGGCTGCTATTCCGATGCAATTTTTAACTCCTATACCAAACAGAAGAAGTAATTACCAGGTATATTCTCTACCAAAGGACAGAAAGCCAACTGGGATCAAATCTTCTTGGGATTCTGGTGTGGCCCTCCTCTCCCATCTCACCACAGGAGCACCAGAATATTATAGATGTTCACTACATAACCTGGCCTTACAATACCTGGGGATCTGAACTCAAGTCCCTACCCTTGTGTGCCATGAGTGCAAACAAGTGTCATCAGTGTCAAGCAGTGTCATCCCACCACAGTGCTGCACAGTGATCAAGGACATGAATGCTTTGGAGGTTTCCAGAGCTCCCCTTACTGGGAGTCTTCCCCCCACCCTTAACCCCAAACTGACTCCTGGGCTCCATGAAGGCTGGCCTGTCCCTGACCTCACTGAATGACAACATAATTCTCTAAATGTTGATATGCCCAACTCTAACGCTCAAGCTCTAACTCTTAATTTTACATTCCTTGGAGATGAGGCCTGAGGGAAATAATTACGGTTAAATAATATCAAGAGAATGGAGCTCTCCTGATAAGACTAGAAATCTTATGAGAAGAGAAGGTAGGAGTCCCTCCTTCACACCTTACAGCAGAGCACAGCGGCAAAGATACGTGAGGTCAAGGGCTATACTAGTTGTCATTGAAACACTCATTGTGCTGTTTCTGTGATCTCAGACATTAACTTCCAACACTGAGAAATTCCCACACATCGCTTAAGCCACCACATCTGATTCTTCATGGCAGTTTGAGCTAACTGAGACAAATCCTGGAGAACCTTAATAGTGGGCTCTTATGAGAGGGCTGAAACAGGCTCTCGACCCCCATAAGACCAATCCAGGTCTGTCCTGGACAGCTAAGGTCCTGGAGTTTCATGGGTATTGGTAACTGGGAGTAACATGAACACTTTAAGCACTGCTGGTACAGGTGGCAGCTGTCCCTGAGAAGCTGTGGCTAGAGACAGGCACATCCAGATAACTGTGGAACCTTCTGCCTATGAGTGCAATGAGGGACTCTGGTATGTCTGTAATACTTTCCCTCTTAGGTAATAGTATTTGGCTTCGGGTTCTCTGACTTGCAACCAACAGAGTTTGTGTTCATCTTTGAAAATCCATTTATGTACTAACAGATACAACACAATTCTATCCCAGGCACCAGAGAAGCAGAGGTGAAAGGCATATCCCACTTCCATGAGAGTTCGTTGTTCAGCAGGAGAACAACCCTTGACAAGAATTACTCTGAACACAAAGAGGGCTCCTGTGAGAATTTATACTCCTATGCTGGAACCCTCACAGAATCTGGGACATAGTATGGAACCTAGAAGAATAACTGGATTGTAGTTGAAGCCCAAGGGTTAGAAGTCCGCGGATAAAAGCCAAATATAGGACACGTCTTATTACCCTGCCTCAAACACCTTGTCCTCAAACATTTTTGAAGGGGATGCCAAGACCCAAGGTGCCAAGATGCAACTGTTAGTGCTACTTATGATAGGAAACAACTTCTTGCTCTCTCTCTCTCTCTCTCTCTCTCTCTCTCTCTCTCTCTCTCTCTGTTTGTGTGTGTGTATATGTCTGTGTGTGTCTATGTGTCTGTGTGTCTATGTCTGTGTGTGTGTGTATGTGTGTGTATGTGTATGTTCACATGTATGGAGGTCTCAGGTCTTTGACTTTGTTTGAGACTGGGACTCTTGTTGGATGCTGCATATACCAGGCTGGCTGGCCCTCAAGCTTCTGAGTATTCTCCTGTCTCCATTTCCTGTCTCATCCCAGGAGCACTGGCATTACAGATGTGCACTATCATAACTGACTTTACATGGATTCTGGGGATTTGAACTGAGATCCTCACACTTGTATACCAAGTACTTTATCCACTGAACTGTCTCTCTAGCCCTTCTTCTTCTTTTCCTTAAAGCAAACAAGTCATGCACTATGAAAGTTGGATCTCTGTTTTACTAATGTCCTGTAGAAGGTTCAATCACATTTTTCTCAATTGTTTCCTAAAGTTATTGAAACTGCCATTGGTGGCCATTGCTACCCCATGACACCAAAGTCACATCAACAAGCCCCAAACATGTTTACAGTTGAGACAGATGGGGAACGAAGCTCTTATTCTCCTTATCCTGGATGTAATATACAGGGTTGCCTAGAATATGCATTGAAGTATTTAAATGATGAATTATTGCAAAAAGAAGGGGAACTGTGGGTACCTGGTGCCAGAAATTCATGCTTGTGAATTCTTAATCTCTGGTGGGATTACCATCACGACTGTGAAAGACGTTCTAATTATGCAGCTTCAGAGCTGATTTCCTGCAAGGCCTGTGCTGATCTAAAAGGCATTAGGCTACAATAAAAACAGATGAGTGTGGGTTTCTGAATTCATAACCAAGTCTTCCTTTTGGAGGGGAGTGACACTTTATCTATGGATGCTTTACTCATCAGGAAGGAACGGAAGTTTCCCCCAGCACAAGGGCTGACTGTTGGAGCATCCTTCAACAAAAACAGATATGTGAGAACCACAGAGGACCACTGCAAACCCACATAACATTCGGGTTAGCTCCTGCTTGATGCGTGCTAGAATGAGTCAGATTGAGAGTGCTATGTCCATTAAATAAATTCCCTGGTTCCATGCTAGACTCAGGTGGAGTCGTTGCTTTGTTCTGTCATCACATAAGGTGACCAAACATGTGTTTATGTCTTCCCAAGAAAAGTCAGCAACAAAAACCCTGGGCTCTTTAACATAAGAGAAAGGGAATGTGAGTTTATTTGGTAAGTCCATGTGTTGCTACATACTTGAGCTGAATGATTGTCTCAATGAAGTGGAAAAGGAAGAGTCCTTCAGTCATTAGGTGTAAGTATGTGATGGTTAGTATTAATTGTACACGTAGAATAACCAGTAGGCAACTGCTGGACAAAGAGAGTAGACTCTCTGGTAGAGCTGCCTATAGGATGTGCTGGGAGCTCTGGGGCTATAGTCACAGGCCACACTGGGTATGCTTTTCGTAATGTGGCTAACATTGAGTGACCCACATTCCTGTAAGTAACTCCTCATCTATGCTGCTGTTAGTAACCCAAATGAGCTCACTGGTTCCAAGATAGAACCAATGGGTGGAGTCGTTTCTTGGTTCTGTCATCAGGTGGGGTGATTAAACGTCTGTTTATGTCATCCCAAGAAAAGTCAGCAATAAAAGGAGGTGATGGTTCTATATACCATTTTCTCTATTGTGAATAGAAACTTTCCCCTACTTCTTTTGGAGTGTTTGGAAAATCATGATAATTTGATGTTTGGAAAGTGGCAAACATGGGCAGAGCCGGGTGGGGGAAGAACAACAGGAATACGAACAATATTGGCACGTTCATCTCCATCACTCACTTGCTCCCACTTCTGCAAACAATCGAGAATCATTTATTTAGCACCCACTGGGTGTTCAATGCTGTGCCAACTGCTCTGATTAAATATTCAAAGCCACTTCTAATGTTGCTGAAAACCAAAGCAACCCGCAGTTAAGGGGAAAATCATATTTCTTTCCTTCAGATCCACTGGGAGGAGAGTTATTTGAAGACAACGCTGGTGTTTTCCTATTTTCCCTCCAATGTCTCTAATGGATCTTAAAAAAAGAAAAGCCATGATTTTAGAAATTGCCTTTGATTTTAGAGAGTAGATCTCAACACCAGGAGGAGGGAGGGTTGCAGCTGACATTTTCCGGAAATATCAAACTCAATTTCCTGTTTACATCCTAGAGTAATTTAACCCAACAAAAAAACTTTATTGGCTGCCACCATCCTCTCCCTTCCATGCAGCAGCCATGCCTTCTCCCACGGGTGTACACAAGGAGGCTTTCTGGTTACAACCCTGGCTAGTGAAGCAAAGGACGGACCCAGTGCTGTGGCCTGAAAGTAGACATGCCACTTATTCCAATCAACTCCACATAAACACATCTACCATCTCTCTCAGCTGTGTTTTCTTATGCAGTTAAATGAATTTTTCAATGAGTTGATATAAACATGTTTCTGAAATACAATACTTATCAGCAAAAATCCCTAGGGGTATTTTAAGCTTAGTCTCCCCATTTTCATGAATAAAGTTTTACTGGCTCACAGCCACTGTGAACCTTAAGTACCGACTCCATCTCATGTAACAGGTCAGAACAGCTGACCTGAAGTGTGGGCTGGTGGGCAACTGGTGGATGAAGCTAGGCTCTTTGGCCAATGTGTGTACATTTTTCCTGGTTGCTATGAGAAAAAATGTCCCTACCTCTCAGCTAGCCCACACCCCATACCAGCCAGTCTTATCATGGTTGTGAGGGCCTTCTTGACTCCTCAAAGGACTCACTTTTTTAGTGCCAGGGTAGATAACCCAGATATTTTTTCAAGATGATAGTTACAGGAAAGATGTGGCTCAATGGGTCATCCTCATATCTCAATAGTGGCAATTGAAGTGAACAGAATTTTGACTTCCTGATACCACCATGAACCAATGCTAGCCACCTGCCAAAACAAATGAACAAACAAACAAATAAACAAAAAAACTTAACAGATCATTCTTAAAAGAATCAACACAATGATTAATATCTTTAAAACTATCCCACATGCTTTCTCATGACTGGGAAATGCCAATCAAAATTGTCTAGGGAATACCACTTCACTCCAGTCAAGACTGCTATCATTTAAAAAAAAAAAAAAACAAATGATGAAGATTTGTGGGAAGTGAGACCTTATTCACTGCTGATAGGAACATAAGCTGGTTTAGTCACTATGGAAATCAGTATGGAGGTTCTCAAAGGTAAAAATAGAACTATCAGATGACCCAGGTATACCATTCTTGAGTAGATACCCTGAAGACTCTATATCCTATCACAAAAATCCTTGTACATCACGTTTGTTGCTGTTCCATTGACAATAGCAAGGCGATGGAAATGATGAGTGCATAACAAAGTGTGGTACATATACACAATAGGAGTTTACTCAGTCATAAAAAAGAAAGGACTTTTAAAAATTACACAAAAGAGCACAGATCTAGAAATCCTTATATTTAGTGAGTAACTCAGATTCAGAAGGACAAATGCCATGTATCTCTCTTATATGGATCTCGCTTCTAATTTTTTATATGTGTGTATAATTATAGGTGTGCAGGGGTGTAAGTATGGAATATGTCACAAAACTAGAAAGAGGAACATGAGAGGGGAAACAGAACATGTGATATAGAACCATAAGAGGACAAGTGGAAGAACTGGGCAGGGGGGTGTGGGAAGAGAAGCAATACAAACAAATTGTTTTGAAAATGTTATAAAAAACTTACTTGTAGCCAGGTATGGTGGTATATACCTTTAACACCAGCTCTAGAGGCAGAGGCAAGCAGAAACTCTGTGCATTCAAGGCCAGCCTGGTCTACATAGTGAGTTTCAGAGTGGCCAAGGCTATATAAAGAGCACAAACAATAAAAACAAACCAATTGGCATGCTAACAAAAATATAAAGAAACAAGAAGGATGACTCATTAACCAAGAAGAAGATGGCATGGCCCCTCCTCATAGCAGGGGGGAGGGGGGAGGGCTTGTCTAAATAATTCAAGGAAGGCTCACATGCATCTGGGACTTGCCAATCACTCTCCTATCTGGATGCTTGCTTCTCTGCCCATACTCTTGGTTGGTCCCAATGCCATCTTCTGACAGCAACTTTCCCTGGCAACTCCCTGACCCAACCTGGGTTTTCTGAATGTTAGTTAGTTCTTAACCTAACAGGTATATTCATGGCTGTTTTCTAGTGTCTCACTTGCTACAATTTCCGCATTAGATCCCCTCCATCTTCTACCTTATCCTTACACACCTCCTATCCATGTTTTGCATTGTCAAACATGAAGAACACATTCTAATGGGCTATGAAGAACACAGGTACTGAGAGAGGTGTTGTTGCCCTAAGCAAAGGAATCATAGTGTTTAGATAGTCTCAGTCATGTTGGAAATGAATGGTATTTACAGCATCTAGTCACTGTGGCAGCCCTCGGGTGTGTATGTGAAGGTGAATGTGGTAGCAGCCAATCTCTTCAAACCAATTTCCCCCCTGCTCTGTGCAGGTATTGATTAGCTTTGTTGCAGGGCTGTTGGGAGATGAGGGTTTGATGGCTCACAGAGAGTAGGTCTGAGTCGTACTTCAAAAGCTCATTGTGAGAGCTTGTAAACGGCATGCTAGTAGCTCTTGAACCAACTAGCTATTACTCGCTTTGCTTGCTGTGATCACTGGTTTCAGGATCCTGGTCTCCTGCCCCTTGTATTATTGAAATATATAACTTCTGAGGTCAACTGAAGCTGTTGAGCTTCTCCATAGAACTTGGCTGAACCATTTCCAACTCCTCATTTGTCCTGCCATACCCCACCTGTAGTGGCTATTCCTGGTTGTCAACTTGACTATATCTGGAACAAACTATAATCCAGTATTGGAAGGCTCACCTGTGATCTTGATCTTGAGGCTGTGGAGACACAAGTTTTGACATGGATCTTGGCATGACCTGGACTTGAGGCATAGACCTATGATCCCAGGAGATCAAGGCAAGGAGATCTCTGAGTTCAAGGTCATCTGGGACAAAGCACGTCCAGATTCAGGCTCATTGGTACACATTCTTTAATCTGGGACACATCTTCTGCTGGAGACCTACATAAGGACATAGAAGAATGGGATTCGCTCTCTTCGACTACTTGCCTTGTAGGGCTGAGCAACTGCTAGATCCTTGGACTCCATTCACAGATGCTGCTGACCATTGCTGTGGAGTTGGTCTACAGACATAAGTCAACAACAATTCCCTTACTATATGAGACTACCCCATATGTTCTGTAACTCTAGAGAATCCTGACTAACACACCACTACGGTGAATGGTCCAGTTCATTCTTGACCTTTACCTGTAGTTCCCCAGCCTTTGGGGTGCCACTTTCCCTACACTATTTGCACTGGGAACCAAACCTTTAATACATGGGCATTTGCGGGCATACTTTTACCTAAACAAACCACAAGGACTCTCCCTGTGAGACAACAGGCTTCTGATTAACTGTTGGGATAAAGTTCATTAGAGCTCACCATTCTCCCTAGCGATTCCATTTCTCTGCTGTATTTGTGGTATCTCATACCCAACTGGGAAACCTACAGTACACTGACTGCAGTTGTGATTGCTGAGTATCCAGAAGGTAAAGCCACCTGGAAGAATTAGTTCCTTTCCCACTTGCTGTTTGCAGTCACATGACTTAGGGCAAGGCCATCATACCACGTAAACATTGTCTCCCTCCTGTTTTTTCCTCAGGTTCTCAGCCCAGTAGCTCCAATGGTGTATTCCCAGCCAGCTTGGTCACCAAGGGAAGTGGGCCTCAGATTCAATTTCTCCTCCCTGTCCACAGTCTCACAAAAGCATTTCTTTCTCTGGTTTCAACAGTGCTTTCTCTGGCCTGGCTTCTGTTTCCCTGATCCAGGTCTACCTGTACCTCAGTCACAGGTCTGACTGTACCTCACCTTGCAGTTAAAATTCAATCAGACTGCAGCCCTGTTTTGAAGTGAAGGAAAACAGCCTGGTGCTAGAGAGCTGGAATGAACTGAGAAATACAAGGCCAGACGAGTGAGCAACCCGTTCACAGAGACTGGGAGGGAGAAGACATCTGAAGCCTTTAGCTAATTTTAAGTGAATTATACATATTGTCAGATACCAGCAGAGATGGTCTCCTCTCTTCAGCTAAACCTTTCTGTAAACATCCTCTGACATCACTAAAAGCTTATCTCCTAAGGGACTCTTAAGTCAGAACGAGTTGACAGTCAAGATTAACCATCACAGCTACCCTTTGATCTCTTAATTCCATTTGTCTCTAGAGTATGATTTTCCTCCTCTTACACTCAGGGTGTGTTTGTGTGTTGTACATAAAAATGCATGTTCATCTACTGTGCATTGTGGAGATCAGAGGGCAACTCCATCCAATATGTGCATCAAACACTCAGGTCATCAGGCATGACAGTGGTGCCTTTTATTTGCTGACCCATCTCTTTAGTCAATTCTAGGCTGTGGGTTGTGGTTGTCATGAAACGTACATAAAATACACTTTGTATGCAGTCATTAACCATCTTTCCAGTTTCAAACACCATTTCTATCTACCCATGTTAACAACAAGAGGATGATAATAGCAGAAAGAGTTAAGATGATGGGTATGTTTACTCAGGGCAAAGGAAAAAACTAAGCACCACAAGGTCAACTAGGTGTGTTACTTTCATAGCTCCCCACAGTCACCACATCATGTTGTGTATTGAATGGTTTAGAGTCATCAGAGAAGAAGGAGCCTCAGTTGAGAAAATACCTCCATGAGATCCAACTGTATTTTCTCAATTAGTGATCAGTGTGTTAGGGTCCAACTCATGGCGAGTATGTGTCATCCCTGGCTGGTGTCCTGAGTCCGATAAGAAAGCAGGCTGAGCAAACCATGGGAAGCAAGCCAGTAAAACAGCACCCCTTCGTGACCTCCACATCAGCTCCTGCCTCCAGACTCTTAGCCCTGCTTGAATTCCTGTCCTGACTTCCTCAAATGGTGCACTATGATCTGGAAGTGTAAGCTGAATAAACCCTTTCCTCCCCAATTTGCTTTTTGCCCATGGTACTTTGTGGCAGCAATAGAGACCCTAAGATACCTTTGTATCCTATCCTTACCTTGTCTCCGTCTTGGTAGACACAAGGACATGTTTATTTATGTCTTGTTCTCAGCCCGTCGTGTCCTCGGAGCGCTTCCCAGACTGTGATCTTTATTCTGACTAGGCTCCACTAAGGTTTATTTCCTCTTGCCTGTCCTGTGGTTGTTCTATCAGTCAAGCCCTTGTAAAATGCCACAGGTGAGAATAGGCCTTTCTCCAGTGTGCACACCCTGGCTGGCTTCCTTTATCTTGCTGTTGCTCCTCTACCTTGTTTTCTATCAAGGATTACGTGAACAGGCACATGTGTTGAATGAGAACAACATAAACAACCTTCTAAGAAGCAGCTACCATAGCAGAAACTATGACTGTCTGACCACCTTGTAAGCTTGTAGACAAGACAGGCTTAATTGGAAGCTCAAGGCCACCTCACCAACCAGCAGACATCCTCCTGTGTTAACTCACTTTAAGTCAAGGATATTGTAGTTGGGGTCATCCTTGAATACATGGAAGGTTTTGATTGCTTTAAGAAAAAAAAAACAAAAACTTAGAGTAAGTTGTTTTCTATGGTGAAGAACAATTTCTTAGGAAATTTTTCATTACAGACAAAGGCAACACGAGTTTTTTTGTACTGTTTTTTTTTTGTTTGGTGTTTTTTTTTTGGATTTGTTTTGTTTTGTTTGGTACAGTGTCATCTATACCCAGACCACCTCAGAATTGTACATAGGCCAGACTTGCTGGAACTTCTCATGTACACAGGCTGCTTCAAACTCTGTACCTGAAGCGCTGGCTGGCTGAATATGCAATCCTTCTGTCTCAATTTCAACATCATAATAATATAGGCATGAACCACGAAGACTACTTTTTGTGGTGGTGCTTGTTATTGTTGTTTTGCACTGTATTTTCAAGCAATTGGGGTAGTTGACCTCTCCATAGGAGTGGCCTTAAGTCATATAAAGGGAGATTATCACAGATAATTGGATAAAGAATGGAGTTTGACTCAATGTAGTAAATCCTCTCAAAAGCTTTTGAAAAAGGAAAAAAGAGATGAGTCAAAATTTGTTCCAGGGTATAATAACACGAGTCAACTGAGTCCCGCAACTGCACAAACTGTACAGGGTGAAGAGAAGTTGGGGCACAGGGGATGGAAAATTTAACAGCAAAAATGGCAAGCACCCTTTGGCCAGGGGCCCTAGTGCTTACCCCTGCTTTATTCTAATGTAAGTCCTATGTGACTTTATATGAGACCCGTACATACAATAAGCGTTTCCCTGACTCTGGGGCCTGAAAGATGCTTTGGGGGTGGCACAGCAAAGCATCCATTAGCCGGGATTTTTCCCCTTTTTTAAAAATTTTTAAAGCTTTTTTTCCCCCGCTTTCTTTTACTTTAGGTTTTTAAAATTTTAAAAATTTTCCCCCTGTTCTTGCCCATCTTCTTTTCTTTCCAATTTCCCCCCTTTTCAAAAAAAACAATTTCTGAAAAGAATTTTTTAAAAATAAAGGTGGAAACCCCGCCCAGGGGCAAAGGAGGTATGGCCCTTGTTGGGATTCCAAGGGGGGGGGTTTTGGGCCCTTTTGGCCCGGGGTTCAAAAACTTTTTCCAAAAATGAGAAAGTTTTTTTAACATTTGCCCAAATTTTCCCTGTGGGTTTTAATTTAATTTAACCCCCAATTTAAATTTTTCCTTTTGGTTTGGGCCCTTTGGTGGCCCTTCCGTGGCCCCATAGGAAGTAAAAGCCCAAAAACTGGGAAAAACTGTTTAAGAGTAATTTAAAAATTTTTTTTTTTTTTTTAGAAAATTTCCCCCTTTGTTTGGGGTTTAAAAAAGGAAGAAAAAAACCCCCCCCTCCCCTTACCCCCTTCCTCTCCCCTTTCTTTTTTTCAAAAGCAAAACTCCCTTCAGCTTTCTTTGCTTTTAAAAACCAAGTTTTTTTACATGTTCCTGTTCCTGGGTCCCCCGCCCAAAAAAATTTGGCCCAAACCCTGAAATTGGTTTCTCCCCCCCCAAAAAATTTTTTTTCCCCCAAATAAAAATTCCCCTGCCGGGCCCCCCCAGAAAGGAAAACAACAAAACGGAAACCTAAAACCAATCAAATTTTTAAGCAATTGGGATTAAAAAACCTTTTAAGGCCAACTTCCCCCCTTTTTCCCGAAAGAAAACCCCCCCTTTTCCTTTTTCCTTTCCCTTCCTCCCTTTTGGGGGTTTGGCCGTTTTGGGGCTTTTAACAAAAAAATGCAAAAACCCCAAAAAAGGAAAAATTTTCCCTTTTGATCCCCCAACCCAAATAAATTTCCCCCCCTTTTCCCAAAATCCCTTCTTCCCTTTTTTTCTCCCCTATTGGTTAAAAGTCCCCCCCCTTTTTTATAACTTTTCTTTTATTTGGAAAAACCCAAAGAACTGATCAACTGGGCCGTTTCAAGGGAAAAAATAAGAAAAGGGGGGAAAAACCCCATGTTTCTCGTTGTGAAAGAAGGGCAACTTAAGGAAAAGGTTAAAGGGTTTCCCCCCTGATGGAAACCCGGGTAAAAAGGGAAGGCAAAATTTTACCGCAACAAAAATTTTTAAAAACCCCCTTTTAAAAAGGTTTTAAGGCCCCCAAGGGGATTTCAATAAAAACCAGCGGACCCCAAATCCCCAAAAAACCAAACCAAGAAAACAAAGCCCAAAATTAAGGGAGAGGGGCAAGATTGCAGCTCCATAAATGTCCCTCTTTCCTTTATAAAATTCTGTTCTACTTGTGAAACTCTGTGGACCAAAACCCAAGGGAACTAAAGAATGCACAGCTAAGAGACACACTTTAGGTGAAGCGAGAGGGAAGTACAAGACTCAAGGAAAGAGGGAAAAAAACAAAAACAAAAGACTGTGGAGATCTTCCAGGCTCTTTGATCTCAGCAGAGGTACTTTATCCTCATAGAGCCAGGAAGGTTCAAGAAATCTCTCTCCTGCCCAGGACAGTTACAGGAGATTATCATAAAGTGAAGGCTATCAAGAGCAAATTGTACCTCCTGAATTTCCAAAAATTGAAGGAGATGCTAAATATTAAAATAGATCATGTAGAGAGAGCAAGAGAAAGAGGGGATGTTCACAATGCCCACGGATAGAATCAGAGACTTTCTAAAGATTCACAAATGATTCTGAAATCACTCAGAGATGCCAACAGCCCTCTGGAATTAGCATATAAAAATAAGCGAGCATTCTGAAATCAAGTGGTTTGGAACTGATGCTGATTAGAAGACTTCGGGTAGAAGATTTCAAGGAGACAAAGAGGATGTAAAAGTACTCAGAACAAAACAGCCCTCACATTCCCTAGTTAAAGATGAGCTGCAGTATGACCAGCTGAGAAAGGCTGATGAAATGTTGTCTATAAAGTAAAAGAGGAGTGGGAGATAGCTCACCAAGTAAAGTGCTTGCCCTGCAAGAATGAGGACCCAAGTTCAGATCCCCAGCCCCCATGTGAATTCTGGGCAGATTCAGCACTCACCTGGTACTCTACTGGCAGATATATAGGATATCTAGGGTAAGCTAGACTGTGTGAGTCAGCAAGCTCTGGGTCCAAGAAAAAGATCCTGCCTCAATATGTAAAGTACAGAGTAATCAAGAAGGATTCCTGACATCAACCTCTGGCCTCCACATGCATTTGCACATGCGCCCACACACAGGAGAACATCATACCACATGTATATACACATACACAGTATTATTATATAAAAATGACTAAAATGTTTACATTAATAAAAATTGTAAATTTTGTATTATGTAATGCATTCATTCTAGGAAAGCCCTGTGGTGAGAACATACTCATGCATATTCATGATGAGTCATTTGTGTGGGATCCCTAAGCCAATTACTGCCCCTCTTTTCTATAATGAATATGCATTATGCATCATTAAAATCATTTTAAGACATCTTTTTAAGATAGTTTCTGCCATTGCTCAGAAAGTAGCTGGAAGATCAGCCTAGGGTTCAGATGAGAAGAACAACACTAGTGTATGACAGTGGTGACCAGGCACCTTAAAGAAAGTATCCACACTCCAAGATGGTCCTCATACTACCCAAGGGTGAACTGGGCACAAGAACAACCAGGAGATAGACTCATATGCATCCAACTCTGAGTCACCCCTCCATACTCAGCATGGAGCAAATTCAGATAAGAAGATCCATTCAAAGTATCACAAAAATTATTCCTGGGCCAGCAAGATAGTTTAGCAAGTAAATACACTTGTTGCCAAATCTTATGAGCTGAGTTTTATCTCCAGGACCCGCATGGTAGGAAAATTCCTGCAAGTTGTCCTCTGACCTCAAGATGTGCACTGTGACACCCACACCCCCATAAACACACACACACTCACACAACAAATAATAAATAGATAACAAACAAACCAGGAATATTATTCCCTGAGCTCTCAGATAGATCTTTAGGTATGTATAGAAAGCAACTTTCAAGGAAGTCTGGCTTCTGGGCTGAGGGATAGCTCAGTGAGTAAAGTTCTTGTTTTGCCAGCTTGAGGACCAAAGTTCAATCTCCAGCTATGATGTAGAAAGCCCACACTTGGTGTTGAATGCTTGAAATACCAGTGCTAAGGAGGCAGAAAACAAGTAAGTCCTGGGGCTCAAGGTCCATCCAATAGAGAGAGTCGTGAGCCTAGTCAATGAGAGACCCTGTCTCAAATACGACACACACACACACACACACACACACACACACACACACAACACATGCACGCATGCGCGCGCGTCAGGTGCTAGGCTACTATCTCACAGCAGGTTGGGGGCAGAACAAGCAAAGCAACCTCCTTCTCTCACACCATACCACATCCTTCAATCACCAGAAAGGCTGGAATTCCAACTGAGTTCTAGCCCTACCTAGTCAGGGGGTTGGGGAGAAGGTTGATCCAGGAAACTTAATCAACACATTAATCAACAGCTGTTCATTAAGCATTTAGATGCTAATCACCAAGGATCTAAAGATAGAGATAATGCCTCTCTTTCAAGAAATATACCTTATTCTAATGGGAAAAAGCCGGAAGGACTCCTAATGGCTGGCAACGAGGAGGGAGAAAATTTGTGTAGAGCAAGTAAATGAACCTTGATTTGCCTATCAATGTCCTTAGAATGTGTGGCAGGGCACTGGCTGGAGAGTCAGTTGAACTCAGAATTCAGGGGTGCCTCCTGCCTCCTTTTACCTCTTCCTTCCCTGTGGTTGCTTTTGCTCCTTTGAGTTCTTTCTTCAGGAAAAAAAGATAAAAGAAAAAAAATCCTGAATAAAGTTAGGGAACAGAAAGGAGGCAATGTTATCATTAGACTATTTCCTGCTGATTAAGGGGTATCGAGTTCCTTTGATCCTCACCACCAGGATATCTAATTACCTTTTGTTGCTGTTTCTTCTCTGCACTTGACTACTTAACAAACCCTGACCAACAACAACCAACCAACAACCCACAACCTATCTCTCAGGGCCATAGCATTTATATACCCTCTGAAAACTCCTCAGAATTCTAAACATTGCACAATCACAGAAACCATCTGAAGCTGGCAAAATCATGCCCTGCTAGAGCATGAGGCAAATCATAGTCAGCTGCTGTGGACAATCTGAAGCAGCCCCGTACCCCATACCTGGGATTAAAATGAAAACATATTCTTATGTTTCTGTTTTTTTTTTTTTAAAGAAACAAATACTCCAAAATTGTCACTGCACTTCCCCCATCACCTAGTTTGCACTGTGATTATTCAAGTGTCTTCCATCACTGCATCACAGGACACAAGGGTGATGCTAAGCAGAACAGTAATAAGAACAAGCTCCCTGCTGGGGTTTAGCTCCTGGCTCCTGGCCTTACATTCCAGAATGGCCAACTGTAGCCATCACTCTATAGTATTAGATGGATTTGCTGAAATCCTACTGTGAGCTGATATGGATAAACAGAAAGGAAAGGATCATGAAAAGAGGAAGTACATCTCTGATTTCCACTCTGCCAGAGATAGGGTTCTCTCCCACCTGTCTATCCCACCCCATTTCCAAAATCCAAAGTGGTGGTGAATATTAGGCTCATATCATTTTGCAATGGGAATCATCAGCCTTATAGCTGGCTGCTTCCTGCATTGAACACAAGGTGAAAACTGAGCAGATCCACACAACTGCCGGAGGTGCCCTTTCTATTTCTAAGTGAAGGCTAGTTGGGGTGAAGACACCCAAGTATTTATAGAAACAGAAGAAAGGCCACCGCTTCCCTTCCCCTGCTCAAGGAAGCTTCTGGGGACCAGAAGCCAAGAGGTGCCCTTCTGTTCTTCTCCCTTCTGCCCTGCACCAAATGACCGGTCCCTGTAGCAGTTCATTTTCTCACTGTTGAGACCAAGTACCTGAGAAAAGCAACTTGAGGGTCTATTTTGGTTCACCAGTTCAAGGATACAGTCCATCAAGGTGGTGAAGCTGTGACAGTGGGAGTTTGAGGCAGCTGGTCACAAGTGTCGTCATCATCAGTCAGAAAGAGAGAGACAGATGCTACTGCTCAGCTGGCTCCCTTCCTTTCCTTTTTAAGTCAGTCTCGAGATCTGAAACTGCTAAGACAGTGCTGCCCACATTTAGGGTGGGTCTTCTCTCCTCACTTAAAGTTTTCTGAGGAACATTTGCAATAGGCACACCCAGTGATATGCCCCCTAGGCAATTCTAAATCCAGTCAAGCTAATGTAAACATGAATCCTCAAAGCCCTTTCTCTACCTCCATCCATCTGTGGTGGGTTCTTCTGTTAGCAGGAATAAATCCAGAGAAAGACATTAAAAGCTTCTGGCAGAAGAGATGTGGGTGGAAGATAGAGTGTATACAACCTGCAGAGAGACAGCCAATCAGAAACCAGGCTCTAGGATCTAGTCTCAGTATTATAATTTGCTGAACAATGGGATTCTTGGTTTCATTAGAGCAGAGGGGACAATAATGTCTTATTCACCTTGGAGAGTAGCGTTATTAAAGGGAAAGGGGATTTAGACACATGGTAAAAAACATCAAAGGATGACTTCTTTAAGACTGTGGCAATAGATTGAACTGCATGTAACAGGAGAGAGAATGAGCAAGTGAGCTCAACTTCAAACCAAATGAGGTCAAGGGGGATTTATGACCAAAAGGTAAGGTAAGGAGGTTGCCCATGAAAAATTACGAGGACAAGCATCAAGGGTTAGCACTTCTTACTAAATGGGCTGAACAAGGTTCTTGTTAAAGGCCAAAGACTCAGACTTCAAAGCTGAGAGATGAGGAATTTGATCAGATATCAAATTCTTGCTAAGACTAGGCAAGTCATAGACAAGAGAACAGTCAAGACAAAGCCAGGTCCAAGAGAAGGCTCAGAGGGGCCTGATTAAAGCTTAGCCAAGTTAAATGTACACACATCAGAAAAATGTCAAGAACTATGTACACAGACCTTGGTAAAGTATCTAGCTCATCAATTGCTATGAGAGCTATTCAGCCATAGTTTGTTAAATAGCTAGTACCATGATAGTTAGCATTTCAAGTCCAATCAACCCAAACATGAAGTCTTCAGGCTCTTAAAACTCTAAGAAACAGGAGCTTCACAAATCACTGGTTAATTATTTGTAGCCATAATCCTATCTAACAGTCAAGTACACAGTAGACCACTGGGAGCTGGTCCTAGTACCTGAAGTAATGACCAGGGACAGTATCTAGGAGACTCTTGGAAAGTCTCTTTATAGAAGGGGGTTGGGGAGGGGGAGCTCCTAGTTCCACTCAGCCTGTGATAAATGATCTTGAAGCATAGATGAGCTTCTTACATATCAAGGGTTCCTGACCACTGCCAGGATCCTAGGAGTTTGTTTCAATCATCTCACAGATCCAACAGAATCTCTACTAAAACTGGCTGCTTGGGCCTCCTAGGTGCTTTCCTCTGCAATGCAGCTTTCTGATGCACTGTTCCTCACTGGGAAGATTGGTGTTTACAGAAGCATAACAGCAGGTGAATTTAGATTGTTCAGAACCCAGCACCCAGAGAGGAGAACTTGCCAGGAGCCAACCCAGCCTGGAATGGTTTAAAGTGGAATACAGCATTTGACATAGAGGTAGCTTTAAAGACTGATGGTCTCTGGATGTAGTTTTAAAGACTGATGGTTTCCTCAGCTGAGAATTCTTTGTTTAGCTCTGTACCCCATTTTTAATAGGGTTGTTTGGTTGTCTAGAGTCTAATTTCTTGAGTTCTTTATTATATATATTGGATATTAGCCCTCTATGGATGGAGGATTGGTAAAGATCTTTTCCCAATCTGTTGGTTACCATTTTGTCCTATTGACAGTGTCCTTAGCCTTACAGAAGCTTTGCAATTTTATGAGGTCTCATTTGTCAATTCTTGATCTTAGAGCATAAGCCATTGGTGTTCTGTTCAGGAACTTTTCCCCTGTGCCTAGGTATTCGAGGTTTTCCCCACTTTCTCTTCTATTAGTTTCAGTGTATCTGGTTTTATGTGAAGGTCCTTTATCCACTTGGACTTGAGCTTTGTACAAGGAGATAAGAATGGATTGATTTGCGTTCTTCTACATGCTGACCTCCAGTTGAACCAGCACCATTTGTTGAAAATGCTGTCTTTTTTCCACTGGACAGTTTCAGCTCCTTTGTCAAAGATCAAGTGACCATAGGTGTGTGGGTTCATTTCTGGGTCTTCAATTCTATTCCATTGATCTTCCTGCTGTCTCTGTACCAATACCAGGCAGTTTTTATCACTATTGCTCTGTAGTACAGCTTGAGGTCAGGGATGGTGATTCTCCCAGAAATTCTTTTAATGTTTAGAATAGTTCTCAAATTTCTGGTTTTTTGTTATTCCAAATGAATTTGCAAATTGTTCTTTCTATTTCTATGAAGAATTGATTTGGTATTTTGATGGGGATTGCATTGACTCTGTAGGGTTGCTTTTGGCAAGATGGCCATTTTTACTATATTAATCCTGCCAATCCACGAGCATGGGAGATGTTTCCATCTTCTGAGATCTTCTTCGATTTCTTTCTTAGTGACTTGAAGTTCTTGTCATACAGATCTTTACTTGCTTGGTTAGATTCACACCAAGGGATTTTATATTATTTGTGACTATTGTGAAGGGTGTCATTTCTCTAATTTCTTTCTCAGCCTGTTTATCCTTTGAGTAGAAGAAGGCTACTGATTTGTTTGAGTTGATTTTATATCCAGCCACTTTGGGAGCACATAGGGAGGGGCCCATGGCTCCAGCTGTATATTAGGAGAGGATGACAGTGTCAGGCATAGGTGGGTGAGGAAGTCCTTGGTCCAGTGAAAGCTGGACACCCCAGTGTGGGGGAAATCGTGGGTGGGGAGGTGAGAGTGGGAAGGTGCGTAGGGGCTTATCTTCATAGAAGCAGGAAGGGGGGATGGGATATGGGGTTCCTGGGGGGGGGAAGGGGATTTCATCTGAAATGTAAATAAAATATCCAATTAAAAAAAAAAACTGATGGTCTCTGGCCTTCTAGTTCTCTAACTATATTGAATGCTTGCTGATAACTTAAAAAAAAAAAAAAACTTAAAACTTTCTTACTTATTCTGTGGATAAAAATCACTGGCTTGGGCGATTAACACCTGTTATCTAGCAGTGGGAAACTAAGTAAAAAAATTATTGCTATTGCTCCCTTCTCTGTCCAGGTCTACAGAATCCTCTCTGGCTAGGCTGGTTAACTCTTTGTGAACCAGAGAGAAATGAAAGAAAAAGAATTAAAATTTGCTTTATACAGGAAAATATGAACAGACATATATACATTCATACACCCACACTCTGGCTGGGCCTGACCGTTTGTCTCAATCAACTCCACAAGTATTCATGTATGTTTACATACATACACATATGCCTACATACCTACATACAGACAAAATATACATTTTGGATGGATGGATGGATGGATGGATGATGGATGGATGTAAATGGACGAATGGATGGTGGGTGGTGGGTGGCACAGAGTCCCCCCATCCTCCCGAGCCAAACCATCCAATCAACAACTTTATTTCTTTTCTCTGGCCTTTTAAATACCTCCTTAGACAAAAAGTTCTTTAGAAAATTATCTCAGAGATAAAATGTTACATAAAATGGGAAATACAGAAGGCTGTTGATATTAAGTTCAAAGCAGTATTTTATTCTAAATTCTTATATAAGTTCAA
This sequence comes from Mastomys natalensis, assembly GCA_021653895.1. Taxonomy (NCBI): domain Eukaryota; kingdom Metazoa; phylum Chordata; class Mammalia; order Rodentia; family Muridae; genus Mastomys; species Mastomys natalensis. Next base: position 1,147,733 of record JAJTUV010000307.1, read on the forward strand.
AGCAACAGTTGTTACTTAGTGCACACCTAGGGCTTTATCCTTGGATCTAAATGTTTTTCCTCAAACACAATTTGTCCCAAGTCTATTTCTCTTTGTAGTATGACTATGAAACTCATTTTATTTTTTATTATGAAGCTTTTACTTATTATATGAGGAGTGGGTACATTATATTCTTGATTCTAACTTTATTACATCCTTCTAGCAAAACAATCTCTTAAAACTTTCTAAAATTATTTGAATCAAATTAGAAACTCTATAGAATCGCTAATTCATCTAAGCAGCATTAATTCATCTGTATGTTCATCTGCAGGAAATCTGATCAATAGGGTAAGATAATGCCCAGGGTAGAAGGATGGAAACCAATGGTGGAAGGGTGGATGTCTCAGCAGGCCCGCGACTGCGCTGAGGCATCTCTTACCCCTGAGGGACCAGCGCACAATGGTATAGCATAGAATAGAGCTTATTCAGGGCATGGGGAGGGGAGCCAGGAGGGTAGTAGAGCAGAGAGAGAGAAGAGAGAGAGAGAGAGAGAGAATGAGAGAGAGAAGAGAAAAGCAGAGCACAGAGAGAGAGAGAGAGCGCAGAGAGAGAGGTGGAGGCCGGCCATGACCACGTGGAGAGAGGGGGAAGGGAAGGAGGAGGAGGGGGCAGAGAGACCCTGCAGGCTGAGAGATCAAGGGAACAAGAGAGAGAGGAGGGGCCAGACAGCCCCTTTTTAGTGGGCAGGCTGACCTGGTGTTGCCAGGTAACTGTGGGGGTGGAATTTAGACAGAATACTAACACATGTATATATTTATATATAATTTAATAATGACAGGAAAGGCATATCAGCTGCAAGAAGCAATCCTAGATGAAGTCTCTTTGAGCCTTGCCATTGAGCTCACCCACCACAGACCATGCAAAAATGGTGGGCCACCTCTCCAGGAAGGCCAGTTCCTAGCCTAAGCTGTCCTAGATGATTCCCGACAAGAACTCAATCCAATCAAGAGCAGGCTTTGGCTAGAGTAGAAACTAAGACTCTGGGTGTAGTCAGTGGTTCTCAGCCTAATACAATAGGACACAGAGCAGGCTGGTGGCAGCCAGTTTATGACAGAAGGAAATGATCAATAAGTCAAGTGCTTTCTTCCCTCTATGGCCTCTACCTACAGATTCTTCACATGTGGTAGAAACATGAGCTAATAGTGACAGTTTCCTGTTCTTGTATCATCAGGGAATTAAAGAATGCAGTAGCATCTAGAGACTCTGTTAGATTCGCCGCGCAGCAGCTTAGACAGATAAACCAGACCAGACGGTTCCACGAAGGGAGGTGGTTTATTCGGGCAGAGGGCAAAGGTGGGGGAGATGGGAAAGTGGGAAGAATGGTGGGGAGAGAAGAGAGAGAAGAGAGAAGTGGAGGCTGGCCATTACCACTGGAAGAGGGGGAGGAGGAGGGAGGGGCAGAGAGAACCTGCAGTCCAGAGCTCAAGAGAGCAAGAGAGGAAGAGGAAGAGGAGGGGGCAGACAGGCCCTTTTATAGTGGGCAGGCCTACCTGGCTGTTGCCAGGTAACTGTGGGGAGGAACATACCTGGCTGTTGCCAGGTAACTGTGGAGGTGGAGTTTAGACAGAATACTAACACTAACATTGTCCTCAAGCCACACTCTCAATGCCAAGAGAGCTCTTTTTCTAAACAAAACCTTGTGGATCCCCAAACTCAACGAAAACTCATTTCCACTCAAGCTCCTGGGATTTCACAAGCCCTAATCTCTGCATATCTTGTTGGTCTCATTCTCTAGTTGTTTCTGTATTAGCTCACCCTCCACACATCCCACATTCCCTTTGAGGATCCTGTGAGCCCTATGGGACAATCACAACACGGATCCTACTGATCCTGGAGGCAGCCTCACCACCATTAATTATTTTCCCAGGAAGAAAATGTCCCTTGGCCAGCAATTGGCCTCTGGAAAAAGTCTATTTGTCCCCATCCTGAGTTGGGACAGGGAGGCAGGAAGTCTCTCCCTTACCTAAGTTTCTCCCTGGTACAGGAGTAACTGATCCTAACCATACTGATTGATTCATCTACAAGGCTGAGGTTCTCATCTACATTCAGACAAAACAAGAGGCCAAATCCATATCCAAAGCCAGTGATCTTGGAAATGTCCTGACTTACAATCTTCCTAAGAGGAAAGAGTGCAAAGAGATCTTGGAAGAAAGAGCCCTTTTCTTCATCTCACATTCTCTTTACAGGGTACTGAAATGGCTCTGCTGTGTAACTCAGCAAGCCACTCTAACAAGTCACTGTGGCCAACTTCTTATAGACACCTGCTTGACCATCTTCATAGACATCTGGTTCCATGGGGCTGCCAGGCTCCAGGCTTCAGATGTGGACCATAAAGCACTCATTGGTCTTCTGGGAGGAAATCCTGGTGAGAAAGCAGGACCCACCATCTGGCCTGGATTATTACTATGAGGATGGAGGCCTGGGAACATCCTGGCCTGTGTCAAGGCTGAGAATGCCCACTGACAACTGCTTTATTTCCTTCCAGGTGTGAAATCTCCAAAAGAAAAACTAGGATGCCATTCAAAGGCATCAATGAAATCCTATCAGCAGGCCAATGACGGATACCTGCTCTCTACACTAAATTCACTGGTAGAGGCCAGCAGCGGGATGACTAATAGAATCAAAGTAGCCTGCAAGGTAAAGAATCCAATGGAAGCAGGATAGGCCTGCAGGGTAGTGTGAGCCTTGAAGATTTGATTCTATTAACCTGCTAAGCTGAGCAAAAGGAAACCCTCTTCAAAGACGCCACACAGATATTTATATAAAGGGGGCAAAATGTAGGCCTTAGGATGCATGTGGGAAACACATGTACGAATAAGATAAGCAGCCATAAGAAAAAAAAAAAAAACCCTCTTGCTCTCAGCTCATTTCCAGGACTTTAGTACAACAGAAATGAGGATAAGTGCATGTGTTATTGGAGATTTTAGAAAGAAAAATAAAAGCCTGGACTCCAGAAGTCCCCAAAACTAGGCTCATCCAACTGTCACCAATGTATCAATGAACAGCAAGGACTAACTGGTGTTGACAGGCAGACAGAGGAGGCTTATCAGATGTGGCCATATTGGGAAGACAGATAGAGGGATCCAGTGACCCCCAAGTCCATTCTCAAGGTGCTGTCAGGAGTATTACTTAAGTAGGGGTAGGGTGAGACAGATGTAATTTGAGGTATGTGTAAGTAAGCAGGCCTGCTCAAGGTGCGGTTCCTCTCAGCCTCTCAGTGACAGTCTCCCAAGGGGATCCTAAGAAGTCCTTCTTGCTGTCCTCTTTTCAGGAACAAGCCTGGTTCTCAGGAGATGGTCAATTCTGCTTCAGGGTGTAGCCTTGACATGCTGGATAACTGCCTTCCTGAGGTTGGTGGGGTAGAATGTCTTTCCTGCTAGGTTCTGCTGTTCTTAGAATCCAAGATGCCTGCTGGCTTAGGACAATGGCTTATTTCGGTGTCTTCAGGTTTAAAAGGGAATGAGCGAAGTTAGAAGGACATCCTTTGAGAGTTAACATGCCTGTGAGGAAGTAGGCTGGTGACCCAAGTAAAGGAGGATGCAAAACCAAGGCAAAGGCAACTTCTGTCCTGTGTTTGTTGATCTCGTGGGCTCAAGTGAGGAGTTCATGCACTTTAAGAAAAGGAACTTCTAGGTACCTGCTTCACATTAATCAGGTGACTCCCTTAGACCCTGCTCCTAGTGTGCTAATGCCCCTTTCCACATTCCATGTGTCAAAGCCCCTGTACTGCCTTAAGAGGTATGAGCAAGAGAGTCCAAGATCACTCCTGGGCCTTGTCTACAGCCTTATGGCCACTCTCCCCAGAGGTGCTTATTGTCCAGTGGCTCAGTAAGTCACAGTATCTAGGCAGGCACTGGCACCTAATCCATCAATAAGGAGCTGCTGAGGCCAGATAACAGAGTGAACAGGCAGGGGTGTCAAGACTGAGCAAGCTTGAAAAGCAGGAGCCAGGGCTGTTGCAGGGCAGAAGCAGGGATAGAAGGGTTACAGAGAGTCAATGAGAAAAGCAGGGCTGCTGTCCCTTTAGCAGTAATGTTATAGGCCATCTCAGGGCACAGGGGTGCTTTACTCTGACCACTCTATCACTACTGTATCTGTAAGATACCTACTTCTATTCCCAGGACCTCCAGAAAGCCCCACAGGGAATATCCTTAGGTGTGGAGGTGGGAGCTGGCCCAGACATCATATTGACTAGGAATGGGGAGGCCCACGACCCAACACAGACTCCTGAAAACTCTAATCTTCCCAGGACAGCTGAGCAGACATTCACTGGCAGAGCTATGACCTATATCATCTGAGATAGGTAATGTGTAGGCCTGGAGAAGACTTTGCTGTCTCTATCCCCAGAGATGTTTAACAATGTCTATTACTATCACAGCTGGTAGCTGGTAGCAAGGCTAAGGAGGCAACCTAACATCCTACAATGCCCAGTCTATACCTTCCTACACCGAATGTTCCAGATCACTCAGACCCCAGTGTCAACAGGGCAAAGGATGGGGGAGCACTACAGGATCTAATGGTGTCCTTATGAGTTCCCTCAGATGATCTCAGAGGATGCACGGAACATAGTGTAGAAGGAAAAACAGACTTTATCATAGAATAACAGGCAGCTCTCCAGGGTGATAAGGAGCAATGCAGAGGGACATACTCTAGGGGAAGGGGTGAACAGAGCAACCACTGTGTAGGGCATAGTCTTGAGAGATGAGAGTAGACAATAGTCAAAGGACCTAATGTCAGGGAAAACACACTCAAGGGTCAGGAGTGGATTGTGGACAGAGAGATCACTGTGTAGGGGACACTTGAGGGGTGAGAGTGGACATTAGTCAGAAGGACCATTGTGCCAACCTCCATTTTTTGTTTTGGTTTGGTTTGGTTCGGTTTGGTTTGGTTTTTCGAGATAGGGTTTCTCTGTGTAGCCTTGGCTATCCTGGAACTCACTCTGTAGACCAGGCTGGCCTCGAACTCAGAAATCTGCCTGCCTCTGCCTCCCAAGTGCTGGGATTAAAGGTGTGCACCACCATTGCCTGACTCCAACCTCCATGTTTAGGTAGGTTTTATCTTATTTGGTAAAATGTATTGAACAAATGGCCTTCCTAGGGGTACTTTCCTGCCCAGGTGATTGGCAGACCCATTTGGATTGGTCAGGGAACTAGTGATGGTATGTCTTCGTTCTTTATCAGAACGCTCCAGCTATACAACATTTGTACAATCTATGAGCAGAAGTCATGTCTCCACTCAAGGGCAAAGACAAAGCTCAGAGCCCATTCTTCTGAAGAGTAATCAGAGTCTTTCAGTTTCAATTCCAAGCCTTACAAGTTGCTCATTATGAGGGAGGGGCCACTCAGTGCCTCTCAAACCTGCTGAAACCTTTCTATCTACCTAACAAGGCTTGCCTAAGATCACCACAGGGATCACCAAAAGTGAAAATGCAAAATCTGCTCCCCACATGACATCGCCATCACCTTTAATAATTCCTCCTCAGAATTCTTGATCTGGTGAGTAACTCAGGAGCACACTGGTGAGAAGGAAGGATTCCTTGAGGACGGGCCAGTTTGGGCAACAGAGAGAGAGAGAAAGAGAGACAGAGAGATGGAGAGACAGAGAGGCAAAGAGAGACTGACTCAGAAAAGGAGGAGGAGAAGCAGAAGAGGAAGAAAAAGGGAAAGGTGAGAGTGATTTGGGGGTAGAGCTGGGAGGGAGAGGTAGTGATGGAGGGGGATGGAGTGGGGATAATCCTGAACCAGGTCAACCTGTGCAAACACTCACACTAGGAAGAAAATGACCTAAATTCCAATGACTACCTCAGTTTACCTACTAGGCTAGATCTGTGGAAGTATCCTGTGTAGGAGAAAGATACCCTGAAGGTAACTAACTTAGAGATAGTAAAATATGAGGGGAAGGTTGTTACCCTTTGAAAGACACCTTCCCTTTGGTCTGACTTAGGCTAGGCTGTTTTTCATGTTAAATACAAGTTAACTGGGAAATTACATTTCTATTCTTTTATGATACCGATTAGGGAGATGAAAAAGAATCTGCCATAAACAATAGAAGGCAGCATTTTTTTAGATGATGCTTCAACTACAAGTTTGGAACACTGTCTGTGGCTAAGGAGCCCAAATTCTTAGTGTCCACTGCACAGGAAAATGACCGAGGAAACAGAACTCTCAGTGCTGGACTGCACTCCCAATAGGACAGTGAGTATTTCCCAAGCGCTTTCTCAGAAGCCCCTGGAAGGCTGGTCATAATTTAGACTGCTGTTTTCAGCTGCATTAGGTCCAAGCTACTGTTGGGTAGAATCTGCCAATTTGCATTTCCGAGAGTCTCCCAGTGTTGCTGGGTTCCACACCCAAGATTCATGGCTGTGAGGCAGAGACCCAGGCTTCCAATGTAGCTAATAGCTGACAATCTGTGGAGCTGACTTCTCCCTAGTTGGCAACAAGCACCAATCAAGTAAAATGAGTTTTCATGAAGTGTGTGTGTGTGTGTGTTTGTGTGTCTGTTATGTGTGTGTGTGTGTGTTTATTTGTGTATTTGTGTGGAAGCCAGAGGACAACTTGTATGTCTTCTGCTACTCTCTCACTGGCCTGAAACTCAGCGAGTAGGTTAGGCCATCTGTCTAGCAAGCCTCAGGAATCTGCCTGTTTTCTATCTTCCTAATGCTGGTATTAAAGCATAGGCCATCTCTCCTGGCCTTTTATCTTTTTGTGTGTGGGTTCTGGGGATCAAACTCAGGTCTTTGTGCTTGATGACAAGCTATTTCCCAGTGAGCCATTTTCCCATCCCCTGCGCCTCAGTTTTATATATAATCCATGCACCTCTTTAAACAAGATTTCTCAACAAGCTGTATATAGAGAGGGAAAAATGTTCACTATACTGTGAAAATTTCCCTGTCCCTGAGCACCAAGGCTAACATCAACCTAATGACTGATAGTGTCATCATGTGACCCTCATAGGACATGAAGAAGAGTACAGAATCACTGTAGTATTCTGCCACTAAATCCATATCTCCAGCCTAATCATGAGCAAACACCCTACATCATGATTGGCAATATTCTGTAAGCAATGATGTTAGGGACCACAATAGAAACTGGGGCCATTCCTCAGACTGTAGAATAAGTGCTGTATACTAAGGAGGTCTTGGATTCAATCCCAAAACCAAAAGGAACATTAGTGGAAAGTCTGCAGCTATCTAACCAGGTATATAGTTTTATTAACACTATGCCAATGCCAGTTTCTTAGTTTTGACAAACATACCATCATTAGATAAGATGCTCACTCGCACAGGTGGATAGGGGGCCAGGGCACCAGGAAGTCTGCTGGTATCACAACTCATCTATACAACTTTGATGATTTCAAACCTCAGTTGAACCATGAGAGCCTTGAGACTATAAGAACGTCCTAGACTCATCTCATTATATGGAAGTAACAAAGAGATCTAGTGGCTGGAAGACTCTTCTCTCAGTCATTTCTTGTTCCTTTTCTGCATAGGAAAAAAGTTAACACAAGGTCCAAGGTGTGAGGGAGGGGTGCATAGGATTAGAAGCTGAGTGGACAAATGCTTTTCAGGAATAAGACTTTTTTTGCTTGAAAATGATCAATATTTGCCAACCATAATATCACAATGATGTTAGGAAATGGAAGTTTATGAAACAAGATACAGTGCAGAGCTATGTGCTCCTTGACTAAAGTAACTAAGGCTAAATAAACTTTGTTTACCCAGTGTGATGGTTCCTTTTAATTATCACTTGATACAATCTAGAATGACCTGGGAAGGAAGTCTCAATGGGGAACTGTCTAGATTGGGTATTGATAATGTTATGGTTATGTTAACTGAAGTAGAAAGACCTGCCCACTGTGGGCAGCACCATTCCTTAGGCAGGGATCCTGGTGTGGAGAAGATGAGAATAGTACTAGCATGCATCACTGATTCCTTGCTTTCTGCTTAACTGTGGCCAAATGCTTCAAGCTTCTGCTGCCTTAACTTCCCTACAACAATGAACTATTATCTGGAATTATAAGACTAATAAACCCTTTCTCCTTTAATTTGCTTTCATCAGAGAATTCTTATCTCAGCAACAGAAACAAAACTATGGTATCCAGTTAGACATCAGAGGCTAAGACAAACACCCTTGAAGTTCTCGTCCATGTTCATGTTCAGTAATTCATGTATACATGCCTGGAACTTGGAGATCTGCCTGCCTCTGCCTCTTGGGGCTGGGATTAAAAGTGCTTTCATAAGCACACGAGAAAGGACAAGGATATAGCTTATGGTAGAGTGTTTGCCTTGTATGCTCAAGGCCTTAAGTTTAATCCCTAGTACTAGAAAAAAAATAAGAAATGCACAGAAATATAAGTAGTGATCTTTGATATTTGTGATGATTTACAATTCTTCATAAGATATTCCAAGTTATTTTATAAATTTTGTAAAAAGTACTACATATTAGTTTTGGTTTTAAAATCCAGGGAAAAATTAAAAAACGTACATTCAAAATTACTAACTACTTTCCTGATCAAGACAAACATAAAACACATCACACATGAGAGGCCAGTGATGGCCTGGGGTTGCTAATGGGCTCTTGCCTGAGTGGTATCTCAATCAGATAAAATGTATAAATATGAACGCCCAAGGGCTCAACACAATGCTAAAAGAAATATGCCTTTCAGTGTTCTCCAAAAATGGAACTAGCTTCCCTCTTGCCAGAAAGTCCCAAATTATAGTTCTGAATTCATTCCACCAACACAGGAGCCAGGCTGTGGACTTGACCAACAGTCAAAGTACACAACACTTCAATTTAGTGAGCTAATCCTGGAACATTAAATAAAAACTACAGAGAATCTTTCATATCTGGCTGTGACAGGTATTTAGAGACTGGGCCTTTAGTAAGCCAATAACCAGTATGGATGAAATCACCAGGACAGCCCCATGATGGTGATAGTGTTCTAGTAAGAACAGACACTAGAGAGCTGTCCCTATCCCCCATGAGGTCACATGGACATTTGGCAACCTGGCACCACCTCCAAGCAAAGAGAAGCTGCTGCATAAAACCTACTTTAATAGGCATCAGAGGCTGTTTCTGCAAAAGGGCATTGCTTCTTAGCAGGGCCCTCAAGACCACAGCAGAGGACCTGGCTTCATGTTGAGCCTGTCTCCTTTACTTTGGTCAGACTTCTGCTGGATTGGATTCTGCACAGGTGTGATAATCATCCAATAGTGTCCATCAACAAAGGGTGGCACTGGCCAAGCCAGCTTCAACCCCTGAAAGACCGAAGGTTCAGAGTTATCACCTAAAACCTGCAGCCACCTTGGAACCTAGGAGCTACAAAAATCCCACAGAGCCAAGTCACACTACTCCCCAGTTGACAATGATTCTCCACATGGTAAGGCTGTACCTTCTTCTCGAAGGAACCAGAATGACCCTTCAAGCAATGACACCAGTGTCAACATTCCCAGACTATTCTGTAGAACCAGGATGAGGACAACAGCTAGCTAACCAATTCACACCTGGACAGAGCTGCTTGATTTGTGTGCTTCCTGTTCCCAGCCTCCTTTCTTCCTCTATTTAAACATAGAGCTTACATAGGTATCCCAAACACAGACTTGGGGATCACTGGAATACTTTACATGAACCTCTTCCTGACCTATTGATTAGATCTTCTCTCTGCTTTCAGCCATTACTGGTCTCTAATTGGTGAGTTGAGTCAGGTGGCCAAGTGAGAACCTGCTGGGGCTCCCAGAGCTAGGGTTTTTCCATTGATCTTAGAGTTCCAAGGTATCAATTTCTATTGCTGAGGCCACATGGGATGTATTTTGTTAAAGAAACTTGGGCACAATAAAGCAAGGCTGTATATAAAACCAAACTAAGTGAATGGGACATGTACTCTGGGCACAGTACAGAACAAAAATCCCTATGAGCAGACACACCTCAGGCCAGCTACACACTGGTTGCCAGCAATTGCCAGGGTTCCATGTAAGACATTAGACCTGAATACAGGAAGATGATCACATTGAGCTAAGGAGTTAGGAGACTATACTATCCACCAGCATCATGTTCTTGATCTTCTATAGCCCTTCTCAGAGCCAGTACTAAGAATGCAGAGGCAGTGTCCTGGATACCTCTCACTACCAGCATCTGCCTTTCAGTAGAACCATACTGCCCTGACCAAGCAGAATAGAAGGAGCCAGAGTACCAGGATATTGTCACATGACAATATCCTGGCAGTCCTTCTACTAATTGTAAAAATTATTCATCAACAAATCGGAGGCAGCATGACTTTGAAAGGCTGGTTGTGAGCCATGGGCCCTGGACTCCCTCCCAGCTCATCCCCCACCAGCTGTGTGCCCAAGAGCAAGTTCTAACCTGTCCCTGTGCCTCTCACCTGATTTGTGATATCTGGGATAGTATACAGAAAGTATCACCATTTCTGAACTCTAGGCTACAATGCAAGAATTAGTTACTCAACAAACACACTGTGTTATCATTTGTTATGAAAAGAAGCTCCCATTTTGCCAAAGCGCCAAAGTGACATGGGTTTCAGCTTTGGCTAACGGAGAAAATGTTTTCATGGCCACCAAGGCCAGCTCTGCTGTTTCTGCTCATAGCAGTCCCTTCTCTGTCACAGAATACACCCACAGATATGGCTTCTCGGTGGAATTTGCTTCTCACATAGAGATTTCTGCATTGAAATATATAGGAAGTGAGAAGACAATCAGAACTCTGATCTTGAACCTGAAACACTCAAAGGGCATGCCAGGGCCAGGCCCATACTAACAATTACCAAGGAAATATACTGAAATCCAGGCTCAGAGTCCTCCCTCCCCGAGAGAAATTTTAAAGATTTACTTATATTTGATGTGTATGAGTGTTTTGCTTGCCTAAAATGTCTGTGCACCACATGCATGCCTGGTGCCCATGGAAGTCAGAAAGATCTCTTAGAACTGAATTACAGATGGTCATCAGCTGCTGTGTTGGTGCTGGGAACCAAACCTACGTCTCTGCACAAATAACAAGAACTCTTATTCACAGAACCATCTCTCCAGTCCCTAAGGTTATCTTAAGAATTGATTTTTGTTTAGTAAATATATGTGTATGATATATACCTGCAGAGGCCAAAAACCAGCATCAGGATTTCCTAGAGTTTAAACCAAACTCAAGTCCTCTGCAAAAACACCAAGGGTTCTTAACCTCCAGAGAGCCATCTCTCCAGCCCTTCCTCCAATCCGCAGAGATTATTGAGTTCATGGGTGGGTGAGACAATATACTCGAACTTCTCCATGAGATGTTGATACAAGGTGTACCTACAGAGCACAGTTAAGAGTATCACCACAAACAGTGCTCACCTCAAAGGGAATAAATAATGGTTTGTTCTTGAACCAAACAGGAGAGAGCGTGGCTCAGGAATGCAGATACAGATCAAGCTAAATACTATGAATACCATGCTCAAGAGTGAAAATAGTTTCATGATGTTTTTACAGACAAAGGGATAAAGAATGTCAGCACTCAAAGGTACTTTTCCAGAACATTGGTGGGAACAGCATGTAGGCAGATTACAGTCAGATGCTGTCTGATGACATTTTTAACTCTGGGATGGGGTTGGAAGCTCATGATCTACTAAACTAATACATTCCATAAAGTCTTGCCTGAAAGTCACAGGGATGTTAGTTCTCGCACAGAGGTTAGCAATAAATATCTATTAAGGGGACTACAGAAAGCCCAAGATAATTTGACTCTGGATCTGTACCATTCCAAGTCTCCACAAACTTCTAACTAGTCAATAGGTCTTGAGTCTTTAACATAGCTATGTGTTTCTCTGAAAACTCCTGTTCAGAGAAGAAACACAAGTCACGAGGAGCCTTCTTCGTGGAAGTCTCTGAGCACTTAATGCAGAAATCAACCTGGTAAAAAATTCCCAACTAGCCTGGAGTCTGTTGGCAGCTACTACATTTGGCTGCTCTCCAACTGTGGAACCTACGTTTGGCCTTGGGGACTTACCACTCAACAATAGATACAGAGATGGTGGGATTGTAAACTTCAGCCCCCATTCTTCTGCCTACCCTCCTGGCATGGTCTATCTCACAGTGGTACATATTATAGGTTACCCCTTTGTCCCATACCCAACTCATCAGAAGCTTCATCCTTCAGTTTTCCATCTGTCCATGACCTGCTTCACATCTTCCAGGTGAATCTGAATTCCTGTTTTATGCCAACAAATGTTGGCTCATACTGCTTTCAAGCAATCATCTGAATCAATGAGACTTGGGATTTGTGGCCCCAGCTGAGCCACAGGGACAGAAATATGACAACATTTGCTAAGAGATTTTCCAGTTATGGTTGCCTGCCAATGAAGACACCCAAAGTGCTGGGTCATGCTCTAGGTTTCTGTAATAGTTATCAATATCCAAGCTACTTTCAGATGATCTAACTTGAAAGCAGCCCTTGAAGCCCATATATACATAAATACATACAAGCACTGTAGCACCTCTTTAATAAAACGTATGCAAAAATGAATTTAATGTGTATGTTTACTTCATGATCTAACATGAAAGCTGACTCTCATGCACAGCGTTTGAAGATACTAAAAGACAACCAGGAGGCTGGAGTCATAGTGAGTAGGAAGTCACAATGGAAAAGGAAGGGAAACAGAAAGCAGGAGTCTCTGTGGCCTGTGTATGAGTTTGCACTAGTATGCAAGCACATTACAGGCCAGGAAGATGTTCCCCAGATTCTGTGTGGAGCCAAGCGTTAGGTTTGCTTGTCTGTAATCCCAACACTTGGGAAGTGGGGGAGGAGAATCAGGAATTCAAGGGCAGCCTTAGCTACATGAACCCCCTGTTTAAAAAACAAACAAACAAAACTTTGAAAGATTCCATGTGGAGGGCCAGAGACATGGCACAGTGGTTAAGAGCACTGCCTGTTCTTCCAGAGGTCCTGAGTTCAATTTCCAGCAACTACATGGGGCTCACAACCATCTGTAATGGGATCACCCTCTTCTGGTGGTCTTGAAGACAGCAACACTATATTCACATACATAAAATAAATACATCTTTTTTTGAAAGAGACTCCATGTGGAGCAGGTGTAAGAGATGTAAGAGGTGTACAGAGATGTAAGAGAAACTCAGGTTCTTAGACACTTGCAAAGAGCAGCCCTATTTGCAATCGTGACAGTTTGCTCTGACAACCCTGTGACAGAGGGTGAACTAGTTATTTCCAGTATGCAATGTCCCATGCTTACTAATGTATTGGGACACGGTTATCAGCTCATGAGCTTTGGGGAAGATTGAATCCAGGGGGTGCTGACCTAATGACTGAAATTAATCTCTTGGTGAATTCATAATACAGTCATGTTATTGAGATGTATTAAAAGGTAGTATGTAAGAACTAGTTGGGAGAAAGTAGGTCACTCAGACAATGTCCTTGAGCTACATCTTGTCCTGGTCCTGGCTTATCTTCCATGTCTGTGTTTCCTGTCCAGCATGAGAATAATAGACTTGACATCTGATACCATTACTGTGGTTTTCTACATTCCCATAGGCCCAGAAACAACAGTCAGTTATGACAGATTGAAACCATGAGCAAAATAAATCCTTCCTTGCTTCCAGTTTTCTGTCAAGTATTTTTTAAATTATTTTTTCTTCTTCTTCTTCTTCTTCTTCTTCTCTTCTTCTCTTCTTCTTCTTCTTCTTTCTTCTTCTTCTTCTCTTCTTTTTGCATGTGTTTTATTGAGGAGGTGCTACAGTGCTTGGACATAAGGCAGAGGAAAATTTATGGAAGTCAGTTCTTTCCTTTTTTTTTTTTTTTTAACTGTTGTGTCCCAAAGATTAAATTCAGATCAACAGACTTAAGAGATGAGTACCTTTACCTACTGAGCCATATCACCAGCTGTCAGCCATTTTTGTCACAACAGAAGGTCTAACACAGTGACCTTTCTTAGAGCTACCCACAGAAGCTCAGCAAATCTGACAGGGCAGCAGGCAGCCTTTCCTGTGGCAAGCTATTCCCTTCCTGGGCTCTTTGGCTTCCAGACACATCCCTGAGACTACAACTGTGAACTGTGTACCAGCTGTCTGTGGTACACTGTGATGGCAATGATGCTAGAAGAACATGAAGAGGAAAAGGAGGAGGAGGAAGAAAAAGAGGAGGAGGAAGAAGAGGAAGAAGAAGAAGAAGAAGAAGAAGAAGAAGAAGAAGAAGAAGAAGAAGAAGAAGAAGAAGAAGAAGAAGAAGAAGAAGAAGAAGAAGAATGAGAAAAGTAACAAGGAACAAGGGTTGCTGAGGATGTACAGATTAGAGTCTTCAGTGCTGCTGGTGAATGTAACAAGGTGCAGCTGCTGGGGAAAGCAACATGGCAGCTCCTCAATAAATCAAACTTGAACTTACTGCCTAAACCAATAAGCCCACTCCTAGGTGTCTGCCTAAAAGAATTGATCACAGCACCCAAACAAAAACCTGACCCTGAATATTCACAGCAGCAATATTCACAAAAGCCCCATGGTGGAAACTTCTAGAACTTTGTCAACAGATGCAAGCATGAAACATGATTTGTCCACATGACAGGGCTGCATCTGGCCTTTAATAAAAAAGGCATCAATAAGACTGGTTACAATACAACTGACCTTGAAAATATTCAAGGTATAAGAAACAAGATGCCAATGAGTCTGTGTGTATAAAATTTCCAAGGCAAGTTTATAGAGAAATGATGTAGAGTAGGGGTTGCTTGAGGCTGGAAACAAGCCTTGCACAACTAGAGGTGAAGGTTGTAAAGCATCAGGAATGTAGTAAATGTCACGGAACTGTTAACTTTACCACAGTTAAAGTGGTCCGTTTTACTCTAAGTGTATTTCACCACACATTGTACAGACTTATCCCTCAAGCCAAACTGTCACCATCTTCTGGAGTTCTTCTTGGCTTGCTTGCAAAAATCATCACAGCTGGGCCTGTTGACTATTTACCTTTCCTCATAAAAAGAGGGGCCAAGAGGATCATGGGACCTTCACATGAGTATCCAGCCACCCCTTTTAACCAGTAATATGTAATTCCACTCCAATTGCTTGTGGTCTTATTGGAAAGGCTAGAGGATATAGATAGGGAAGGATGAACAGAGGGGGCTCCATCTACATAGCTGTAGGGCAGCCATCATCCCTACTGGGTGCTAACAGCCCAGTGTGGCCACTTGATGATGCACCTGTCATCACCCCCTCACCCATGTTCTTTAAGTAAGGGCAATAAATACATCAGTGCTCAGGGTGAACTTTGGTGGACTCATACATTAGTTTGTCATTGGGCAGGAGTAGAAATTGTTTACATCTATCCCAGAAAAGCAATTTAAGCAACACCATAATAAATTAAGAATAGAAATCCAAGGTAGACAAAGACTCTGCAAGCCTGGCAATCTGCAAGCCTGAGTTCAATCCCAGAACCCAGGTACAAGTGGAGAGAGAGAAGTAACTGCAAGAGGTTGTCCAAATGCATATTGTGGTAACTACACACATATACACATCATATACAAAAATAGATAGATAGATAGATAGATAGATAGATAGATAGATAGATAGATAGATAGATAGAAAGACAGACCTCTGACAGTCAGAGCTTAGAATTAAAGAGAGAAACAATGCAGATTTAGTCATAAAATTCATGGCATTGGTGGGAAAGGCCAGAATCCTTGGGCCACTGGAAACTGGGGTTAGAATTTGGACACAAGAATGTGAGTAAGGAAGATGTCCAGACAGTGAGTGGCATCAAGCTGGAAAGGAAGAAAAAAGAGGATGGAGTTGACAGGGTTAGGACCTGAGATGCAGGGATTAAGTGAAGAGAAGAGAAGTAGGAAGAGAAGTTGAGGAAATACAGCAAGTACAGAGACAGGCCAGGACCCTTTTGGTCCCCACATCTTCTAGGAGATTTGGTGATGTAGTGTGAGGCAAGACAAGTTGAGTAGGAGTCAGGCCTGCATGGTGCTTACTCTGCTCAGGTCTACAAGCACTCACCACTATCCCATGTCTGCAGACCTGGGCTCAAAGAATAACAGAACAATCACAATGATAGCCTCAAGCAAAAACATCTGGGAAAGATTGCAGAAGCGAGGAGAACATTCCAATCATGTCAGCGCCTCTGCTGGGCTTCCACATCTTTCCCTTGCCCCAGTCCCTTGGGATTGAAGAAACAAAGCAGAAAATGGATGGGCTTGGGAGCCCTCTAAAGGCACAGACTCAGATTCTGGGGCTGTGCTGCTGACACTCAGTCCAGGTTGCCAGTGGGGACACAGGGGTTATGACATGTTAAAAGACTTCTTAGAATTGTGGGTCTTGAGCAGTGGAACACACAGATTGGGCCAGGTCCTGTGTCCTCTGTGTGTCGAGTTAAGCTGGGGAAATGGGTGTGAGTGGAGTGGGAAAGGTGATAAAGATGTAACCTCCTTCAGCCCCACTATCCAAAAGGTGACCCTCAGCATTGGACAGCAATTAAACCTCAAATGCTTCGGCATCTCTTCTATCATCTTCAGTTCCCACTGAACTAAAACATGCCCTCCTGGTAGGAGGAGAGAAGTTCTCTCAATTCCCCAGGCTTAGGAAACAAGATTCACCAGAGCCCCACCCCATAAGAATTGCTGGGGAGAGGAGACAAGCCAGCCATGCTGCCTGCAGGTTGTACAGAAAGCTTCAGGGATGTAATCTCTGAGGTTCTTATCCATGCTAGATAGGCTTTGGGGTTGATAAAACTGCCTTTGAGCCACCCATGCTCTGCTATGTCACCTCAATAAACTCACTGGTTCATTACATTAGACTTGTGTGGAATCTTTCCATCGGTCAGCTGTCAATGCTTTGTAGTCGTACTTTTCTGGCTACTTCACTGGGTTCTTATATCTACCACACTTCTCCATCCCAAACCCTTCCAACTCCCCAACACTAGGTAGGCAAGAAAGGTTAGAGGGGAAAGTGGGTATATATCTCTTTAGACTACTTCCTGCTGATTAGGGACATTGAGTCCCTTGATGCTAGTTCAATCTTCCTCATCAAGATATCTCCAACCAGCAATTAGCAACCCATCAAACAGAAAAGCAACAAATCAGCAAAAGCAGCAGCAGCAGGGGCAATAACAGGAGCAGCAGCAGAGGCAGCAGGGGCAGCAGGGGCAGCAGCAGTCTCTGCAGCCTCTTAGGGCTCTGACATTTTTATATCCTCTGAAAAGTCCCCAGAATTCCAAACTTAAATTATTGTCAGCCAGCAGAATCACGCCTCTGCAGAGCACAAGACAAATCATAGTTAACTGCTCTAGACAGTCTGAGAGCAGCCCCATGTCCCACACCTGAAATTGAAACAAAAACATACTCACATAACATAACTGGATTTTAAAAGATACCAAGTCTCACTATATTGCTCTATCTGGGGTGAGTAGCCATTTGTTCATGTCTCTTTAGGAAAATCTACATACTCGCAGCCCACTTCTAGCAGTCCTACAATGCCTAGACTGGACTGTCATTTCTCTAAAAATGCTTCCTTCTCTGCAAGGGCCTCAGCATCCTGGAAGGGCTGTCCCCAATCAAGGTGGGATTCTAGAAAGTCCAAGTAAAAGTAAGGACCTTGATCCTAAAATGGGATAGGAATTTCCTAGTGTCCCAATGGCTCATGCTCTCTGGGCCATTTAGCTCCTTAAAGCTGTAGCACTACTCAGCTTTGGAAGCCCTTGCTGCTTGAAGGCGATCCAAGGGAAGTGTTATTCATGGCTTCTCCCAGGCATTCAGTTCCAGTGCCCTTGAGGTGTTAACAGAGCTTCCTAGGGTCACAGCCCACGGGCAAACTTCTGCCTTTCCTGCAAGTCAGGTCTCACTCCTGTGCTTACCCTCAGAGAGGTGTTCTCTGCAAAGGGCAACAGCATTATTCTTGTAAAAGACAAGGTTACTGTGACTCTGAAGGCTTAGAAGACTGAGAATAAAGAAAGAGCAACAATGCCATAATTAATTGGTGGAAGAACTGAGAGATGAAACACCTTATCTAACACTTCAGAACCTTAAGTAACTTAGATCCATCCTCAAGGCAAAAGCCACCCAAATCGCTCCGGGCTCCAACAGTGAATCACATCTGTACAGCCTTAATCACATTCTCTGGGCTACACCTACAACTACCTAAAGACAGTCTCAGCCAGGATGCCTGGCTCAAAGACCTTACCTTTGGAATCTGCCTCTCTCTCTCCAGCGGAACTGGCAGGTCTCTTCAAAGACTTGTGGCTTCCCTCAGGTCCACAAACACAGTTACTTACAGTGTAGGGACTGTCTTGTGAACAATTAGCCACTGGCCCCTTGTGAGAGGAAGCCTGTTTGAGGTAGAGACTAACTCAATCATCAATAGATCATAGGATACACACCTACATGGAATACTCAATAGGCTGAGACAGGAGGATCATGAATTCAAAGCCACACAGGGCTATAGGGAGTGGGTCTGATGCTAAGGTCCTCTTCCCTAATTCTTGATCTATCAGTAAAGATGCCAGGGGCCAATTGTTGGGCAGAAGGAAAGAGGTGGGACTTCCAAATCCCCGAAAGGGGTGGGAGAAGATGCAAGGGAGATAAGGAGTTTTCACCATGCTTCAGAGGGAGAAAGGTGACCAGCCATGTGAGACATTGGGAGGAGCAGGAAGTTAGAGTGTTGAGATGGAATTAAAGGTAACTAAACAACTGAAGCTGGGGCAGATTGAGAAGTACTGAGCTGAGAGTATTGGGAAGGGCATGATAGCCGCAGGAGATTAGAAGTACCCAGCAATTGAGCTGAGAAGGCAGGTTGAAAATATACTTTGTCTTTCATCCCCAGATCTGAGGGAACCTGGGCGGAGCTGGTAGTATGGTCCACACAGAGCTTAAAGCAGGTTCGTAAAAAACTACAAGCTACACTGGACTACATAATGACCTGTCTCAAAAAAAAAACAAACAAACAAACAAACAAAAGTTCATCTTAATGTACCAACCTACACCAGCATCTATCTCTAAGATTCTCTCTGAAATGCACAGGCCAGTGCCCTGGTAAGGTTTATTTGAAGAAAAGGACAAGAAACTTGACTTTTAGGTCCTATTATAAGTCTTATTTATCTTATACTTGTACCTCAAACTTGAAAGCAAAGGGGGAAATTTGACTCTTGATTGCTTGGCCTTCTGGGTAAACTAACATTATTAATCCCAGCTTGAAGACAAGTTTAAAAAGTGGAGAAATATTGGTGGGAGGACAGATTAATCATTCAAAATATTGAGACATATGCTTCCAAATGAGCCGAGTTCACTGGTGCCTGTTCCTCTTGGGGCAGATACCCAGATGATAAAATACAGAAATAATCTGTAAGAATCCAGGTCTTCCAAGAAGCAGAAAAGATGGCATCACACTTGCAATGATCTTATTGTAAGGGAACATGAGGAAGGAGCTGGGAACAGATATTCATCAGATGCCTGTGAAGGCTGGCTGAGAAGAAGCTCACCTTTAGAGCAGAAGGAAGTTCAGCTTAAATCAACATGAAGCGCTTAACCACAGTCCGGCAGGAAGGGTTTTCTGGGTTCGCTTTACATCCTTGAGACCCTCCTTCACTGGATATGGGCAGCCCCTGTAAAGGAGTGTCCTTGGCACAAGGAAAGTAACAGGCGTCACAGTGACAGGTGTCAGGCCAACAACTCAGTTACAGTTCCAGTACTTGGTGGTCCACAGGTTCTTTCTCAGGCCTCTGACAGCACCTGTTTGGGAGCAGTAGAAAGAGAACTGCCTGAGAACTGGCAGAGTCTCACAAAGGATAGACAGTGGAGAGGGAAACTGGCTGATAGTGCCCTGGGAAAGAAGCTTGAATCTGGGTTTGGAAAGGAGAGTGAAAAAAAATCTGTGTAAAGCACAGTGGGAGATTGCACAGAGGGCCACTGCAAAACAACCAAGGCAGTGGCATTCAGACACTTGGGAGTCCTGGAGAACACAGATGACTACTTCTTGGTTTTAGCTGTAGTGAAAACATCAATAGAAACTTCTGGAAATCACAGGCTCATGATATAAGAATTTGAATCTTGCAATTTCAATTAAACACATCCTGTAGAAAATAATGTATCTCTTTTTAATACAAAATGAGGATCTGGAGAGGTGGCTCCGTGTTTAAGAGAGCTTGCTGCTCTTACAGAGAACCCAGGTTCTCAGTGCCCACCCTGGGTGGCTCAAAACCATCTCTAATTTTATCTCTGTGAAATCTGATGCCCTCTTCTGGCCTCCACAGGTACTGGATTCACAAGCCCACGCACAAAAATACATATAATTAGAAAATAAAATATTCTTTAAGGCGACAAGAGAACAAAACATCCTGGAAGGTCAAAGATGAATCAATGTTTATCGATCAGCTTTACTGACCAGCTGTTGTAGGGCATGGTGGCCCACACCTTTAATTCCTATGAGTTCGAGGCCAGCCTGGTCTACAGAGTGCCTTCTAGGGCAGCCAGGCCTGTTACACAGAGAAATGTCATCTCAAAAAACAAAACAAACAAATAAAAAACTAGCCAGCTATTAACCCAGCTCTGGCCTTGGCTGTGACAGAGCATCTGCTGCTCTTCTGTTTCAGCAGAGGAAAGGATTAAGTCCTATCTAGAAGGGGAGAAATTTTGAAAATCACTAGCCACACAAAAGAAAGAACCATGTGACCCAAAGCAAGAGAGAGTGAGGGGGAGACCACAGAGCCAGTGTGCCATGGCTTTCACCAAAACCTCTGTTGCCAGTAACCAAGTTGGGTATCTGTTCTTCACATCATGGTGGACAATCTTTTCCTGATGGGAATTCTACTGAGACCTCCAGTACCTTACAAATACAGCCATATTCATGTCTATATTATTCTTCAGAGTCAACAAGGGGAATTTTCAGTAACAATGGAATGTCCAGGTTTCCCAAAACTCAAGGTGGGGTTGTCTCATCTCTGAACTAGCCACCTTGCTAGGGCACTGCTCACTGCACAGTACCAGTCAAGTAAGGGCAGAGGTGACTGTAATCACTGAGAGTACGGAAGCTTTCACATGTAGGGAAGCCTGGGCTTTGGACCATGACATACTTCTGTGTTCCAACAACACAAGAGAACGGTGGCGATGACAGATACTGCAGAGAACAGAGTGACATCAGTTCAACGTCCTCTCTCATGACCCATTTTCCTACTACTGAGTGACAAAGGAAGGAAGCTCAGCCTGGGTGGAGGAAATGGGTTATCCATGGATTGAGGACTGAGGTCTACCCTGTTGGGGATGTTTCTAATGTAAACTGGAGCATGCCCTTAACTGGTTATAAGACTTCTTCTCTGTCTGTCTCTCTGGTTTTCATTATAGTATTACTGTGCTTGCTTTTTTCTCCCCACGTGTGTCTTCCATCAGTCATGGAAATACTCCTGCCATCTTGTCTTAATCTTCTGCTCTTTCCCACTCTTTATCACCCCTCCTTCTAGAACATAGATTTTTTATAGGTATTAGACACTTTGACTATGTCCCGCATGTTTAATCTCTTCTTCCCTTTTGGAAGTCAAACCTAGGAATCTAGGACCGATGGTTTTATGTTCTGTCAGTAATTCCCAGTCCCTATTGTATATTTTCCAACTTTAAAACATGTTCTCTCCCATTTTTCATTTCCATGCCTCAGTTTGGATGCTTTCTATAGAATACAGTCAGTGAAGATGAGAGGCCTTTACTCTGCATGTTAAACTTGCTGGTAACTCCAGCTAATGAGCTCCTAATTCAAACATTATCTTTTCTATCGGAGAACATCCATTTAGTTAATATTTTTATAGTTTATGAGCTATGTTAAAAATCATCTTTATTACCATATCTAATATCTATCTTTTTCTATCATTAGAAATATATTGAAAATAGTTATTTTATCAAGTTTGTTTGCTAATCTTAACATCTGGATCTGTGGCACACTGGCTCTGTGGTCTCCCCCCCCCACTCTCTCTTGGCTTTGGGTCACAAGGTTCTTTCTTTTGTGTGGCTGGTGATTTCTATGGATTCCAATAGATTCACTTAAACTAGAAAGATTATGAACGGAAGCATAAAAATAAGAGATGCAAACTTATTAGCAAAGATGTCTAAACCAGACATCTGCAGCACAGGAGATCAGACTGAATGAGGTTGATGGTGCTACAGATTCCCTCCTGGCACACAAGAACTCCGTTAGAAGCTTTACAAATGATCTGGGCATGGGAGAGCCGGTCTGTGAACCCAGAGCTCAGGAGACCGAGTCTGGG
This sequence comes from Mastomys natalensis, assembly GCA_021653895.1. NCBI lineage: Eukaryota > Metazoa > Chordata > Mammalia > Rodentia > Muridae > Mastomys > Mastomys natalensis. The sequence continues at coordinate 1,169,995 of JAJTUV010000307.1, forward strand.
GAATCATGACTTTGAGGCCAGCCTGGGCTACATAGCATGATGCTATCTTAAAAAAAAAAAAAGAAAATATATATATATATATATATATATATATATATATATATATATATATATATATATATGAAATCTCAGATTATAATTCAGTTTACTTGGAATGCACAACTCTGTGTTCCATCTCCAGTGTCACGTAAACAGGAGAGCACACCAGTTATCTCAGCCTCTGGAAGCAAAAGCAGGAAAATTGGAAGTTCAAGATCATCCTTAGCTACAAAGGGAGTTTGAGGCCACCCTGTGATACATTGAACACTGGAAGAAGGAGAAGGAGGAGGGGGGAGGAGGGGGAGGAGAAGGAGGAGGAGGAGGAGGAGGAGAAATAGTAGTAGTTGTTGTTGTTGTTGTTGTTGTTGTTGTTGTTGTTTTAGCTGTTCCATAAACCTTAAAAACAGATTCCAAACCTGTGAGTCCCAGATCTAAAAACCTCTTCAGAAGATTGTGGCTTATCCTGCAAGGCCAGTACCAAATACATGCAGGGCTATTAGGTGCTGGGTACTTCCAGACCAGTCACTCACTTGCCCATTTGGCAAGTGATCTGTTTTCATCATTGCCAAGACAGTTCTGCAGTCTGATGGAGTCCAACCATTTTTCCAAGGAACTGTGCAAAAGTAACCTGTATTCTAGACAGGCTGAGAAGCTGAGAGAATATGGTCCACTGAGTTCACAGAGCTTTCAGATGTCCTATACCCATGAGGCGGCTCACATCTGGGACACATCTGTACTCTTATTTCTCAAGCAGAGTCAAAGACCTCTTCCCAATGGGCAGTGCAGCTAGAGCCTTCCCAGGAGCTCAAGAAAGGGAGAGGGGAAACTGGGTTCTTGGCACCATATCAGACTCTTCATGATGTCTTTTATATACTTTGACAAGCCTTCTGGACAATTAACAATGACATCACCTGGCCACTTTTAATCTACAAGCCTGGGGCAGGGAGTGTGTTGTTGTGTGTGTGTGTGTGTGTGTGTGTGTGTGTGTGTGTGTATGCGCGTGCACAGAAATATGTCCCACACATGTGGTAGATGATGAGGCCAGTGTGGAATGTTTCTCCCTGACAGTACGAAGTAGAAATTCAGAATGCCTTCAGTGCCGTCTGGGGTCCTGCTTTGAGTGACTTCATCTATTTCATAAAATGCTCTGGAGATGCCCAAACCCAGGTATGGACTTCATTCAAGGTCACTTTTATTACACAGAGGGAAAAGTGTAGAAAACACAGCTGCTCTGAGTCTTTTGTATCTGATGCTGCAGCTTTCAAGCCAGCCAAGAAACAAGAATGCCCACCACACGGCTATGTTAACCAATAAACTTGTTTTCTCTTCCAAGAAGCTGTTGCCGCTGTATTCATGCTGAGCCATGGAACAGGACCTATTTCTCACGTAGAAATACATGTTTTGTGTGTTATTACACAAATACTGTATCTATTAGGCTGTAGCTTGACATGTTTGCCTTCCTTGTACTTCTGGAAGAACTCCCCATGCCAGTGTGTATAAAGCAGATACTAAGAACTACAACTGAATTGTCAAGGTCACGCATATTTTACTCTTAAAAGGCCATGTCAAGTTGATCTCCAAAAATCCACAGGGGCTGACAGGACAGGCTGAAAAATTAGCTCAGAAGTATGGGTAAGCTGATTAACCTTTGTATGCCACAGTTTCTTGACTTGTAATAGGACGACTTGGTCATCCACCCCCTGCCTATGTCCCAGCAACTGGGATGAGAACAAGATCAAATCTAGTGTGTGGCCACACTGGCAAAGCACAAAGCTGTGCCAATGTTAAGGATTAGTCACCACGGGGAGGACTGAAAAAGGCAGCTGGTTCCAGTGCAGCTGTGTGGGCAGACCCAGGCTGTGGCCCGCCTGCTCCTGTTGCTGTTTAGAAGCCACACTGCTGCTTCCTCTTCAGCATTGTTTAACAGCTCCAGCCCTCCGCGACTGCAGAATGAGCTGGCCCAGGCTTAGCCAGGCATACAAATTACTGTGTTTCCTTAATGGATTCTGAGCATGTGCACTGGCATTAATTTAAAGCCATTCATTGCACTTCTTATCAGGGTAAAGGACATTGGTGCATTTTACTGTTATCTTGAAGTTAATTTGAGGCTTTAAATATTTAAGTGTTTGATAACTTGTCGTCTGGGAGGGTGAAATACCATGAGAGCCTCAGACTGTATGTATTTATCTCTGGGTTAGATACGAGATTCCTCCCACTTCTCTCAAACAACACTGACTTGCAAAGAAGTCCTTTTAAAATTCATTTTCAGGCTATTGATTCTTTCAGAATGAAGATGCTCTATCAAGAGGCAAAGAAATTACTTCTGAATAGCTTCCTGTTCTATGGACTGTGTGGGTTGGAGCAGTGATGTATGCAAGTGTGCAAAGATACAGGTGGTGAGATGAGCTAGGAGCATTCTAGAAGCAGCTCTCTAGTGGCCATGTCTCGTCTTTTTTGAGAGCCTTCATTCATCCCATCACAGTCTGCCATGCCAGCAAATCATGACAGGGAGTTGACCCTCCTGTTAGAAGGCACATGCTTTGTGCTGTTTTTAAAGTGAGTTAACAGCTTTCATGAAGCACCTCTTTTTCACCAGTCAAATGCCCGTAGTCCAACTCAACTTTCCTTCATGAATGAATGAATGAATGAATGAATGAGTGAATGAAGACTCAGAAGGGTTGTCAGTGACAGCTGCATTGTTTGGAACAGGATCATGTTCAGCTGGATACAGGTGGAAGGCTTCAAGGTGAACTGTGTATAAAGGAGAGTGTGAATAGCCCAAGCCAAGCAGAGTCCCAGGTAGTTAAGCAATCCCTATGCATGCCAGCCTCAGAAGAGGTTTCTGGAAAGGAACTGTCTACCCATGCTTCATGCCAGCTTGCCCCTTATCCCCCAGTCCTTGGCCTTGGGCCAGGATCTCCTTCACTTAAAACAGCACAGGAATTTTTGAAATCGTCTCCTTCAGACCTTGGTTTATAGTTAATTATATAATACATAAGAGTACCAAACCCAGTTCCAGGCAGAGAGGTGAATGCTGCACTGTTGAAAAGAATCCATGATGTTCATCTTGCATTCAAGACCTCATGGGGGCCAAGGTAAAGGAGAATAAAATCAAGCCTACAACTTGGGCACAATGGAATTAAAGCCTTGGGGAGCTCAGAGAAGTTCCAGAGTATATAAACAGGATGTGGCATTGGAGACCTTGCACCTACAGATGAGCAGTGGAGAAACAAAAATGGAGACCACAGAACACATACCTGAGGGGATTCCTCAGAACTGAAATAACCCCAGGGAAATTGGACCCTTGAGTGTGGGTTGGGGTCTGTGGTAGGGAATCCATGATTCTAAACCATGAACAGGCCAGGTAGAAAACACATCCCATGCACAACCCACAGAGTGACAGATGGTGACTCCGTGAGTGACAGCTAAGACATTCGACATTGTGTAGGTTAAAGTGAGCCAGCTGGATGCCCTTAAAGTGAAACAGAGCAATGATGTAATCCCAGCTATGCTCCAGGAAGAATAACATGGTGACAGCATGGAGCATGTCTGAGAGAAAAAAAAAGAGTCTAGGAACATAAGACCAGGTAGACTCTCATGTGCAGAGTCAACAGTGGCATGAAGCTTCTACCTATAGCAGCCTTTAAATGTGCTGTGTTTTCCAGTCTGGAAGGAGGAGAGATGGAGTGGAGCCAGGGGAGAGCAAGGTCCATTGGCCTCAAAGGAAATTAACTGAGAGAGGAACTAGGAAAAAAAGGCAAATGAAAAATGTGAAAATACGCCTTTCTCCTGGGAAACCTAACATCAGGGTCTGGTTTCTGCAAAACACCATCATCTGTCACAATACCATTGTGATTCGAACTTTATTGCTATTGTAATTCTGTTTGTATTTAGTTAATCACTCAATTTGGCTTCACAGTTGTGTGAGTGCTAGCAGCGTAAGAATCTGCACCTTGTCTCTACATATGTAATATTCAGCACAGACTGATGGCATCTACCTCTAAAGCTCTGGTGGAGGCATCTGCCAAGAATTCTTATTCTCCTGCTCCACCTGCCTGTCTGATGGACACCTGGGACAAGGCACTCCCTAACTTGAATGGGTGTTCTCCCTTGAATCTGTTCCTCCTACAAGTCCATAGCCCTTCAGTACCATCATTTCTATTGCTGAGCCAAAAACTATGAAATCACCTGTCTCTCCTCTTTCTTTCTCACCCTATGTCATGTCAGTCAGCGGAGTCTCTTAGGTCTCCAGCCTCACCTTCATGCACAACCCACACACAATTCAGCATCTCCATTACTGACACCTAGGGTCAAGCTACACAGACCTCTCTCCTGGGTTATTATAGCAGCCTTCCCCACCCCCTTCCCTCTTGATATAGTTTGAGTTTGACTCCTCAAGGGTTCAGTGCTATGAGCCTGATCCATATCTGACCATGTTGCGAGGTGGTGGACTTTTAAGAGCTAGGGCTTAGTGAGTGGCCTTTAGGTCATTAGGGATGTCTCCTCAGAAGAGATCCCATGCAGTTCTCATGGAACCTCACTGATGTGAGCACATACATTGTCTCGGTTTGGCTTCCTGTCTGCCCCATGATCACACACCCCTGCCGTAAGCCATCCAGCGTGGAGTTGATGCTAGCTAGCGTCATGCTCTTGAAACAGCTAAATAAGCGTTTGCTTCATAAAGTTTCCAGCCTTCGGAATCTCATTACAGTAAGGAAAAATGCATTGCTATGCTAAGGTCTCTTCTTATCACTTCAAAATGTAAATTAGATCTAGTTCCTTTTTACCTCAAACGTTTTAATCTTACACAAAGGGAAAACCAGATTCTTACAATGGCTAGTAGGATCTATTTGTTCTGACTCTGGGATGCTCTTGTTTTAAATTTGAACTATTATAATTTTTGATACATTATACATAATCCACTGTCTTAATCAATCTTAAGTGCATGGTTCAAGGATATTCACATTGTTGATAAACAGATCTCAAGAGTGTTTTTTCATCTTTCGCATCTGAAACTTGGGCTGGAGAAATGGCTTAGTTGGTATTTGCCACCAAGCCTGACATGACTTAAGTTCAATCTCTAGTATATACATGAAGAGAACAACTCCCCACAAGGTATCCTCTGACTTACAAAGACACACAGACACACACACATATACACACACAGTGACATGTGTATACACACAACAAGTAAACAGAGTGTAATAAAAGGAAATCTTAACTTCTTAAATGAAACTTCTCTCCCTTCTGCCACCTCCCCAGTATCAAGCAAGCATCCTACTATCTCTCTAGGAATCTCACGGCCTACACAAGCAGAACCACACAGCAGTTGGCTTTTTGAAGCTGGCTTATTTCACTTAGCCCCAGGCTGCCTTTTAAAATTCACCTGCTACTCTCCCTTGTTCAGCCTATTCCATCCATGTGGTCTGCCTGCCTGTCCCTGGACCACATCGAGCTTACCCCTCTGGTTCGTCCATGGTATACTCCAAATCCATCCACCCTACAGAAATGGAAGGTATCTCTCCCATGCTGTGCATTTGGTTATAGGGGTGAGCTAGAAATGAGCCATCACGGGAATCAGAAAGTTCTGAGGTAAAAACAACAACAGCAACAAAAACTGGAGAGCTGGTTGTTGTCGTCTGCCGGCACACCACTACTCTGCCTGGGATCAGTGGTCCTGAATTTTCCTCTTATCTCTTTGATTTCTGCAACACAGCCTCACTAGAGATATCCTTCTGGCCCCTCCTGTGTATAGTAGCAATCCCTACCTGCCCCTTCCTCTTCCTATCACTGCCATCTGCCTGACAAACCATGTACTTAACATCTATCTGTTTACAATTTGTGTTTTTCTTCCAGAATGTCAGCTCCATAAAATTAAGACCTGTGTTTAATATGCTTCTTCTCTGGCACCCGGAGCAGTACCTGGCCTGCTGAGGGTGTTCCATATATATTTGTTGAGTGAGTTCATAAATATATACAATAGGTCATTCTATGTCAATATTGATTTTCTAGTAATTATTTAATACAGTGAAATCTATCAAATAAAAGAGCTAAGTAGATAGATCTGTGTTTGTAGCTACATAAAAAAAAAAAAAAAACCTAAGCCTTAAAGTGTAAACTGTTAACCATCATAAAATAATGTATAAAACATACATAGGTTTATATTAACAAAAATGATACTCAGAGTATAGAATGAGGCATTAATTACTTTCCTGTTGCTGGGATGAAATATCAGGACTAGAAGCATTTTACAGAAGAAAGTTCACTTTGGCTTATGGTTCTAGAGACCATGATGGCAGAAGATTCATAGCAGCAGGTGGCTAGAGCAGGCAGTTGGCTTGAGCACATTCTGCACACTAGGACACAGAGAGAATGAGCTGGAAGTGGGGCAATGCTATGTATTCTTAAGGTCCACTCTCTTCAATGTACTTCCTGCATCAAGACTCTATATGCTAAAGGTTTCATCATATACTCAAACAGAGTCACCGACGAGGGTTCACATATTCAAACACACGAGCCTACGGAAACATTTCTCATTCAGACTGCCATACCTATATGTCCACAATTTAATTTCATATTTTCTCAATGTGATGTTTCAAACAGTGAACCCTTTAGGGTTCAAAGCCAAAACTGAAAACACACAAGCTTGAGAGCTCCACGAAGGGAGTCACCTGGACAATGATAGTGTCTGATAATTTCATACTGAAACATTAGGACTTTGAAGATGCCGTAGAGCAGATAAATTCGAGTGTTAGCTAGATCCAGTCTGAGGTCAGAAGGAACAGAGCTGGACTGTTATGTAGCAATTCCATCTGAGGCTAAAGCCTTCCATTTTGGAGGGAAACCTCTTGACATGTAGACTGTAAAAGGGAAGTGAAACAACAGAATGTTACACACGTGTATGCATATGTGTGTGTGCGCGCTGTCTCTCCTTAGGAAAAGACTGTAATAAAACAAGGTCTAGGGAGCATAAAGACTCAGAGAAAAATGGAAAAAAGAGGAAGAGATATTCACTCATACCTGCAGGTAATAGACCCAGTCTGAGTAGTGAACGAATGGATGTGTGCTGGGATCTGAAAGGGGCAGAGGAGCAAGGAAGTCATAGCATCAGCACACCCTGCAGACAATAGCATCAGGAGCTGAAGCATAAAACCAGTGAAGAAATGTGGGCTGGGAAAGAGAAGTAAAGCACTTCCTTTGAGGAGAGCAGTGCTTAGAGAGTAGACCTGCTGCTATGCTTAGAAGTCAACCAGTACTGAACAAAGAGCCTGTGTGTGTGTGTGCCTCAGCTGCCCTCCCACCACGGGCTCTTTCGCACTAGACTTCCTGCTAAGATTTAACACCAACAAAGCAGCCTCGTATTGAATCTCTGTTTGGGGTACAAGACCATTTGGGGTGGTTAGTGTTGACTGTCAACTTGACAGGGTCTGGAATCAGCTAGGAGACTAAGGCAATAGTTACCTGGGAAAGGCCTTTCTTAGCAGCTAAGTAAGTCTGTAGTGTGAGCTGTGGACAAAGGGAGATGTACACAGTACTGCTTCTCTTCTTGGTGAATCAAACTGCTTATTCATGTCCTGAGTCCCTGATGGTCCCTTATTACACACTCCATTATCCACACATTCAATTAGGAGACATTTATCTTCTATTTTAAGGAATCGTGACAACTCATTATAGAAAAGAAAAAAATAAGACTAGGCACACTTCATGATGTGTTTTATTCCCAATTAGATAGTGATGTTGGTGGAAAAACTTAAAAGTGGGTGGGGGTGGGGATACAGGCCTTCTTCTGACCTGGGTTCTCACTTGGTTTTCTCAGTCTTTGAACAACAGAATATTGGGATAAAAATGGATGATGTGAGGTAAAAGAGAATGGTATACATTACCAGATCTTAAAGTTTTCCCAAGCCAATTGTATGAGCCATTATCACCACTCGATAAAAAGAAAGAAATTAGGCCTGGTAATATGGCTCTGTGGGTAGACACTTGCTATGGAAATGTGAAGCCTTGAATTTAGAAACCCAGAACCCATGTAAAGCCAAACATGGTATCGTGCCTCTGGGAATCCTAGCACTCCCTCCTATAGCGAGATGAGAGTCAGAGACAGAACCCCCATAAGCTCACAGATCTAGCCTGACACATGCAACAGCAGCACAAGAGCTCTATCTTCTCAGAAGGTTCTCTGACATTCACATGTACAAGGAGCAAGTATGCAGCCACTCCCACCATACTTTAAAATAATTTTAATTTTTTTAAAAAAGGAAATTTTCTTCTGTTCTACTTAATGATGACCTTTCTAGAAAAACATTATGGACATGACAAGAAAGGTCTTAGGAGTCATACAGTTGATTCCGCCACTAACCAGCCAAATGACTTAAAGCAAGGCACATGCCCTCTCTACGATGCATTTCCTCCTCTGTAAAATAAATTACGCCTCACATCACAGGCTGTCATGAAGGTTAATTGTGTACTTTATGAAACTGTTATGACAAATTCTAGCAAGAGCAATTATGACTTCTGTTTATTTGTTAAATAAGAGTTCGGGGTATGGATATGTTATTAAAAATAATTGTGTCTTTTAAGCTTGTTATAACTACCAATTATGTGCTTTTCCACATAATTCCTGCTAAATAACCTTTTAAAACAATCTACCAAATGAATCGTATTTATGTTTTCAAATGGCCTTAGCCAATCATTCGCTCTTCTGCTTCTGAGGTTTGCTTTGTAAGTCTCCACATCTGTCATGGGAATATCTCTTACCTGACTGGAGGGTTTACCATATACATGACCAATTTTCAGATCTTTTATATTCTTCAGGGCAAAGAACACATAAAGCGAAAAGACTAAAGTCTATCAAGAAAAAGCATAGAAGTCTATTTATGAGCCTGAAATCTCTATGGGTTATTTGGTGGTTGATTGAATGTGTCAAAGCTGGCTGACAGGATTGGATTCCATAAAAGTACATTCATTTTCACCCTGGGCAAGGGATTCCCATTTGTCCAATTCTGTTTGGAATCCGAGCAGCTCAATGTTGATGAAACTGGTAACAAACAGAATGAAGACAGTGCAGAAGGAATCAGTTGTTGTTCTCAAAAACTAATAATTATGAGCAGCTTCTAGGCCTCCAGCAACTAATCTCTGTTCTCTGCTTTGAAGGCATAAGACTTGTGCCTCCCTCCATAGAGTGCCAGTGTAGTCTACAAATGCCCAGAGCCCATGTTGAATCAGATGCAGTTGTATACATCTGTAATCCTAGCACTCCTATTGGTCAGATGGAAGTATAATGGGCTTTGGAAGAAAAACCAGACACTCCCTTTTAGGAGAACAGTATTTATGGAATAGGGTATGCTATACCCAGAGGGCAAGCAGCACTCAGTGCAGAGCCTGTGTGTGACCCAGGTGCCCTCCCACCACTGAGCTCTCGCTCACCGGACTCCTTGCTTACACTTAACACCAACAAAGTGACTGTCTTGCTGAATCCCAGTTTAAAGTACAAGACCACTGTGATGGTTAGTGTGGACTGTCAACTTAACAGAAGCTGGGATCACCTAGAAGGCAAACCTGCAGGCACATCTTGGAGGGCTTATTCCTCTTCTGCTTTCTTTTCTGCATCTCTTCTCTACCCTTATAGTTTTTCTAAAGATTGCTTTTTTTGGGGGGGGGGTGCAGCGAACGCTTATTGATGGTATTTCAGAGAGTAGGGAGGGCTCCCGAGGCCCCTCCTGTTGTTACGGGGTCTGGGAAGGGATTGTGAGGGAGATGCTCAGTGTTGGGGACAGGGACTCCTCAGCAACCGAGGGCCTCTCTCTTGCTCTCAGTGTCCTTGCTGGGGTGGGTGGTCCAGGGCGTCTTACTCCTTGGAGGCCATGTAGGCCATGAGGTCCACAACCCTGTTGCTGTAGCCGTATTCATTGTCATACCAGGAAATGAGCTTTATGAAGTTGTCATTGACAGCAATGCCAGCCCCAGCATCAAAGGTGGAAGAGTGGGAGTTGCTGTTGAAGTCACAGGACATAACCTGGTCCTCAGTGTAGCCCAGGATGCCCTTCAGTGGGCCCTCAGATGCCTGCTTCACCACCTTCTTGATGTCATCATACTTGGCAGGTTTCTCCAGGCGGCATGTCAGATCCACAACAGATACATTGGGGGTAGGAACACGGAAGGCCATGCCAGTGAGCTTCCCGTTCAGCTCTGGGATGACCTTGCCCACAGCCTTGGCAGCACCAGTGGATGCAGGGATGATGTTCTGGGCTGCCCCACGGCCATCACGCCACAGCTTTCCAGAGGGGCCATGCACAGTCTTCTGAGTGGCAGTGATGGCATGGACCGTGGTAATGAGCCCTTCCACGAAGCCAAAGTTGTCATGGATGACCTTGGCCAGGGGGGCTAAGCAGTTGGTGGTGCAGGACGCATTGCTGACAATCTTGAGTGAGTTGTTATATTTCTCATGGTTCACACCCATCACAAACATGGGGGCATCCGCAGAAGGGGCGGAGATGATGATCCTTTTGGCCCCACCCTTCAAGTGGGCCCCAGCCTTCTCCATGGTGGTGAAGACGCCAGTAGACTCCACGACATACTCAGCACCAGCATCACCCCATTTGATGTTAGCGGGATCTCGCTCCTGGAAGATGGTGATGGGCTTCCCGTTGATGACAAGCTTCCCGTTCTCAGCCTTGACTGTGCCGTTGAATTTGCCGTGGGTGGAGTCATACTGGAACATGTAGACCATGTAGTTGAGGTCAATGAAGGGGTCGTTGATGGCAACAATCTCCACTTTGCCGGACGGAGAGCAGAAGGCAGCCCTGGTAACCAGGCGCCCAATAAGGCCAAATCCGTTCACACCGACCTTCACCATTTTGTCTACGGGACGAGGCTGGCACTGCACAAGAAGATGCGGCGATCTCTGGGACAGGGAGGAGCAGAGAGCCAAGACTGCTTATTTTTATTTATATGTATGAGTGTTTTTATTGTGTATGTGTGCACTGAGCACATGTCTGGTGTCTGCAGAGGCCAGCAGAGGGTCCTGGATCCTCAGACACAGAAGTTACTGTTGTAACTTCCATTTGGTTTTAAGGCTCTATTTGGGTGCTGATAATGGAATCCAGGTCCTTTATATAAATGGCAAGTGCTATTCAAGTCTGAGCCATCTCTCCAGCAACTATCTCCACAGATTCCATCTTCCAGTATCCCAATAACTTCAAGGCTAGAGGGGGAAATATAGGGATGTTGACATAGGACACAGTCCTGAAGAATCTTGAGCTGCCCCCTTTCATCATGTTTAGATCATTATGCTGGGCAGTTTTATATCAACTTGACACAAGATTAGTCACCTACAAGGATAAAACTTCAGTTGGTAAAAAGCTTCTGCAATATCTGGCTGTAGGCAGGCCTGTAGGACATTTTCTTAATGATTGATAGGGAAAGGCAGTCTATTGTGGGCTGGAGGTTCTGGGTTCTATAAGAAAATAGACTGAGCAAGCAAAAAAGAGCAAGCCAGTAAGCAGCATCCCTCCATGGCTTTTGTATCAGCTTCTGCCTATAGGTTCCTACCTGTTTTAAATTTCTGTCCTGACTTCCTTCAATGATGAACAGTGAGGTGGAAGTTTAAGTCAGATAAACCCTTTCTTCATCAAGTTGCATTTAACATGGTGTTTAACCACAGAAGAAAAAAGTAACTAAGACAACCATCATCTCCTTTAGTCTCAGATTTGATCTCTCTGTCTACATCAACCTTAGTAGCACTGACAGCGAGTGCATTTAGAACATATGGAATGTATGGAGACATTTAGTGATCTCTACTATAGCACAGGGTTCAACAGTACAGAGTGATTCTCTTGTCCTTAGCCTTTATGCTAAATGAAGGTAAGAATTAAAATCAACTCTTTCTACCACTGCTTTCTTTAATGAGAAAAACAAAATTGAATTTGAAGTAGATTAAATAACTCATTTAATCTTGCTCGAGGTGAAGCCAAAAGAAGGCATTTGTGAGAAGCAATGGCATGTGTTGAACCATTTAAAGGACTTAAGACTCAAGTCATTTAATAGTCAGTGGTACACAGGGTCTCAAACAGACTGGAAGTTCCTGAGTGCTATGGACTTCCTATTATCTCCTCTGTCATTCTCACCATATACAGGATCACAGGATTAGAGACCATAAGAAATGTCCTTTGAGCCAAGGCAGCTGAGTTGGTAAAGTACTTTGCAAACGTAAGGGCATAACTTCAGTAGCAGCAACCACATAAAAAAGCAGAGCATGCTGGCAATACATACCTGTAGCCACAATGCATGGAAGATGGAGGCAGGTGGATCTCTGGAACTCACTGGCCAGCCAGCCTAGCCAAGCAATCTGTGACTTTCAGATTTAATGAAAGACTGTCTCAAAAATATATCTGAGTGTTGCCTGAGGAACTACACTGAAAGCTGACTTCTGACCTCCTTATGCATAGGCACATACCTGCATGAACACCCACATATACACAGGCCACCTCCATGAAAATACACACACGTACACACACACACACACACACACACACACACAACTTCAATAGATGCCCAAACTTTAACAGGTAACAGTTCCAAATATATACTTCTCAGGCTGCTTCTTGAGAGAGTCTCCTCTTTGGGGCCAGGGCAGCCAGGAAACACCCAAATCTACATACTGAACAAGTTCCACACCTGTCAGTGGGGAGCCATAGGAAATGCCACCAGCTTCTGAATAACAGGGTTCATTCATCCTTTGAAGGTGTCCATGTCTTGACATTACGCTTGTGATCAATTTATAAAGCAAACAGACCTACCAGGAAGAGGGATTCCACAGTGCCAAACCTTTCTGCATTCCATCCATCTCTAGCATCTCCTTGGCTGCACACAGGCGTTGACATGCTAGAACCATAGTCATCTATTCATTTCATCCACACACAGGACATTCTCTGTCAGTGCTTCAGGACAAAACTGGACCAAGTTTAGCAGATTGAAAATGGCTTCATTCTGCTTTACCTTTGAGTTCAGTATCCTCTCAATGACTTGGGGTGTTTGAGCAGGTCTGAGAAAGCATGGGTCTTGGCAACTATAAAATACTTTAAAAGGTAGCAGAACTAGGGGCTTTGAAGGAAGCTATCTCTACAGGGCCAGAGGTCAAAGGTAGGAATATCTCCTGCTTAGGATCAGAAATACCTCTGAACCATGTACCATTATCATAAACATTAAACCACTACACAAGTTATAATTTATAGAGAAGTCTCTTTGAAATATATTGAGCTTAACAAACCCTTTAGCTGAACTTTGTCAATCATTTCTTTGAATTTCTTGAAAGCTCATTGTGACAGCAAATGACCACAAACGTATGACATTAATGGATCTTTCCCACCAGGAACCCAGAGGGACTTTGCCTGTCAGTCTTTCCCTGTCATGGCCTGACTGTTGGGATGCCTGAGGCTATAGGTTCCTAGTCAGCAGCCTTTAGATTTCTTTTCCTCTGTGGCTTCTATGGTTGACACTTCCTAAATGAAAAGTATGTCTACACGGGATGGTTGGTTGTAATATAGTATTGAAGGAAGGGCATGCAGGTTTGAAAAGTCCATCAAAGTCTCCTGTGTCTGAAGTGATCCTGGTGTTCTTGACAAAAGATCAGAATGGTGGAGAAATTAGCTCAGCGGCTAACATCTTGAAATGGAGACTCACAGGCACAGAACCAGCTTCCCCAGAGCTGCTCTTTTATGCTCAATAGACTCCCTCCTCAACAAGGAACCCCAACTGGTTTTCATGAATGCAGGACCACCTTGATCTAGGCCTCTGTGAGTTCCCTTAAAGGAATAACAAGCATTCCTTAAACAACACACCAAAAGATCACAGATCTGAGTGGGGCTTCACTAAAGCCAGTGCGGACTCCTGAGGACATAAAGCACACTTTTATAATTCCCACTGACAATACTATGCCTGGATGACATTGTCCCCGCCACTCTGCTGGATTTGCTATAAAGAAAGCTCCTGGAAACATAATGGGGTATGGGGGGGGTATGCCATCTATTCCAAGAATAGAGCCCCATTAAGAATATCTGGCTTGAATACATTTGTCTATGTGTTGAGCCTCTCAAAGTGGGATTTTAATAAATCACTGTTAATCCATTTATATAATCCACTACTTGGGGCTTTCTAAAGACAACATAATTTAGCAAGAAGCTGCCCTGGAGTATTAGAAGGGACCTAAGTAAAAGATGCTATTGATGTCAATCTCAGCTTTGGATACCTAAGAACTCATTAATACAGCTGCTGGTTAGACCATGTAACTGTTCAGCAAGCTGACAGGCATCCTCATTTACTTTCTATTGCTGTGAGAAGGACCAAGACCAAAGGCAACTTGGGAAATAAAGGGTTTATTTGGCTTATACATCCAGACCATGATTCATCATTGAGGGAAACCAAAACAGGATCTCAGGCAGGCCAGGAACCTGAGGCAGGAACAGAAACATGAAAGGATGCTGCTTGCTCCTGGAGCTCACGTTTACTACGTTTTTAATTCCTACTAGGACTACCTTCCCAAGGGTGGCACTGCCCACAGTGACTGAGCTCTCCTCCATTGATTATTACTCAAGAAAATGTCCCCATAGACGTGCCTATAGGCCAGCCTAATGAAGAGACTTTTTTCAGTGAGTTTCCCTTTTTCCGGATGACTCCAACTTGTATAAAGTTGACAAGAAACCAACCAGCATAGTTGGGGTTTAGTTTTGGTCTTCTGAAACGTTGTCTGGTACCAGCAGGTATTATGCTCACAAGCACATGGGCGTATGGGGTCTCTTGAGCTTTTTGGTTTTTTTGGTTATAGGAGGTGGGCCAATTGATGATGACTGTTAATTAGGAAAAGAGACAATTTATGTCATTTATTTAAAGAAGATGCAAGCAAAAATTTATGAAAGCAAAGTGTAGATTGACAAGTATGAATGGACGCATGTGCTTACTCTAAGGAAGAAACTCTTCCCCTAGAGGAGCCAACTTCTCTAATGCAGTGTGTGGGCTATGCTTCTTTGCTTAGAACATAGACTCTGTCAGCACAGGAGAAAACCCAAAGATGCTATAGAGATGTTTCTTATTAGAGGACCAGGATGACAAGTCTCCAGATGTGAACTAGTTTTTTTGTTTGTTTGGTTTGATTTGGTTTTTTTTTTTTTTTTTTTTTTTGTACGTAAAAGAACAGATATCTGTAAGGACTTCCAGATGTTGGACAGTTATACTGCCTCCATTGGTGACCAGGACCAGCCTTTCATGACCAACCTCAACATTCATGGTTACCTTTCTCAGCATTAAGATCTCTTCCTCTTCAAAATTTATCTACCTAATAAACTGGGGCTCTTTTGGTAACCCCACAAATAATTAAATACCCATGGCCTTTGAAAGGAAAAGTATTAGCTCAGG
Source organism: Mastomys natalensis (assembly GCA_021653895.1). Lineage (NCBI taxonomy): Eukaryota > Metazoa > Chordata > Mammalia > Rodentia > Muridae > Mastomys > Mastomys natalensis. The sequence goes on from JAJTUV010000307.1 coordinate 1,185,442, forward strand.
ACCCCCAAGACCAAGTTCTCAGAAAAAAAAAAAAAGGTATTTATTTGTTCCAGAGGAGCAGAGTTCAGGGATAAGGAACCAAAACAGGAGATAGAGCAATGGGAGAAGGGGAGGGGAAAAAAGGAGAGGGGAGAAAAGAAAGAAAGAAAAGAGGGATGAGGTATTTGTCCCAGAGTGTGACAAAGGACTTCCTCTGGATAGAGGAGACAGACATGGCACATAGGAAAATGGCAGTTTATAAAGGGACAAGAGGAAACCCCATGTTAGGATAAGGTGTTTATTTTTGATTGGACGTGTTAATTAGGTGAGTCAAAAGGGGGTTTGATTGCTGGACTTCAATACTTTGATAGCTGGACCTTGGTAGTCAGTTTTATGAGAACACCAAACCCACCATATGTCAACCCATATCAGTGATGGAGCACTGTCTGGTAGCCTGGCCTCCTGTCTTGGATAGAACCAAGACATACTACTGTCCAGCTTCAGCCATGCATGCCCTGCCTCCACTCTAGGATTTATTACAAAGGATGCTGCCCAAACAGCATATGAAAATCATTGAACAAACTGCAAACACACTGGCCCAGACTCAGCTGGGCTATCCTTTCTGTGAGGCCCAAATCACCTTGTATTTTCCAACATCACAATCTTGGTCAGAGGAATTTCAAGCCAGTTACATTTGGGCAGCTAGAGATAAAAGTAGTTTCCATTACATAATACAATCTTTCACTCCCCACTCCCAAACCCTGGCTCCCCTTCCACTTGACTGAGCTACTGACTGGCACCTGAACACTGCATTTAACTAAACTCAGCAAGGGCCAGAAGGCAGAGGATTTGGCTCACAATTCCAAGCCACCCACCAACCTTTCCCTGACACCACTTATTATATTTTAGTGTCGGAATCAATTGAACGGTGGGTTCTAAAGAGAACAACCGAATGCATTTGTGCTCTGGGAAAAGACAGCTTCAGCCATAGTCATCCATCACTGTAAGATACAAGGGGGAATGCCTTCAAGAGGCTCTTTTTTTTTTCAACTGCAATATGCCAGCAGAGAGCATACGGACTCCATAGCATGTAGAAACCACAGAGATTTATCCTCACAAAGCAGTGTCTGAGCCAAAGGAGAACGTAAATCTCAACAAAACTACCTTCCTTTGTGGGGAAGGTGATAGGGCCATTTGTCTTTTGGGTACAAACCACATAAAGGTTATAGTGCCCCCTGGTGGTAGCTGCATTTATTTGCCCTGTGCAATGCCTGCTTCCATTCACTTCCTGGGAAGACCAAGGCAAATCCCCATTCACAATCAGGGCACCCAACAGCTAGATGTCCTGGAGAAGTCCAGAAGTCTATAAAAGTATGTGTGTCTGGTCCTAAAGAAGAAACTCTGAGATGTAAATCAAAGCAACTGATGTCGAAACGCCAGGTGAAAATGACAAGTATGCTCAGACAAGCTTTCCCTTGTGTCATGCTGAGAATTGACACTTAGCAGACCAGGGAAGAGGATGTGCAAAGTTCTCATGGTTTCCACCTCAGATCTGTTGAGAAATCACAATCAAGAAGTCATCCAGGAAAAAGAATACAGACCTAGGAGTAAAAGGAGCTGAGATAGGACCTGGCTTAGCCACTTGATGGTCAAATGACAAGGGTAGAGTCACATAGAGTCTACAGCTTGCCAATAAGTTCACTCAATTATGAGATGGTGTCCTGGTTTTATTTGTACTTTGTTTTGTTTTGTTTTGTTTTGTTTTGTTTTGTTTTGTTTTGTCAACTTGAAACAAGCTAGAGTTATCTGAGAAGAGAAAATCACAACTGAAAAAAATACCTTCATTCAGGAGGATATTTTGTTAATTAGTGATGATTCAAGAGGGCCTGGTCCCTAGTGGATGGAGCCAGTCCTGGGTAGAAGGTCCTGGTGTTTATAAGGAGGCAGGATGAGCAAGTTATGGAGAATCAGCCAGTAAGCAGTATTTCTCCATCTGCCTTAAGGTTCCTGCCTCAAATTCCTGCTGTGATACCCCTGCATGATGACAAGTAAGACGAAATAAAGCCTCTCCTCTCCAAGTCGCTTTTGGTCATAGTGTTTATCACAGCAATAGAAACAATAACTAAGAAAGATAGGGGTATGGCTGTAATACAACACCTAGCAGGAAGCAACTTAAGGGAAGAAGGGTAATTGTGGCTTACAGTTTAAGGGAACCATTCTATCATGGTGAGGGAAGCATAGCAGCAAAGCAGAAGACCAGCTACAGTTTCATTGTACCTACAGTTAGCTAGGAAGTGTCCTGGGCTACAGAGCCTCGAGCAAAGCTCTAACTCCCAAAGGTTACACAATCTTCCCACAGTTTGCCACTAGCTGGGGACCAAGTTTTCAAATACATTGGCCTATGAGGGACATTTCATGTTCAAGCCATAATGGGATCCCACCTTATGAAGTCAGTATTCCAAACAGGCAAAGCAACATGGGAAAGGGTTCATTGCAGAGTCTCTTAGACAGTAAGCAGGCCCTATACGGGCACTGCACTGAAAGTGAACTGCAGACCTGGACACTATTTTACAATCTTGACATCACTCAGTAGACTGGAAGGTAATGGTCATTTTAAAAATCACATTCAAGTCATCAAACTCATACCCTCTGTCCTCTATGAGGCCCCAAAATAAAGAGAGTTTAAGATGAGCCATCATATGTGCCCCTTATTTTTTCTTTCCCAAACTTTCTGTCATGGTTACTATACTATCGTTATGAAGAGACACTGTTGACCAAAGCAGTTCTTATAAAAGAAATTATTTAACTGGAGACTTTCCTCTTTTTTTTTTTTTTTTTTTTTTTGCCTTTTTTTTTCTGATTCTTTTTGGTAGTAGAAAAGACAAGAGCTGAAGTAAAGAGTGGTAATTCACAAAGGTAGGCCATCTGTTAGAAACCAGCCCAGAAGCAGGAGCTGGAGGGGTTCCCAAGGAAGTTTTCCAGCTGCTGCAGAGTTGGCCATTGACAAAAAGATTTGGATCTCAGCATCATAGGGACGATGCTCATTCTTTTTTTTTTTTTTAAATTTATTTAGTTATTTAAATCACATCATAATTTACTTATTTACACAGGGGTTATAAACATAAAAAGGCAGGATGTGGGGAAAGGAATGGCACCAGAGCATAGGTGTTCAGGGGGAGTACAGATACCTTTCAGAACAGGGTATCAGCTGGGTGTAGGTTCAGGGGACAGGTCACTATGACTCTGCCTTTGATTCACTTGTCCTAATCTAAGTTGGTACTGTCCACCGAGGCTGCCTATTTATAAGACCTATGACTACTTGGGCTGGTAAATTTCCACAGAAGCTGCCTGTTTACAATAGCTTATAGCCTGCTGTTTCAGTGTTTTTCCACAGAGACCCAAGACTTGGTGTTAGCATGCATGTATGTCAGGACTATTGCTGACTTTAGGCCTATGGCTGATTTTAGGCCTTTAGTGTATATGTAGGGCTGCTCCTGACATCTCCTCCCTTCTCTAAGTATAGAAGGGCCTTGGCGATTCTTGCGAAGGCAGGGATAGAGGCCTGACCTCCAATAATTGAAGGGGACCTTGTAATGGCTCAGGTCCTCCTGTCGTTGTCCAGTGAACTAGATACTTTCTTACAGTTTCAGAGGATTAGTCCATTATCGTCATGGTTGGAAGCAGATAGGCATGATACCAGAGCAGTAACTTTATGTCCTAATCCATAGGTAGTAGGCAAAGAGAGAGAGACACTAGGTCTGGTTTGAGATTTTGAAACCTTAAACCCACCCCTAGGGATGCCCTTCCTCCAAGTAGGCCATACCCTCTAGTCTTTTCCAAACAGTTCCACCAACTAAAGACCAAATTGTTCAAATCTATGAGCCTATGGGGGCCATTCTTGCTCAAACCGCCACACTCCCCTTGGACTCATTTATCTCAATCTAAAATTAACAGACTTCTAACAAAATTTTTGACAGTATCTTGTGGGTTTCCAGTCAGAGAATTCCCATTTTCACTAATCTTACTTGCTCAAAATGATCCAGAGTTCTTCCTGGGGTCCAGGGAACCAAGCGTGTGACTACCAATTTTAAGATGCCAACAGTCAAGGCTTATATGGGTCATCAATTCAAACTCTGAGATTCTACATGTCACATGTACTATAGTATCATATAAAATGTACCAGTGCTTTGTATATTGAGTGGGAGTGGTAGTTACACAGACCTGCACAGACACATACAACACAGACAAGCTCTGTACATCACGCTAATGTCAGCACCCTGTAGTGACATTGTACTAAAGTTAGACAAGATGTTACCCTTGGGGTGGGTGAGTGAATAGTATATGGGACTTACTAATAGAGATTTTATGATTAATGATGAACTTGTAATTTTATCAAAATAAAAATTGAGACAATAACATACCAATGTTTGCCAAAAACTGACTGCTTATACATATAATTATTATACTTGGAGATGATAAAATATTAAGAGTAAGCTATGAACATAAATTATAATGATTTATATTACATTTTACATTAAAGTTCAGAGCTTTCTCCATCATCCTCTATATTTGGATTTGCATTTTAACCTTGAAATGAAGATGAGTCGCACAGTGGATGCTAGGCTCTAGTTTAATTAGCTGCATTTCTTTCTTCTTACTGGTGATGAGAAAAGAGTTATGGACAAACTATTCAGGCTTTCCTGAGCCCTCTTTAACTTAACTTGAATCTTAGCTATAACAACTGACAGATTGTAACTCAGGCACACATCCTTAAGGTGACCCTAACCCCCTGCTTAGTTGATCCATGGCAACACAACACACAAAAATACATCTTCAACTGATGGTATTCTCTGTTAAATGACACATAACAAATGTCACTGTCCTTAGCACTGTTTGCCTGATATCACCTGCTTTCCTCGTGGCTTCAGGTAGGGTTGCTCTTAGCTTCCTTCTAGAAATTTAGTGTGGCTCTGGGTCTTCAGTCAAACAACACCACAAACAACGGGCTCTAAAGAACAACACTTTAAGTGCTCATGAGATGCATCCTTCAGCTGCTACTGTGACCAGTTGTGCTCTAAACACTGGGATGTGAGGCAGCCCACATCACAAAGGGAAAGAAGTATGTATAAGGCCCTAGAACTAACAACCAGTGTGGAAAAGGAAACATAAATGAATGAAATTATTCTGAGTGGCTCAGAGATTGAGAGTGCTTGCTGCACAAGCATGAGCACCTGAGTTCCAACCCCAGCTCCATATAAGAAGCTCAGTATGGTCTTGTGTATTCTGGGAGCAGAGACAGGGGGATTGCTAGAAGTTGCTGGTTGCGAGCCTAGCAAAAAACAAAACAGAAAACTATGAGCTCCTGTTTCAGGGAGAGACCCTGCCTCAAAAGAATAAGGTGAAGAGTGGTAAAAAGACACTCAGTGCCCTTCTCTGGCCTCTCTGGATGTTCACAGTTATATACACATACATGTACACTCAAAACACACACACACACTTGTTTTTAAAGAATTTAAAAGGAAAGAAATTGTTATCACTCTGAGACATTAAGATTGAGGGCATGTTGTTACTGAAGCACAGGGTGGCATATCCTTCCTAATGAAAAGATGGCCAAGGAGAGACCTGTTCTATTAGATAGCCATTTTTATTACTCACGATAATCATGTTCTATAGGGACACTGAACACTGACTATGTGAATACTGAATCACTGTCCCCAGGGCAAATAGAAAATCAGGTTCCTGCAAACTCAAGGTCATAGCCTTTCAACTGAGCAGTATGCGACCTTGCTTTCTGTGTTTATTTAAAGACTCCTTGCCCAATGCAGTTTAGTCAGCAGCAGTGCAAGTCAGGTGGAGTGGGGTTCCTGCATGACTTCAATGATCCATTTTCATCAACTGATCAGCACATAAGCTTGCCTTACATGTGTTTCTGCTCAAAGACTTCTTAGTTAATGCATTTTTCACTTGTGAAACACAGCCAACAGTAACAATCCAGGCCGAATAGGTGCTTTGCCTCATCAACATAGTTTCTTCAGTGAAGCAGCCCATGGTTTTCTTCTGGGTCATTCTGAACAGCAAAACTACCAACTGAGGGTGGGAGAGGGAAATCAAAAGATAAGGCACAAATTAAGCTGCTTGAAGGGCCCTCCTTCACAACAGAAAAGATGAACACCAGCTGTCAGCATTGGCTGGGCCCAAGCACAATGTCTGACCTCACTGAGAAACATCTCTGTGAATGACAAGGTTAGCCCAGAAGTGTTGATGTGGGCTTATAAACAGATCTTAGAGAGAAGGTGAGTTTATATACATAGAACTTACGGAAAGAGGTTTTTATTGCTTCAAGAAGTTTAGAAAGTAAGACATCTGGAGCCCCAAGATAATGAGAGTCCCAGAGGATCTGGACTGGGAACGTAGCTCAGTGGCCAGAGCTTGCTTGGGATGCTCAAGGCTTTAGTTCCATAGCAAGTACTCCTCCCCCTCAATTTCCAATCTGAATCACAACATTCATGGCCCCACCACAGAGTCCTCTGCAAGGTTCCAGACAATGTTGTTTGTATTGAAGGTGAAGAACAGCAGTATTTTGTTGTAGAAAATTTTAATCCCAATCCAGCCCAATCCAGGTTTTCTACCCCACCTTTGGCCATTTGGTTCCCAGGTAAAAGACATACACAACCTTTATATTTACAATAAGCTTTAATCAGCACTACGGCTGGGCAGACATCTATCCTCTACGCTATTAAAATCTATTCTGTATCAATGATTCTGAGTTATTACTTGCTATGTTTCATCTGTGCTGCTCTTAACTTCAGTTGGCCAGCCCTCAGGGCCATGTTTTCTTGACTCCTAACCCAGGGCGACTTTCTCTTCCTCCTCACCTTCATCTTTTCCTCCTGGTTCCCCTCTGACTCCCAAGCCCCCTGAGTCAGTGCGCATGCGTCCACCTGAACAGATCATCCTGTTCTCTGCTGCTGCACTCAAAGAAAGAAAGAAAAACTGCTCTTGATGAATCAGTTCAAATTAGCGCCACGTGCTTTGATATCCCTTATGACAACGTTAGGAACCACACATAAAATACTTATGCTGTATACTGCAATCTGATAGCTTGTCTTGAATCAAAGATCCTAAGTAATTATTTGAGCTGTGCCCTGAACTAGTCACACTTCCTGGGAACACTCTTCCTGTGTATAAGAAGCACTGACAAACTAGTTTCTTAGATTTGTATGTTCTCAGGAAAGGACTAAAGGAGCCGGCCACTTTGGGGAAAACAACTGAGATTATCTGTTGCCAGAAATAAAATTGAGGCTTTGAAACTAAAATTAAATTATGGGGAATATGTATATGCTTCCACAGTCTGGACAGCCTTTCACTCATAGTGAAATACTCTCTGATGTAGTCAGTGCTGAAGATAACAAATACTCACTTCATAATTTAGTATGCCAGCATTTGTGAGAGCTACCTTGATTAAGAAGTGATTGTATTCCAATTGGCTAGTGCAAAATGTTACAAAAAACTTCCATGAGTAAAAAAAAAAATCCCAAGATAGAAAAACATATTTGAATACAAGGAAGGATGAAAGGATCATTGACATTTCATATCCCACACTGTCACTAACTTTGGGGAAGCGGGTACTATCTCTCTTAGCAAAGTATCAAAGACTAGTGACAAATATTGGGGTGGTAATCCTTCCCCCAGATACTGAGGTCAAACTCCCCCCATTTGCTTTAGCAGGAAGCAGCAAGTTTGAGAATGAAGCTCTTCTGCTAAACCAGACACTATGCAGATTTCTCAGACTGGCTCGTCAATGCTGGTCTTCTCATTACCTTCTCTTGGAAAACAGCTTATTTTGACTAATATATTATGTTAAAATAACTGCCATGCACTGGTCTGTTACTGTTATTATAAATGAGTCAATATTCTTAACATCTCAGTTCTAATGTGGTGCATCATGGCAGATGTAACCTGATACACAAAAGGTCTTGGGACTCCCAATAACGTAAGTGTTTGAGAGCTGTCATTCTTGTTATCGCCTACCTAAATAACACTATCATCACACCATCTATGTACGCTGTTCTCATATAGGTTACAGAAAGCTGTAGAGCAGAGACAAAGGAGAGCAGGAAGAAGTGGAAGGAGAATTGGAGATTTTAAGCTCACACTCTTTCTTTCCTAACAGGCAGATGACATGCAATTCCTGTCCTCCCTTTTTATAAGACTGTGAGTTTCCCAAGAAAGGTGTTTTTAAGCCAGAGTTCTTAAATGGAAATCAAGCTGGCTTTAGAGTTACCAAGCACCTTGCTCAGCTTCCATTTGACAATACTTCGTAGGCTGCTAAGCACAGGCATTTGCAAGGATCTGTTATTCCTGAATTGTCAGCATGGTGCAGCATGGCTGTGACTTCAGCTGCTGTTATTATTCCATTTTAATTAGAAATCTTTATGGCTTTGCTTTCATCATTATCACTGTACTTTCTCGTGAGCTATTTGGTTTGTTACATAATGAGACAATCTATTAGCATCTGTGACATTTTGGGTCCATAATTTTCCAGTTCCCAGATTTAGCACTATGTGCCATGGTACAAATATGAGCCCTTCAGAATCCCGTTGCTAAGATTGGTGAGACTCCATTACAGGTAATTATATAATGATAAATACTTATTGTTATTTAGTTGTTATATAAGTAATCTCCTCAGAATTTCTTTGGACACTGAGGATTTATTTTATGGTTCAAAGTGTTTCTTAAGATGTGAGGGTGACTCCTTCCTGTAACTTTGGCACTAGGGAGTCTGAAGTAGGATTATGAGTTTAGGGTCTGCCTAAGTTACATAGTGAGACTTTGTCTGATACCTGGGGCTAGGAGTGGAATTTTCTCTCCAACAACTAGTATCAGTGATCAGAAACACATGCTGATAACTCCAAAATGATCTACCAGTGGTTGAAATTGAAATCTGCCAGTGGTTCCACAGGCCCATCTATTTCCATAGACTAGCTTCCTTTCCAACGTAGAAGCCATCCTCTCTCTCCAATACTAAATTGGCTCCTTGTAAGTATTCTCATCAACAAGACAGACTTCTGTTCTTTGCCAGCCCAGTCTCTCTACAAAATTCACCCTACCTCCTGGACATGCTTCAAATCAAGAGTGTCTTTGCAACATGACATTTTCTTTGACAAAGCTTATGCTAGAGAAAATCTTATCATATTTTAAGTTAATTCACTATTTTGTGTTGAGCTGACTCATAACTATCCTGGGACACACGTACATGGACATGCCAGCAGTCATTCTGTGTATCTAACTCCAGAGCTCTCACCCCCAGAAGATCTACTTTCTCACAGGATATTCCCCTCTAGGTATCTCTGTGGCACACGGTAGGTCTTACACAAGATCTCTCTCTTTGTCCCTCAAAAACAACATTCTCCTCTTTAATTCCTGCCCTGGGCCCAGGAAGCTACTTTAGGGCCCCTGACAGCAGCTTTTCCTGCCTCTGACTTTGTCTGCAAAGCAGCAATAAGACAAAATGAAATACAAGCCACAACCTGTACCACATGTATAATTTTAAATGTTCTCATAGTCATATTTTTACAATTAAAAAGAAATAGGTGAAAGTAATATTAACAATATGATTTATGGAACCCAATATATCTAAAATATTACTGAATCGACATGTAATCAGTATTCTAAAAATATATAATTAGTGAAGCATTTTATGGACTTTGCCACTAAGTCTTTACAACCCAGTGTGAAGGCTGCTGAGAGTGCATCGTGGTTTGAACTTGTGACATTGCACATGCCTTGTGTAGTGGTCTGAATAGGTTTGGCCCCCATAGATTCATGTATTTGAATGCTGGGCCCACAGGGAATGACACTATTAGAAGATGTGTCCTTGTTGGAATAGGTGTAGCCTTTTTGGAGGAAGTGTGTCACTGTGGGGATGGGATTCACCAGTCTTCTCCTGGTTCCCTTCAGATCAAGATGCAGAACTCTCAGCTCCTCCGGCTCCATGTCTGCCTGCATGCTGCCGTGCTTCCCACCTTGATGATAATGGATCGAACCTCTGAATCTGTAAGTCAGCCCCAATTAAATGTCCCTATAAAAGTTGCCTTGATCGTATCGTCTGTTCACAGTAATGGAAACTGTAAATAAGACACCTTGTGATCATAGGAGGCAGGGGGCCACACTGGGTAGCGTTGGATCAGGAGGCCAGAGGCAGAGAGGGAGTAAGGTGAAAATAGTCACAGCCTCAGCCCCAGCCTTCCAGGTTGCCAGCAGTACAGTACTGTTCAGAAGCCTTTGGCATCCAGGTCCAGGGAATCTTTCTTCATCCCTGATTCTAGGAGGGTGAAATTGAGCTATGTACAGGAACTCTCTGTCCCAGTGTCTCTCTGTGTCTCTCTGACTCTGTCTGTCTCTGTCTCTCTGTCTCTCTCTCTCTCAAGTTTCTAGAAGAGTAGCAGTCCTTGGTGCTCCTTGAGTAGTAGACACATAGACACATCATCATCACCTGGCCTTCTTCTTGTATGTCACCTTTTTTTGACAGCATTTCGTGTAGTCTGGGCTGGCCTTGAATTCACTATGTATCAGGTTGAACTTGAACTCCTATTCCTCTTGCCTTCATTTCCAAGTGCTGCGCTATAGGCATGTATCATCATATCTGATTTATTTATTTAGTGCATGTTAGATAAGTGCTGTACCATATAAGCTATATCGCCAGACCTCTTGTTAAAATGTCATTTGTCATATTGGATTAAGGGTCTTACCTAACTCCAATCTCAACTGACCCAAAGTATGTACATGTGCAACAACCTACTTCCAAATTTTGTTGCATTCTGATGCTCCAGGAACAGTAAGAACTGGGGGAGTAGGGAGGTAGATGTCATATAACCCATGCATTCCCAAACAGCAAGCAGCTCTAACCAAATAATGAGCAGGCCCCAGCTTGTGGTGATATGAATGAGTGACACCCCCTCCCCATAGACTCATAGATACTATCAATACTTGGTCTCAAGTTGATGGAACTGTTTGAGAAGGATTACGAAGTGTGGCTTTGCTGGAGGAGGTTTCAAAGGCCCACACCATTACCAGTTAGCTCCCTCCCTTACCCCCTCCCTCATGGTTGTGTCTCAAGATGTATGTTTTCAGCTGCTGTTCCAGCACCGTCTGTCTATCTGCTACCAAGCTCCCTGCCATAATAAGCACACTGATGAGCCTATACTGATTTGAGATCCAGTCTTAAGCAAGTAGATACTAAATATGCTTGCGCAGTTGAAGCTCTTCCCAGACTTTTCCGTTCTATTCCAATGGCCAGACTGTGCAGGCAAGTATTAATTCTGTACTAAGCTAGATATGGAAGTCTTATGATTTGTTTGCATGCTTTAATATGAAAGATTTATAGCTAAAGATCATTTAGCTTCATTAAAAATGATTAATAGTTCTTCTATTGAGCTGCTAGGGGCAGAGAGTTCTATATTATTCTCTCTTTCAAAATTCATTGAGATCTCTTTTGTGAGCTAAAGCAAAGACACTTCTTTACTATCCTATATATGTTAGTCAATTTTATCATGGCGATGATAGAAGCATCTGACATGGGCAATGTGGAAAGGGGAAGGTTTAATTGGCTCATGGTTTCAGAGGGTTCAAATACTTTATCTTATGTAATCTGGCAGAACATCATGGTAAGGAAAGCATTGTATAGGAAAGCTGTCCACACCATTGTGGACAGGAAGAAGAGACAAACAGGAAGGGGCCAGAGATACGACCCCCAAAATCCATCCCTAACAGCCATCAAGGTTCACCTTCTAAAGTTTCCACAATCTACCAACACATCAGCAGTAGCTAGGAACCAGCTCATAGGGGGACATAGCATATCCAAACCACAGCACCGTGTGAACTTTAAGAAACTATGTAATAGGGTTAGAAAAATGACTCAACAATTAAGAGCATTGTTGGCCCTTGTAAAGGACCCAGTGTTGGTTCCCAGCACTCGTGTTGGCAGCTCACATCTGCCCATAATTCCAGTTTCAAGGCTCTGACACCCTCTTCTAGCCTTCCCAGGCACCCATACTCACATGCACATAATCACATGCAGACACACATACATGCACACAATTAAAGATTAAAAATAGCTGGGCCTAGTGGTACATACCTTTGATTACAATACTTGGGATGCAGAGGCAATCAATCTCTGAATTCAAGGCCAGTCTAATTTACATAGTGAGTCCTAGGCCTCCAAGGGATATATAATGAGACCCTATCTCAAAAAGGTAAATAAATAAAATTAAAAATAAACAAATATCTATTATCTAGATTTTAATATATAAGATTTACCTTTCTGGTTGTGTTGATTAGGTCTGCTATATTCCTACTGAATTTTTCTCTGTGTGCAAATCCTTGAATTGACAGAGGTGGATTAAGACTAATATTAATGCATTCGATGGCTTCTCCTTGAATCTCTTATTGATTCTGCGGTATGAAAACTGACGTGTGCTACCGATGACTACACATTAATCATGGTGAGTGGCTGCATTGTGAAAGGCAGGCCCTGGCATTGTAAATTATCTTCTTTGTCTCCTATGATGCTTTCTGGTCTGAATTCCATCCTACTGGATGCCAAGCTGTCTGTCTTGCACTTCATTGTTTTTAATTTTATTTTACAAGACTTCCCTCTACATATCTGTAATATAGAACAGAAAGTTGAATTTTCTTTTAGTAAAAAAATCATAAAACAAAATAAAAATGTTTCTTTCAATTTTGAAATCTTGTGTTTATCCATATAGTTTTCAGTCTTGTAACCTGAGCTGGCTTTGAACTCATAATATTCTTGCCTTAGGTTTCCCAGTGATGGGATTAAAGCAAAGCATGTGTTATCATGTCCAGCTATTCAATATATTTTGTCTTTTTACTGGCAAACAATGGTATGCATAGTCCATTGCATACAGAGGTGCCCAGACAGAGATATATGTGCATACTGAAGCATAAGCAAAAGTCTTTCCATGTTTCAGATAACTTCCTATTCTCTAGTCTGTGTTTTAGAGTTTAGGAAGGCTTGAATGTCTCTGCAAAGACATTTTTATAAAACTTTTAAATAATATCTTACTCTGTCATCTTGTGGCTTCCATCTCTTGATCTCTGACCATAAAATATAATTTGTGTGTCTGGAGAGATGGCTCAGTGGTGAAGAGCATTGACTGCCCTTCCAGAGGTCCCGAGCTCAATGCCCAGCAATCACATGGTGGCTCACAACCATCTTAATGGGATCTGATGCCCTCACCTGGTGTGTTTAAAGATAACTACAGTGTACTCATATAATCAAGTAAGTCTTTAAAACATACAAAAACTATGGACTATTTAGAATAAGTATTTTATTCCCAGACAATGTCAGTAAAGCAACCAATGCTCTCATTCCTTTCCTGATCAAACTCCGTCCACTTCTGACAGCTGTACAACTGTCATCATGGTGACAGCCCTTATGCATTATATTTTTCCTATGACCATCACTTATCTATTTAGACTCAACATCAGTCCTTCTGTCAATGCTTCTCCTGTTATTTTATTTTACTTTGTCTTATTTTCAGTTTGAGACAAGAACATCTGTAGCCCAGGATGGCCTCAAACTTCCTAGGTAGCCAAAGATGACCTTAAACTTTCAATTCTCCTGCCTCTGTCCCCCAAGTGCTAGGATCATGGATGTGTGCCACCACACCTGGTCTGTGCAATGCTAGGAATCAAATCCAGGGATTTGTGTATGCTAAATACACACCCCAATAAGCATGGCCCCAGCTGTTTTAATCTACACAAGGCTAAGCCTAACCACAGTCCATAGTTTCTGCATATTCATGACAGTTCACCTGTGCCTTTATCCACTAAGGAAAGCTTGGCTAGAAATAAAACCCTTGATTCATATTTTTCTCCCATGAGTTCCTTCAATATGCACTCATTTACCTTTTACTGTGATTTGTTGCTGTTGAAAAGTTTCATTACTTCTTTCTTGGCAACAACTTGATCCTTTCATTCAAATGCCAGAAGATTATTTTTCTTTTCTAGATGACATTTCTTAAAACACTCAAGGTTTTTCACCAGAACATGACCATAATCTAGACATATAGAGTTTCCTGTTTCATTGTGTACTTTCCAGGAATTTTATGTCAAGGAAGAAAACTTCACACAATGTGATCCTTTGTACACTATGAGAGTTCTTTAAAGGGGCCTTGGAACTCCCTGAAGCCAGGTGACAAGATGGGGACAAGGAAGAAATGAGCTTCTTTTGGAGTCATGTTTCAAGCCTCTTGACCTTTCACTCACATGAGCCCATGCATTCTCTTTGTATCCTGCTGCTTGGTGGTGGAAGTAACTCCTAGCCTGTCTTGAAGCTCATTTGGTGTTCGGCATGAATGCTCCAATCTTCTCCATTCCCATTATGTTCCTATAATCCATCTGTCTGTGACATTCCATCAATGGCCATGCTCTCATTCCTTGTGATCTCAAATAGCACCTGCTCTTTAGAGAATTCCTCCAAAGAATTGAGATGTAGGGCATCTACTCAACAAAATATGTTTGAAGATTGATTGGTTGATTGATTGATTGACTGTATGATTTATTTCTTGTTTCTGTATGTATACCATTACATGCAGGTTTGCACAGAGGTCAGAACAGGGCACCACTGCCTGATATAGATATTGGGAGTTAATCCTCGGTCCTCTGCAAGAACAGCAAGTGCTCATACCCACTAAGCCATCTCTCCAGTCCCCAATATTTTTAAATAGTTTAAGAAAACAATATGCTTTATATCACCCTTGCAACTTTCATATACCTTTTCAACTTTTTTAGCCTTTAAGAACATAACCATTACAAAAATTTTAAAGCTAGGAAATATTTCAGTTGGAAAAATGTCTACTGAGCAAGCATAATGACCTGTGTTCAGATCTCCAGCACCTATATAGAAGGCAGATATGACAAAGAGTGTCTGCAATCCCAGTGGTCAGAGAACTTTAAACAGACCGACAATTGGAGCTTGCTAATCAGCCAGCCTAGCTGAATTGGTAAATTCCAGGGTCAGAGGAAGACCTTACCCCAAACAAACAAGGTAGGGAGCCACTGATGAAGAGACCCAAAGCCTCTCTGTCTTTGTCTCTCTCTGTATGTCTCTGTATCTCTGTGTCTGTCTCTGTCTTTCTCTCTCTTACACAAAGTTCTTTGATAAGTAAGCTATTTGTATGGGGAGCTTCATAGTGGTGTTACTACTGGTAATACTCTTCCTTTTGAGGCTGATTTGAAATGGCCCTAAACATATTGGTTCTCTTGCACAAGGCAGATAGACCCCTTGTCAATTGGGCAAAAGGATCCAGGATTTGTCCCAATTTCTGGCACATAGTAGGCACTCTATGGATATTTTGTGAATGAGTGAATGGACAGAGAGAGAAGTCTATATTTAGTCATCTACCTCCTGGCTACATATGATAACTCACAAGATGCAGCCCCCAACCCCCATTTCATGAGATTTAGGAAAAGTTATTAGTGTTCTGGGTCTGGTTAAATGGTTAGGAGAGTAAAAAGATTTTCCATCAACTGGAAGAGCTTCGCTTCCTCGCTGAGTAGAGGGATAATTGAAGATTCATGCGAGACTAATGGATTCTTTGCAAAAGCAGCCAGTGCATGAAGGGAGCCTGATACCGCTGCACATTGACATGAGTAACAGTTATTTATCAGAAAAATAAATGAGACCCATGTGCCTCTGATGCTGCCCCTATTGTGATGCTAAGCACACATTGGCACCTTCCCTCCTCCATCTCCTTGCTTTCTCTTCTCCCCAACCCCAGTTTCCTTTTTATACAGCAGATAGACCCTATATATAAGAGTGAGGGTGTACATAGGCATAAAACCCACCCAACACTCTCCTGGGTATAACACCTCAGGGGAAAAATTTGTCACTCTTGTACATGATTGCAAAGTGAACACACTCCAGCCGCTGCTACAGAACTGACCTCTAGTCTAATCCCATGAAGAAGACCTTGTCTCAATTGCTGTCTCTCAAAAGATACCCCCACCAGGAGGGCTCAGTGGAGAAACCTCATTCACATCCCATATTGTAGAAAGAGAGATCCCAGGAGCTGGAGTGATGATTCAGTGGTTGACAGTTCATAGTACTCGGCATGGAAACTGAGTTTGGTTCCTAGTACCCACATTATCAACACCTCACCTACACTCATATACATGTATACATACATATACACAAAGTTTATCTTAAGAGTTCGAAGAGTCCACATTTGACCCCTACCCAATTCCTTGTATAACTGGAAAATTATCTACCTTATAGAGTGTCAGGCTCTTGGTTGGGTGAGCAGATTCAAAACCAACTGTCCTGGTCTATAGCCATGTGTCTATAAACCACTCTGAACATGCCTGTTCTTGTCATAATAAATTGTCCTAATTTCTTCACAAAGTTGTTATAAGGATCCAATGTATGTAAAAATCCATGCATGCAAAATAGCTCCTAATACATGGGAATTATTGTCAATACATAAATGCAATGTCAGTTGCTCTAGAGATATGAGTAAGTGTCAGAGCAAGCAGGGTGCAGATTGGAATAATAAAGCTCCATGTAACTTCACTGTGGGATGGGTCTGCTGACCTCACCCAGTGGGCTGGTCCTCCAGGGCACAGGAAGGGATCTGGTTGTATGTCATTTCAACATACATTGAGTCAACCCATATTTCCAAGAGACAATATGGCTGAGATGTGGTAAGGTGTGGAAGAGAAGGGAAAAAAAAAAAGTGTATAAAATAGTCTGTTGGTATCTTCACTTCTGTCCATATCAAAAAGTTGCCATATTGCCTTGGACCACACAAGGCATGCAGCTAGTCCAGGTCTGTGGCCTTTAATGTCAGAGGATTAGAAGATAATAGGATGCTTGGAAGGCCTTGACATCTCTGATTCAAGTACACACTACTTTCTTTTGCAAGACAGCCTCTGAAGGCATCTTAGGAAAGTTTTTCTTGTCTAGAGAGGGGAGGGGTAACATTTCCCTTCAACTGAAGGTTTCCTTGTGGAATCACAAGACCAATTAAAAAGTATAATATGCAAATTTCTCTGGCATTTATGCTTATAAATATGTTTGCAAATACTCCAGGGTGGCATGCTTTGACTGCCAATGAAGCAACTGCTGTTTTCTGAAATATTCTTCAAAATCTTGTTTTAGAAAATGACATTACATGACCATAAATAGTTTATAGCCATGGTTTGCAAGATTTACTGGCTTGGTGGGAGATTCTATTTCTCACACCTGAGTGAGCCCTCCTCTGATCACTAGAAGAACTCAGAAACCTCAATGGCACAAGCAAGTGCCTGCTCTGAAGGAGCTTGTGAGTTTGACCACTATATTTGTCCTGTAACTCATTCTGGCATTGAGAACATAGCTATAATAATTAACACTTTCTTAGGAAGTAGTTATTGAAGATAATGCAGTAATCCTATGTACTGATTCACTTTGCTGTTGAATCTTCTTAATTCATTATACTCATAATAAGAGAGGAAAAGTAAAGGGTAAAAGTAACTTTTCCTTGCCTGAAGTAATTGTCATCTAAGAGGCTTAATGCCTCAGTCTGCTAACCTAGGCCTAGTTCTAGAAGCTTCTAGCCTCCGTACAATCTTATATAGACCTATAATGTTTACAGCCTCTGAGACTTACTGCTGAATAAACTCACCCTTTCTTGTTCTCTCTGAGCTCTGGCTGGCTGGTTCAACTCAGCTGTTCTGGCTCAAACTCCTCTCCAAGATGACTGATTCAATCTGGCTTCACTCTCAGCCTTTGACTGAATTGCTCTGCTTGGCCTCATACTAGCTTTGGCAATATGTTCTAATCTTCTGTCTCCTTCCCATTCTCTGGCTTGTTCTGTCTTCACCTATGTCTAGCTTATTCTCTCTCTGCAACTGGTCTCTGTACAACTGTCCTGGTAAATCTGCCCTCCCTCCTCTTCTTTCTCTGCACTGCTTTCTTAAACAGCCTCTTTTTTTTTTCCTGTTCTCTTAAGAGTTGGGCAGATCCTATTCTATCAAATCTTTCTCTGATTCATCCCTTTGTCACTCAATTAGACATCACTTTCAAACATGGGTGCTTTCTTCTACAAACTAACTTTACCCTCATTGTTTGGGATTAAAACTGTGTACTAAGAGCACATCTGTTTTCTAGCTAGAGGGATTAAAGGTATGTACTAAGGCTGAGTCACACCACAACTAGGAACAGGTTTTTCCAGTAAACAACACAATCTTGGGATTCACAGTGTGATCAAATATCCTGCAACAGGAAGATATCATTAAACAAAGAAAAATGCAAACTCTCCCTGTGTGCTCAGTCACTTTTCTACTGCTGGCATACAACCTCATGAAGAAGGCAACAAGGCAAATAAGGAAGGATTTATTTGGGACTTATGATTCCGGAGGGATAAGACTCCATCACTATCATTATAGGAAGTAAGTCAGAAGGTACTCACAGTGTCTGTAGTAGTGAGCAGACAACTCACATCCTCAATTGCAAGCCAAGAGTATGCTGCGGATAAGAGTACACCGGGGATAATAGGAAGCTTTCAACTGTCAAAGCCCCACCTCAGGGACAGATTTCCTCCAGACCACTGTAGATTGCTGTCTGTATGCAGGTAAGGGCAGGTGAAAGATAAGCCTAGAGCCTGTGATTGGGCAGTGGAAAAAGAAGGCGGGCTGAGAGTTTTAGAGAGGGCAGAGGAGAGACAGAGAGACAGAGAAGGAGACAGAGAAGAGGAGACAAGATGGAACCTATAGGAGGGGAAGATGAACCTGATGCACGTGGCTTGAAAGAGTCACAGGTAGCTATGGATATCATAGAAGGACAATAGAGTAATGTAGGGCAATTTGTCCAATCTAGGTGGGCAGCTTGCATCAATATCAATTGAGATTTGAGCTCTTTATGTGGACATTTTGGGGATTGAGAATTTACTGTTATAAATCTGAATGATAAATTATAAGCCTCTGGAGTTTAGAGCCAGTCTTAGCAGACTGGCTTATGACTGGGAATGCGATCGGTTCGGTGGCAAGCAAACCAAGGGAAACCGGGCAGACCGCAGCTTGGGGATAGTCATGGGAGAGGCAGGGAGACCACTGTTGCCAGCAAGTAGCTGGCATTAGCATGGATTATTTTTAAAAATTACACACTACAGAGCACATCTCCTAAGTCCCCAAAAATAGTACCATCAACTGGGTACCAAGTATTCAAAGGCCCAAGACTATGGGGGCATCTCATTCAAATCATCACACTATGTTTTGCAAACAATGTACTTCATGGCCTGTCAATATTTTTTTAGTTCAGATATGGATCTGGACAGATGGTTCAGTTAATAAAGAGTTTGCTGCGCAAGCATGAGGACAAAGTTCAATACCCAGCAACCACTTCAAAAGTCAGGCATAGTTGTAAAATCCCAGCACTGGGAAAAGGAGATGAAAAGACCCTTAGGGAATATTGATCAGAGTGTCTATCTGAATCTTTGAGTTCCACATTCAGTAAGAGACCCTGACTCAAAAACTAAAGTGGGAAGCAATTGAAAAAGAAATTGAAATCAACCTCTGACCTCCATATGCACTACCCTACATGCATTGAACTCATTGACATACACATTGTCTTAGGTAGGATTTCTATCTCTGTGATGAAACACCATGACCAAAAGCAAGTTGAAAAGGAAAGAGTTACTTTGGCTCACACTTCCACATCATAATCCACCATTGAAAGTAGTCAGGACAGGACTCAAATAGAGTAGGGACCTGAAAACAGAAGCTGATGCAGAAGCCATGGAGGGGTATTTCTTACTGGCTTGCTAGACATGACTTGCTCAGCCTGCTTTCTTACAGAACCCAGGACCGCCAGCCCAAGTATGGCATCACAAGTGATTGAGCTAGACCATCCCAAATCAATCACTGATTTAAAAGAATGCCCTACAGGCTTGCCTACAGTCTGAACTTGTAGAGGCATTTTCTCATCTGAGGCTCCTTCCTCTATGATGACTTTAGCCTGTGTCAAGTTGGCATAAAACAATCCAATACCACACACACACACACACAACACACACACACAGAGAGAGAGAGAGAGAGAGAGAGAGAGAGAGAGAGAGAGAGAGAGAGAGAGAGTAAATATATACTGTACTGATTTGCATCACAAGAATTCCTTGACAAACTGCCTATGGTATAAAGGAAAACTCAGAAGTTAATCAAAACTTTGAGTAAGTTGCTATTTCTTTGGGGTCAAGAAGGGAGATGAGGGGGAATTGGATACAGAGGAGCTACCTTTGAAGGACCTCAAATAGCTACCTGTCCACTATATAACACAATTAATTCCCTCCTTCAGGCTTCTTGGACCCAGTGCCTTGAATGTAGAAATCAAGGGAAGATTCAGAGCTGCAGACCATTAGCCGGTAGCACAAAGCCCTTGGGGCTCTGCAAAAGCAGAAACTGTCACGAATGGACAGAGCGAGGAGGCTGTACCACAGGGTTCCCCTGCCTTTCATGGTCTTTCAGCATGACTATTAACTTTTCTAAAGTGAAAAACTCACACCTGAGATTTGGGGCTTTGTTCTTTATACATGTGATTGGAAAAGTCTACTTGGACTTCCCCATGAGTTCCTGGGAGGGAAAACAAAAATACCCTTGCCATAATCATGGCCAGTGGGTACAGAGAGAGAAGAAAAAGTCTTCTGACCACCTGTTCATGAGTGCTGCCTCCCCTCCACATAGACTACAGCTACTCAGACATTGTACCCCGAAACCCCACAGGAAAAAACCCTACAAGAGTCCAGGCAGCATCTTTCTTGCTGAGGAAGTCCTTGGGCCCTTAGCTCGGTCTTTTCCCCTTTCCCTTAACTACTCCCTAGAATTGGTTTGAGGCAAGGTTTCTTGATGTTCACTGCTGTACATGCCAGGCTAGCTGTCCCACAAACCCTGCAGAGATACCTTGCCTCCACCTCCCTTCTTGATGTAGGAGTGCTGGGATGCTAGATGCTTGCTACTAATATGGGTGCTTCCTTACGACTACTACTGTATCCAGCTTTATGTGGATTCTGGGGAGCTAAACTCAGGACACCACACTAGTATGACAAGCACTTTGCCCTCTGGGCCATCTCCCCAACCTAAATTAGTGGTTTTTAAAGTCAACTGAAAGCAAATGAAGCTATTATCCATATTTATGCTTCCCCTTGACATCAGAGAACATCAGAGAAAATGTGTCCTCTGATGTATCTTAGGGTTGCCATCAATGTGAAGAGACACTATAACGTAGAGTTCTTGTAAAGGACAGCATTTAATTGGGGCTGGCTTAGAGGCTCTGATGTTCAGTCCATTATCTTCAAAGCAGGAAGCATGGTAAGATCCAGGCAGATGTGAGGTTGGAGGAGCTGAGAGTTCCACTTCTTGTTCCAAAGGCAGGAGAAGACTGGCTTCTGTGCATCTAGGATGAGGGTCTTAAAGCCAATGCCCACAGTAACACTCTTCCTCCAACAAGGCCACACATCGAAATAATGTCATTCCCTCAGCCAAGATTATTCAAGACACTACATTCCACTCCCCAGCTCCCATAGGCTTGTTCAAACATATGAGTCTATGGGGGCTATACCTAAACATAGCATAATGCAAAATACATGTAGTCCAACTTCAAAAGTACCCATAGTCTATAGCAGTCTCAACAATGTTAAACATTCAAAGTTCAACGTCTCTTCTGAGATTCATATAATCACTCAACACTATGCATCTCCACAGTCTTCAGATTTCCAACTCACTTTTCATCTTTGTTGATGGTAACAAACTTCTTTCTCTTGGGCTGGTTTCACTCCTTGTTAGCAGCTTTCCTCTGCAAGTATACCAAGGTTTTGGCATCTTTAACATCTTGGAGTCTCCAAGTCAACTTCAGATTTACGGCTTCTTGTTCCAATGTCTGGGATTTACACATGAGATTCTGGGCTCCACCAAAGGGCTTGTGTGCCTTCTCCAGCTCTGCCCTTATAATTACCAAGTCCAACTGCAGCATGAGGTACAACTTTGGCTATCTCTGGGACACAACTTCTTTGTGCTCTAAGAAAACACTTCCCAGAAGATTTCACATCACTGATGCTGGTCTCTTCTTAATCACTCCTAATTTCTTAGCTCTAGCTAACTAAGCATCATTTGTCCTAGTAACCCCTTCTATCTTTGACTCAAAAACCAGAGCCACATGGCCGAAGCTATTGAGTTATGCTGCTTGCTGGGGCTGGAACATGCCCCCCCCCCTTTATTCTATTCCCAGATTTCTGTTTTCCAACTCCCTCACTGCCTAAGCTTGGCTGTCCTGGAACTTGCTCTGTAGATTGACTTTAAACTCAAGATCTACATGGCTCTGCCTCCTGAATCCTGGGATTAAAGGCGTGTACCACCATGCCTGCACTTATGCTTTTCTTTACCTGGAACTTGTTCTGAATAGGCTAGCCTTAACCCCAGAGATCTGCTTGCTTCTGTCTCCTGGGACTAAAGGCATGTACTGGGCCTAAGCTTTTCATGGCCCACTATTCCTCAAGATCTGGATCAAAATCCTGTGTCTTCCAGCCTCAAGAGCTGGATCACAGATGTGTCGCCATTTATGGATTACAGTTTATTCCAGCGTAAAAGTCCACATGAAAACAATAACCAGGTAATAATAACACCTAAATACAACTACTTCTTGCTCACCTGCAAAACCATAAACAATAAGTTTAGCTGGGTTTGCCTTAAGATCACCACTTCCTTAACCTGTTTATCTTCTTGAATACAGGATTTAGCTCCATTCCACTTCCTGGTGCTCCTTTAATACTTGAACCACACATTTTGGGGTTTTTTTTTTTTTTTTCTGTCTTAGCTTGCTCCTTTTCATTAAAACACTCTTCTTCATAAGGGTGAACTTTAGTAACCACACAACCGAATTTATATCAGACTGTTTTGAAACTTCCTTTCTCAAAGCAATTAATCTAAATCTCTTCACCTTAGCCTCAGGCAGACTCTTTGGACAATGGCAAAAGGCAGCCACATTCTTTACCAAAATATCACAAAAACAGTCTCTAGCCACATACTAACATTCTTCTCTGAAACCTCTTGAGTCAAGCTCCCAAAGTTCAAATCACCCTCAGCACCAATGTCTTCTATATTCCTAGTAGGATGGTCCATTAAGCCCCACTCCTTCCCAAATGTAAAGTCCCCAAATCCACATTCCTCCAAACAAAAGCATGGTCAGGTCTATCACTGCAATATACCAGTCCCTGGTACAAACTTCTGTCTTAAGGTCTTCATTACTGTGAAGACTGACACTATGACCAAGAGATCTTATAAAGGACAACATTTAATTGGGACTGGCTTACAGTTTCTGAGGTTCAGTCCATTATCATCAAGGCAGGGAGAATGGTCACTTCCAGGCAGATGTGAGGCTGGAGGAGCTGAGAGTTCCACTTCTAGTTCTAAAGGCAGATAACAGAAGACTGGCTTCCAGGCATCTAGGATAAGGGTCTTAAAACCTATTCCCACAGTGACACACTTCCTCCAACAAGGTGATACCTACTCCAACAAGGCCATACCTCCAAATAGTGCCACTCCCTGGGTTAAGCATATTCAAACCACCCCATCATGGCAGGAGCTTACTGCTGCTCTTATGATAGGCTCCTGAGAACTGAGTAACTTAAAACACAGATGAATTGCCACAGTTCTGTATTGTAGAAGTCAAGAATGAGTCTCAGGGGATTTAAAATCTGTGTTCTCTGTGGTAGCCTCAAGAGCAGGTGTGGCTTGGCTTTACCTACTATATAGAAGGCACTTGACTTCTTTGGCTCCAAGGTGCCTCACTCCAACCTCTCTCTCCTGACTCTGACATTCGTAGAAACTCTGGGATCACCCAGGTCATCCAGGGGATTGCTCAGAGCAAGATCTGAGCTTACTCTTTTTCTGTACAAGAAACGGTTTCAAACGAACAGCTATGACACTTTAACACAAGACACACATATTACACAGGACCAACATTACTGAAAAGTATCTCTTATTTGTCTGATATTCTAACTGAATTGAGTGCCCTTTATTGTTAGTTGCAAAATCTGGAAACCCTTAGGGCTCTCGTAGAAATCGTCTGGAAACATCTGGGGCAGATGCTGTGAGAGAACCGGTGTCCCATGATAAAGCCACCGAAGAGTTTTGTGGATGCAATGTACGTTACACACAGGATTTGTCAAGTTTATAAATTACACTCATGATTTCCTTAGCACTTTCTTATTTCCCCATTAATAGCTTTATGATCTGAATTTTATTGTCTGCTCTAACTTAGGCTTCTGCCTATTTGAAATTTGTCCAATTTTACCCAGATACTAAATATATATTTCAAAACTGTGATTCCAACCAACATTGCTGACTGAATTTTTTTATTTCCATAAAGTAAAGCCACCACCTGTTGCCTTCAATAAACAGATGTGTGTCTCTCATCCAAACTCATGATAGAGCCATTTGCTATTAGGATTCCTCCCAGTTGTCAGGAAGATGAAGTTCACGTTAATAGCCAGTTATATTCCTTGTGCATCCAGATATCCCCAGGGGTCTTTAATAAAAGGCTATAATTCTTCCAACAGCAGTATAACCTGGGGTTTGAAAACAGTTCCTAGCAAACAGGTTGAGAAACACTGTTAGAGATTAAGCCTGTCCAACAGAGGCAATGGCAGTCACATACATAATTATGGATTATCTGGCAGCTACATTAAGAAAAGTAGAAACAGATAAAGTTAATGGTACTTAACTTTCATTTTGCTCAATATATTCAAAGCATTATCTATAAGACATGTAATCAATAGGAAATATTAAAGGCATATTTTTACATTTTATTTTTCCTGGTATGTCTCTGAGCTAGAGAATATATTCCACATTTCCAGTTCCTTGGTAGATACATGTGACTGCTGGTTACCATACTGGATAGGGCACCCTGACCCGAGTCCTACATAAAGCCAGTACAGCAAATCTCTAAACCTAGAGTCCAGAGCAAGCCAGACCCTGATGCTGATGGCTACTGCTAGGGTAACTGTGAATCCGCCCCCAACAACTGTGATGGCAGGTTACTTTTTTTCATGCAGTCATCCATGGGTTTCAGTGTCATATCTTCAAACATATAAGACCAGTGCTCAGACATGCAAAGGCAGATCATTGGAAGAAAGCATTTAGGAGAGGGCCATGTACCCACAGAACCCATTCCCTTATTCCTACAGAAGAGAAAAATAATGCAGAAGAGTCAACTTTCTTTCTTTTTTTTTTTTTCCTGTGAGCAAGCACAGGCAGGATTCGAACTTGATCGGGAGAGACAGTAGGACTCCAGAGCACAGCAAATGCAGTGGTGCACCACCGCTGGCTGGCTAAGAGTCAACTTTCTAAAATGCAAGTTTTCACTCAGCTTCCAAAGTAAAATGACCTTCAGTCCTATGAAGAGGAGGTGTGGCTATTTATGACTCTGAAGCAAATTGAAGGTTCCAGGGACCATGAGCCCTGGGAAGAAGAGCTAGATGAAGTCTTTATGAACGGTGTACCTAGAAATCAGGTACCATGTGTGCCACAGACACAAAAGTGCTGGCAGACCCTGTGGTCTGTGAGCCTGAGCTGCTCTTTGCAGAAAAGCAACCCATGGCCTGGAGGGACTGGTGACTTAATCATCATGGAGCTTTGTGGAAACCCCATTATCCCAGGAAACCAATTTTCCTGGTCAGTCTCATATCTGGAATTCGCTCCCTAGACCATTTCTGGCATCCACCAGGTCAGAGGGTGGCTGCAGGTTGAGACAGGTGTTTAGCTGTGCTACTGTAGTACTGGGAACTCAAGGAAGTGCCAAATAAATGTCCCGCATCTACAGTTCACGCATTCTATTTTTGAGGTTAATAAACTATACCATAGGAGGTGTAATTGCTTCCTTGGAGCCCACGCTGTTAGGGCGTAAGGGTTGTCACCATTTACAACACCACTGTGAACAGACTTTAAATTGGAGCTGTCAGAATGTCCCTTCTGTAACAACAGAAGCAAAACTTTCATGGCACATACTAGACAGAACAGCTGTGTTCTACAGGAAAGGGGCGGGTCCAATGCTGCCATCCCACGTTAGACCAGTGACTTGAGCTGAATGCCTCTGGTCAATACATATGACATTTGGCCTCATTTTCTGAGGTTATTGCTGAGAAGTGTGTGAAGACTGACAGAGCCACCAACAGTATTTTGAATATCTACGTGGAAGCACCAAATATAGGAGGGGGGCAGGTAACAAACGTAACAGTCACAGTGAGCACTGAAGGTGTCATCTGCCTAGTGACAAAGATATGTACTGTCTAATACTTAAATTACAATGTGATAGACAGAAGCTTCCCAGTCAGAAGGAAGGTTCTACAGGACAAGGTGTCATGTCCCCTGTCCCAAGCTGACCAACTTCCTGACCCAATAACCTGAGGTACTGTATTCCTTCTGGAAGTCTTTGGAGATGGATTTTGGAAGAGGAAGTAGAGAGGTAAGCATGATGGACTGTCTCCATGCTGGGACCTCCTCTAACATTCATAGATCACTGAAAGCCCCTGTGTTGCTGTTTTAGGGGCCTGGAGAGTCACAGACATCCACGTTTGTCACTGACTTCACATCATCCCAGTCCTGAGGATATTCCTGACTCTCTGGGTGGGCCTAGTTATAAAGCAACCTAGTTCCCAATTGGAGGGCTGTTTGTGGCCTCAGTTTGCCAGAGGCTCTGAGAAGCAGTGTCCTAGCCCATGACCAATGCCACTGTGCACTGGAGTTTATGACCTCAACATAGGGCTGCTGCTTTTGCTGGAAATACCAGTCTTCCAAGGCATCGTATCTCAAACCAGACACTAAGCAACATAGGAGTGATGCCCAGTGTGATGGAATCTCTACATCAACCAGCAGCTTGACCTCCAAAACAACACCTTCCCAATGACCCAGCCCCTCATTGAAAGGCATGGGGCTTAGCAAGGAGGATTCTGGCTCTTATTCCTTACAAGTGTGGAGCCCAAGCACAGTAGTCAGATGCCTCCATCCAAAACAACAGCAACTACAAACTTCTTAACTACTCCTCCAGGCCTTAGCTGGCACCTTTATACAATTAGGCTGTGCCAGGCTTAAACATGCCAGGCAGATCACACTCCTCATTTTTAACCAGTGATAGCCTAACATTGTAACTAATACCAATGGATGATAACTTAAATATTACTTGACAACAGAGGATCAAAGTACATGAGCAAAGGTTGATTAAAAAAAAAGAAAAAAAAACTACCAACAGATAGTTTCACAAAAGAACATAAGGGAGAAATAGACAGTTTCCTACACTATCCTCCAAAGAAAGGCAGTGAGATCACTTCCTAAAACATACTATGAGGTCAGAATTATGTTAATAACAAGATAATTTATTTATATTACAGGGATAAGAAGATGCAGACCAGTACAGAAATGTAAGTTCAAACTCCTCAACACAGTGAGCAAGCAAAAAACAGCCAATGCCATCCATTGAATCAGGATACTAAAGAAGAAATATATGATCATATCGACTCGCACAGAGACACTTGACAAAACTTTACATTCATGAGTTTTGTTTTTTTTAAGTCTTAGAAAATTAGGTACAGAAGGAATGATCTCAATTTGATAAAATCGGTATATACCAAACCTAAAATAGCATATACCTAACAGTGACAACGTAACACTCTCTCCCTAAGCTAGAAGCAGCTGAGGATAGATACACACATTTGTATGAACATATCTGGATTTATGGCATACATGGATTCATAGACATCCATATACCTGCTGCTCTGTCATCTGAATGGATTTTAAAAGACTGACACATTAGCAATGGAGAGCATAGAGAGAGCTCATGTCTAGGATCCTTCAGAAGTAACTGCTTCTAGGAGGGGTCAAGGGATACACAGGTAGCCAAGAGAACTTTCTAGTATTAGAGGCAAGAAGGACTTTAAAAAAAATAATGGAGCAGCAGCCAACTGAAAAATCAACAAAGGGTCACACTGTAAAACTTGAGCAAGAAAACAAATTAAATATAAATCACATTGGGTTATAAGCTAACATATTAATAAATGGATGGTGTCCACAGCAGTGTAAGAGTGATTAAATTGGCAGGATATAGACAAATCTTCCATCTGTAGGAACTCCAAGGAATATCTACTGACCCTGTGCCATTCAGAGAAGGAACATAATTCCTTTCCTTCAACGGGGGCTGCACACGGTGACTTCCCTCTGAGACTTCAACAAGGGAAGAGGATCCTACCCAATGCTCACACAAGTCTCTGAAAAGGGACCTGTTATCACTTCCACGTCACAGATAAGAAAAGTGAGGGAAGATGCTTCCCTGAGGATGCCAGGCAAAGCTGAGACTACAGTTGGAGCCACACAGTCCCCAACTCTATGCTTCTAACTGTGCACCAAAAATCCCATGTTACATGGATCAGTGTTACAAGGTGGCATCCTAAATCATTGTCATGTGGAGTGATCTAAAAGTCTGAATCATGGTCATGCCACCAAGGGAAGTCTCAGGAACTAAAAGCCCTGGGGCAACCCTTCCTCTCCTCTCCTTCCCTCCCCTCCTCTCCTTTCCTCCTCTCCTTTCCTCTCCTCTTCTTCACTTCTCTTCTCTTCTCCTCTCTTCTCTCCTCTTTTTTCCTTCCCCTTACCTTCCTTCCCTATTTCTCTCCTCTCTTCTCCTCTCCTCTTTTCCTTCCTCTCCCTTCCTTCCCCATTCTGCTCCCCTCTCTTCTCCTCCTCCCCTTTCTTCTGCTCCCCTTTCTTTTTCCTCCACCTCCTGTGGGACTGCGTAAGGGTATCCTGGTTCTTGACTGGGCATGGGCCTAGAACCCCGAGACTCCAAGGGAGAAAAGGCAGGTGTTCAGTCATGTCCCCAGAACCCAGGGTCCTAAGAAGCAGTCGAATCTCCATGGACCTACATTGTTCAGTCACGTAGGCCATTACAGCCCCTCCCAAAGTGCACAAGTAGAGGGTGTGACTACAGGCCTCGGGCCCTAGAGATTTACATACTAATGAAGGTCAGAGGGCGGAGCCAATTAAGCAACCTTCCCCAGAACCTCCCCCTTTCTCCCTCCCTATTTAACTCAGGTCTGCCTTGAGTTGGGGGGGGGAGGGGGTATATTCAGATCCATCCACCACCCGCCATGAAAATAAACCCTTTTGGGACCAAGGACTTCCTCGTATCATTGGGGCCTGCTGTCGCCAAAGCCTCCAGCCTTTGGAACTCCAGACCTTTCTCCTGCATGTGGGACCTGTGGCCTGGAAACCTCTCCCTCTCTACCTTCATCCCCCCTCCCATTCAACTTCTCTATATTTGACAGTATGTGCACCCCTCCCCAATATCTCCAGAGAGGAGCTAGTACTAAAGCTTCTGGAATATACTCCTGAGAGGACATTCCAAGGACAAATTGGCAAACATATTGCCAACCAGACACTAACTCAACTCTCCCAGAAGTGCTGAGGACAGCCCTTTGCAGCCTTCCCTTTATTGGAGAAGCTCTTGTATCACTCTGAAAGATACTAAGCATGTGCTACTTGCCAGTGTCAACACCCATGCTGTTAGGTTTCAAATACAGGACAAATGGCTAACTGACCCTGGCTGCCTAGTTCTCTCAGCATCACTCAGTCCCTACCCGTTACAGGGCCCTCCCTACTGGTGTATACCACCCTACCCTGAACTCTCTAGCCCAGGGGCTAGACCACCTTCCCCCAGTTTTTCTTTCTTATATGATCCAACCAATTTGACTAAGCCAGTCTGTTTACCTCTTTTTACCCCTTTTTACCCCTTTCCCTTTCAGCCTCTTTGTTTCCTGGCTCTTCCCTCGCCCCTCTTCTCGCTGGCCAACTCAGAGTCATGTTCACTCTGGACTTTCCCAGGTGTGTATGCCTCTGCCTATGCTCTCCTCATAGCTACAGTAACCTTCTCCTCCATACCTAGGAGCAGTTATGTCCTCCTTCTTAATTCTTTATGGCCAATGTCCACAAAACAAACAAACAAACAAACAAACAAAAACAGTTCTCATCTTAAAGGAGACAAGAGACAGTTTATTCTGGAGTCATTTTGAATGACCATTATCCAGGAACACAGATTTAGATTACTTCCAATGTGGAAGCAGTTTCCTGGGGTTTTTATACCTTTACCTAACAAAGAAGGTAATAAATCAAATCAAGTTTGAAACACATTGATGAGTACATTAGAGAGGTGGGCATAGTGAGATTTGACTTTTCTAAAGGACCTAAGATGCTATCTGATGAATTTCTTTGTTTTGGGTGTTGGCAGAAGCCAGTTGTTGTAGTCAGGGTTACTATTGATATGATGAAACACCATGACCAAAAGCAAATTGGAGAGGAAAGGGCTTGTTTGGCTTATACTCCCTTATTGTTGTTTATCATCGGAAGAAGTCAGGACAGAAACTCAAACAGGACAGGAATCTCGAGGCAGGAACCGTTACAGAGGCCATGGAGGGGGCTGCTTACTGGCTTGCTCCTCTGCCTTGCTCTGCCTGCTTTCTTACAGAATCCAGGACCACCAGCCCAGGGGATAACATCATTGACGTTGGACTGGGCCTTTACCCATCAACCTTTAAATTACCACCACCACCACCAACAACAACAACAACAAAAGCCCTACTAGCTTGCCTATAGCCTGATCTTATGTAGGCACTTTCTTAATGAGGGTCCCTCCTCTCAAATGACTTTAGCTTTGTCAAGCTGACATAAAACTACACTAGTGGTCTGCTAAGTTAATAGATTCCAAACAAAAGGCTTTTATCTATTGTCACAAGATGTTAGTTCTGACACAAAGGTGGGCAAGGAATGGCTGTTCCAGAGGGCCCAATATGAGGTAATTAGCCTCTGGACTTGCAACATTCCAACCTGTCTTCAGGGCTGAAATTCTAATCAGCCAATCAGTTTCTTCAGATTCCTCTTAGGAATTTTCATTTAAAAGCCTGATGCAGCTCTTTTCAGAAGCTTTCATTCACACCAGGTACTGATCTAACCCACATACTGAGAACATATTGCACTTTCTTTAAGAAAGGCACCAATGGCTGCCATTGTGTCAGTGTGTGACTACTAGATCAGAAGGTCCCGAAGGATGTCTGGGAGTAGGGGACAGCCTTACCAGCAAGCCTTGTCAGCATGCCTCGGAGACAGAGGATCTGGCTGAAGATCTCAGAGAGTAACAGAAAGCTGGACTACGTGACAAAGGCAGGAGTAACTAGAAAAATGAAGGAGAGAAGCACCCAGTGACCATGTGAGCTAAAAGGACTTAAGAAGGCTTCCTTGGTCTTTGACAGCACCGAGAATAAGTAATCACTGGTGAAAAGGCAGGATGTAGTTCCTCCTGGGCCCAGTGAGAAGCAGAAGTCAGTCAAGCTAGGGCCTAAATCTGCACGGGGTGGGGTATGTGGGTCTCTCTTTTCCTTGTGAGTCATGGGTTTGGAAAGCTATGAATATGATGAAGAGAACTTCCTGGAGTCAGCTTCAGAGAGTCAGTTCATTTTAGTGTTCCAAGGATAAGTTAGATATATAAGGGCTCCTTGGGTTGCAGGAAAGGCTGATTGGTCACAACATAGCACCAAATTAGCATACGGGTGGAAGAAAGAGCGGGACTTCTGTGCTGAATCCTGTAGCATTTGCAGGAAGTTCTGCACAGGGTCATCCTCAAAAAAGGGTCAGGCATCTGTGCTCAGAGACACTCTCCAATTTAGGTCAGATGGAGAAGAGGAAGTCCCGGAGTGAAAAGGAGTCCTCCGTTTTACACAGAGCTCAGATTTCTATCCAGATGTCGTGGTCTGTGACCTGAATGGCAGGACCTTCGAACAAGGTAGAGACAGAGGTCAGTCCAGGCTTGAGTACTTAGAGCACAATGAGGACAAACTCATGGAGGAGAGCTGACAGAGGTCCAGGCCAGTCCTTGAAACTCCACTTACTCATCCCAAGCAGATTTGAGACCTCTGGCAGACACCAGGTGGGCTGGGGGAAGCTCTACCCCTGAGCAACTTCTCAACAAGGCCAAAAAACCCACAGTGGACCAAAGACTCTCAGATCACACTAGCCTCCCAAGTCCCCCATCCCCTCCCCCCACACACACACACCAAGCCTCTGAAACCCACTGTGCAAAAATCCCATCCAAAGAGCAGACAATAACTAATTCCAAGAGAGACTTCCACTGGTGGTGGTGGTGGTGAAGTCTCCTTTCCCTTTCCTTTTTCCAGATCTTCCCATACACCCCTCCTTACTCTCCTTCAAACTTATGGCCTCTTTTTTCACTAATTATTATTGCATGTGAATATGGATATGTAAATATATTCCTTCTGTTGCCTCCTTTCTCCTGATGACCTGGCAATGTGCAATATCCTTTCCTGGCTCAGTTCACCTCCTTAGAGCCTTTCCTGACCCTCATTAAGTCCAGTGAGAAGTAGGTGGTAAATACCCAGCTTGGGACTCTAACCATTCAGATGACCATTCACTTTGATGGCAGCAATATAATGCAAGCAGGCTTCTCTACTTCCCATAGCTGATGTTTTTTGTCACCTTGAATGCTATTGAAATCTTTCAGCCCAATAATAAAAAATGTGATGTGGATTGGTACATAAACCCCAGCCATCAAGCTGGAGGCTTGCATGCTACCACATCCTGTCCATCACCAGTGACAAGTTTGGCAATGCCCAGAGCACACACCCTACTGAGGAGACAATGGGGACAGAATCACGCTCAAGACCCCACTCACTGTCAAAGGAAGGAAACCTGCCAAATCAAAGGCTTCAGCACCCCAGCCAGTGGTTCCCACATGGCTGAGAGGTAATAACTGGGTCTCCTGTCTGCATTTCAGATGTGCTTACCAAACAGAAGACTGCTTGTGCTCATTAAGACATCCATTTTCAAAATTGTTTTGGTTGGCCCTATAACAATGCAATGTGGTATGCTGGCTATTAACTTCTCCTTAATAAATGCACTATGGATATGAAGTCTTTCTCAGCGTGCTATCATGGGGAAGAGCAGTTCCAGAAGATGCCCTGGTGAACAAGGGTCACCCATCATCCTTAGGCTAATGCCTTGAGAGGTTGGAGATCTTGCCAAGTTTGCATTGCAAACTTAGGGTTGGGACTGGAAAGATGGCTACTGTTTACGAGTGTTTACTGCTGTTGCAGAGGACCCAGGTTCAGTGTTCAGCACCCATGGTGATTTACAAGTGTCTGTAACTTCAGGGGATCTAATGTCTTCTTCTGACCTCTGCAGAATCCACGCACACATGTGGTACACGTACATATATGTAGGCAAACATTTATACACATAAAATAAAAATAAAATTTTAAGAATGAACTGGGTCACAGATTCATCTCAAGCTAATCTTTATTTGCCCCATTCTTGGGTCTTGTGTTTGTGTGAGTTTGTTTTTGTTTTCTAAGAAGTTCTAATATAGTCTAGGTTGACCTCAAACTTTCTAGATACCTGAGAATAATCTTAAATGTCTGATCCTCTGCCTCCATTTCCCAAGTGTTAGAATGACAGGCGTGTGTCACCATGCATCTCCATGCATGCTAGGAATGAACTGAGTTATCTCTCCAGCTCTGTGTGTTTTCTTATGTATTTGAATTCATCTCCAAGTGGGAAGACCATTCAAATGCACATCCTCCAGGCCCATTCAACACCAACGGGCCAGACTCACCTGCCCATATTGTTGGTAGTACCCACCCTGGTAGCTTAGGAAGTTGAGTATCTGCCTTGTTAGTTAATGACTTTATCTTGAGATATGATGTCCCTGTCCAGTTGAGATACCTCAGCAATTTCTCAATGGAACTCTGTTGCTTGTCTGCATCTCAGGAGCAGAGATTCTCTTAGATGTTCAAGAAACTCAGAGTCCAGGATTTTCTCTGTTTCTGTCTCTGTCTCTCTGTCTCTGTCTCTCTGTCTCTCTCTCTCACACACACACACCTCATTTAATTTTAAAGGCACAATTTTCCTCCCTGACTCAGCTCTTCTACTTCTAGAAACAGACCCTAAAGAAATATGGTCCCCAAAATGCATGCAAATAATGTTCATCAGAACACTGATTAAGTATCAAAAATTGGAAACAATTTAAATGTCTGGGAATATGGCATGAATACATAATTCATCACTAATGATAAGCTATATAGCCATTAAATAATATATGCCATCATTAGATATATGTTAATAACATATTAATGCATATAGTTAGGTGTAAAAAAATATTGTAGTGGATCGAATACACAAGGTTTTCTTTCCCTAGGGCCTTGTATGCTCACTCAAGGAAAGTCCCAGCCACTGCCACCAACTCCTGCGTTCTGTGCTGCCTACCCAATCACTGTCACCAGGCAAGTGCTTGACTTGGCATCAGACCTATTGTTCCAGGAGCCAGGTATGCATCAAAAACCTCACAAAGGCCACAGCACCTCCCACTCCTATGTACCCCAAAGAAGCACTGAACCTGACAATGGGAACTGGTTTCTCCAATGGCCACCTCTAGAACCTGAAACAAAACAGATCCAGGAACCAATCTCCTATGGGGCAAAATTTGACCTATAATAACGACAAGAAACCCTTCTGTGAAGAGCTGTCCTTTCTGCCCTTGGTAGCTGTACACAGACAGCTATATTTGCTCTGGCAGTTCTCCATAGTACAATAAGACATCGTCTTCTCCTTCTTTTCACTATTCCCTGAGAATACGCAGTACAGAAAAGCCTTAGGAGAAAGAAACAAAACCTAAACCTAACCTGAATAGTATATGTTTCTTGTCATGATTCATTTTGATTTTGATTGTCACTAGATTATATTACATAAGCTTAAACCCTAATTGAGATATACCCTTGGGTATGCCTTGATAACATCTCCAGAGAAAGCTAACTGGATAGTGAAGACCTACCCTGAGTGTATGCAGTACCATCTCATGAGCTGGGGTCTCAGCCAGCATACATTTGTTCTAGCTTATATTGGCTTTTGTCAGTGATGAAAAAAAAAAGACTTGTTCATTTTAATGATGGATATAATTACATTTATGGTACCTTAAGTTTATTTTTTAGTTTTCCACTTATGATTTTAACTATCCCATGAAGAACAGCCAACTTCAAATCTAGAGAGAACACAATCTATAAGACTGTCCTCATGTCTGGCACCAGCAAAAAAGTTTGGGAGGATACCCAAAAATCACCCTCGTTTTTGCTAACCCTCCCAAATAACTCACAGGTCTCATCGAATGCTGATAAACTCTGGGTTACAGGGAAGGATCCACATTAAAATCAGCCGTGGAAAGAAGCTCCTGCAGGGAGTGGGCTTGTTGGAGGAAGTGTGTCACTGGGGGGGGGGGAGCTTTGAGGTTTTAAATGCTCAAGCCAGGCCCAATGTCACTCTCTCTTCCTGCTGCCTACCGATCCAAATGTAGAAGTCTCAGCTCCTTCTCCAGCATCATGTCTGCATGCTACCATGTTTCCTGCCATGACAATAGCCTCTAAACTGTAAGCCAGACCTGATTGAATGTTTTCTTTATAAGTGTTGCTGTGATCATGGTGTCTCCTCACAGCAATAGAAATCCTAACTAAGATAGCAAGTCTTCCTGTCTAGAGCCTTTACTGGAGTTTCAGCATGGGGCCATAACTTGAACTATCAAATCCAAGAAGTTACTTTGTTTCCAGCCCTTTCAAAGGTGAAATGATCCCACATAACCCAAAGGTTTTTTTTTGTTTTTTGGTTTTTTTTTTTTTTTTTGTCAACCAGTGGAAACTCAACATTACAGTATCTGGTTGACATTAAAAAAAAAGCTAGACACTGAATGAAAGCATGCATGTTTCAAAGGCTTAGAGTTGACTGCCTAGAGGTTGAAGGCAAAGACCAAATCTCTTCTGGTTAAATTCTTCACAACAGAATTTCCACCCCAAGTAGTCTATGTTGCCTTCAAGTCTCTGATATATCAAGTCTCAATTTCTGCCAGAACCCTATTGTCTTCATAATTTCCATTTCCTTCAGGTCTTCATGGCCTTCGGGTCTTCATTCCCTTCTGGCCTCTATTGCTCTTATTACCTTCGCAGTCTTTATGGCCTGTTTGCCTTTTAAATCTTCCCTATTATTTTTAATATCTGGCTACTCATAAATAAGAATGAAATTCTGTCATTTTCAATGAAACAGATGAATCTAGAAGGAAGATTCGATGTAAGTCAGACAGAAAAACACACATACCATAATCTTCCTCATATGTAAAATCTTTTGTTTTGTGTTGTGTTTTTGAGACAGTCTCACTAGGTTGTCATCCTGCCCAGCCTCCCCACTGTCATAATTACAGACCCATGCCTCTATACATAACTCATATGCAGACATTAACCATGGTCTGATAATACAATAGAGATTACTAGAAATTGGGAAGACTATGTTAGGGAAAAATGGAGAAAAGAAGGTTGAATATAATTCACACTCAGTGTATATGGGTTTGAAGTATCTCACTGAGTTCCATTAATATGCAAAATTAATATATTATTAAAAGATTAAGCTGAGCAGTGGTGGCACACACCTTTAATCCCAGCACTTGGGAGGTAGAGGCAGGCAGATTTCCGAGTTCGGGGCCAGCCTGGTCTACAGAGTGAGTTCCAGGACGGCCAGGGCTACACAGAGAAACCCTGTCTCAAAAAAAAAAAAAAAAAAAAAGCCAAAACAAAGATTATTGTCAGGCATAGTGGTGCATGCCTTTAATCACAGAAGTTAGGAGATAAAGACAGGTAGCTCTCTATGTGTTCCAGGTCAGCTTAGTCTACATAGGATACCTAGAAATATCCTGTCTCAAAAAAATCTTTGGTGATTATTGTGGAAGGATGAGTTTTTGATGCAGTTAATTTATCTTATTTTATGTGTGTGAGTGTTCTGCCTGCATGTGTGTATATGCACTACATGCATGTCTGGTGCCTATGGAGATGAGAAGAAGGTATCAGATCCCCTGGAGCTGGAGTTACAGATGGTTATGAGCCACCACGTGAGTGCTGGGAACTGAACCCAGGTCTCCTGCAAGAAGAACAAATGTTCTTAGTCATTGATCCATCTCTCCAACCCATGCTGTAGTTTTTCATAAGACAGGATCTTACTCTGTAGCCTTAGCTACAAATTGAGTAAACATCAAACAAGGTAATTACCGTATACACTACCTCAAAGTGTGATGTTTATTTCTTTGTTTGTTGTGGGGAGCACTTCTGGAATTAACTTCACTGACTTCTTGCTTGTGATTAGTCATGAATGAGTCTGCCAACATCTGTCTTTGGTTTTAATTAAGATATGCATTATAACTTGACAGGTTCCTCTGCTTATGCATATGCCCTTGAGAGACTGTCTTAACCTGAAGAAAACAGCCTTAGTCAAACATAGATAGTGTTTAACATAAACTCACCACATAAGGATTTGTGATCATTGTTTATCTTCCTGGAATTGGTCATGCTTGCCTTTAAAAGACACTCAGAAAATATGCTTGCTCACTGGCATGGTATTGATCAGCAGTCCTCCATATCTGCTTCTTGAATCTTCTTTCTCCCTTTCCTATAATCATCCTCACTTCCCCAGTCATGGTTCCCACATTGACTGACCAGCAGGCTTGGACCCCGGAAGTTTATGTTTTTGAAGTAGGGCCTTATTATGTAACTTGGGATGGCCTCAAACTTTCATCCACCGATGGATATTTAGATGGTCTCCAGTAATCTCCCAACAATCTTGGAAACTGTCATGTACTTTCCTTTGATCCTACACTGAGCGGTGGAGTTGCCCAGTCATGGGACTTTGAGTTATTTCATTTATTTTGTCTGTCTGTGTAGATGTGTGTATGCTCATGGTTACATAGTAAGCACCCTTCCCTAAGTATAATGCTTTATAATTCTTTGAGAATTTCATACAATGAATTTTGACCATAGTCATTTTTCCTAACTCTTCTCAGGTCCACTCTTACCGCATCAACCCCTGATGACTTCATGCACTCTTTTTTAGCCCCCTGAGGCCAATTTATACTGTCCACATACTACTGGGTAGGGGCATACACTGGGGCATGGTCAATCTTCCTGGGGGCCACCCTTAAAAACATTCCCTTCCCCAGAAACTTCAACTTTCTTTAGCTGGGGGTTGGGGTGGGGTGGTGAGCTACTTCCCCCTCCATGACGGAGTACTGACTGAATCGATTATGTTCAGGTCGTTCTCAGGCAACCACAACTGCTGTGGTTCATGAGTGCCGTGATCCTGTCATGTCCAGAAGATACTATTTCTCTCTAGTCCTTCTGCACCTTTGACTCTTACAATCTTTCCATCTGTCTCCTGCAATGGTCCCTGAGCCTTGGAGGTGGGGATGAAGTAGATACAATTTGTTGATGAGCACCCAGTTGTGAGTGTCTGTATTACCTGCTGTGCGCAGCCCCACATCAAGCCCTTTTACCCAATGAGCCGTCTTTGCAGCCATTAAGCCATCTTACCAACCTGTCATCTGAGTTTTCTGAGGAACATCAGTACTGTCTTCCACAATGGGCAGAATGACTTTATATTCCCATCTATGCTGTGTAAACATTTCCATTTCTGCACACTCCCTCCAGCTCTCATTCCCTTTTGGTCTTTTTGTGAAGAACCTTCCTAACCTGGCTGAGCTCCTATCTCTTAACTATTTGTATTTATAATCTGGTGATTATAACTACAGTTTTGATCTGGTTGTCTCAAAGTCCTCTGCTTACAAGCTTAGCCACCAGTGTGATACTTGTGGAGAGGATAGAACCCTTAGAAACTGGGCTTATTAGAAGAATAGTCTTGAGTAGTGCCCTTGAAGGAGACATTGGGACCTGAGCTTTTTCCTCCCTCACTCTTTGCTTCCCAACCATGATGAGGTGAGCTCTCTTCTATGTCACATATGTCTTTAATTTCTGTCTGTACCAAAGCCTATAGGAGCAAGTAATTATGGGCTAAAGCCTCTGAAACTATAAACAGAAGCAAATTCCTCTTTATAACTTGTGTCTCTCAGGTACTTTGTCATAGTAGCAGAGTGGGCTGACCCACAGTAATACTGAGCATATTGTACATCTAAGTACATCTGGGCGACTGGTATGTCTTCTTTTAAAAGATACATGTTAACATCTTTAGCCCATTTACTAATTAGGTTATTATGGGTTTCACCAACTTAAAAGGCCAGCTATGTCTTCCATATTTTCCTAAGCCCTTTTGAAATACCAAATAATTTCAGAATTATTTGTCTTCCTATGAAATCCTTTGAGATTGTGTTATAAATGTCTTCCATTGGTGTATGTGGAAAGTGATGTCCAGAAAAGGATCAGCATCTTGCTCAGGTTACACAGCTCCAAAAGGTTAAGTGTGAAAAGTATACAAGTTCTGGGCCTCCAGCAATAATACACTACACTAGAATATAGAATCCATCCTACCAAGAGGTGGTGTTAAATGTTTCCTGCCAAACCCCCTGTTATTAACACATACCTGAGATCTAATAGCTGCCACACAAAGATTTATTATAAGCTAATTGAGAGGAATTGGTATATTTGAATGTCTATCAATTAGTTATTTATGCAGAGGGTCTGGCATGTGGTATATTTGATGGGCAAATGAAGACATTAAGTTGTTTGCCCAGGCAGAGGACTCTATAACACAAAGGGAATTTT
The DNA here is from genome assembly GCA_021653895.1 of Mastomys natalensis. Lineage (NCBI taxonomy): Eukaryota > Metazoa > Chordata > Mammalia > Rodentia > Muridae > Mastomys > Mastomys natalensis. The sequence continues at coordinate 1,225,098 of JAJTUV010000307.1, forward strand.
TGAGGATGCATAAAAACAAATGGGTTAGTACTGCAGGGAGGGTCAATGGGCAGAGAAGCGTCAAAAGCCCTCTTTTCTTTCATCAAATAAGAGCTGGCAGACCACTTTCTGAGGTGAAGATAGTTAAAATACAAAATTAAATAAATTTATCATTAGGTTCTTGCATGTGCTGTCAGGTTCATTAATCAATGCCCATAAGGCATAAGTTGAGAGAATCCAAGATTTTCAAAGATGGAAGTGACCTTGAAGGTCATTAAATTTAACTTTTTCATCTTGCATAGGATTTTCATAAAAAGAAGCCAAGATCTATGTATGGCATCCAAGCAGCTGGTTTAAGCCATTTCTCTCTCATGTAAAAATCGCCACCTCCCTCCCCACTGGAAACCCTGGTTAGGTGCATCCCACAGGATCTCCTCAACTTCTAGCTTCCCGACAGTCTTCTTGTCCTTGAAGAAATCATTCTCTTTCCTAAACCCATAACACACAGCTTGTGGGGCTGCTTGGTCTTTTGTTTCCATGGATGAGTATAGAACTCAACAGTACTTGTTGAATGAAAGTTTCCAGGCTCTGTGCTTGGGTTACTGCAGCACACCCCAGGCTTGTGTGCCAGGACTTGCTCACTCAAACACTTGTCACAGCTTTATTCAGTATCTCTTTTCTCATCTGGGAAGGGGCAGTCATGATTGTTCAGATCATAAGCTCAAAGATGGTCTCGTTGGGTTCCCTGCCTTTCCCACTAATTGCCTGGCTTACGTGTCTACTTCACTGCCTTTTTTGTCAGGATCATAGGGCTAATCATATTACCTGCCTGTGATGGTTAATTTCAACCATCAACTTTATTGGATCAAGAAACACCTAAAGGGACTAGACAGATAGTTGGCTCATTTGGGAAAGGTCTTTTCATGCAAGCATGAGGACCTGCGTTCAGATCCCAGCACCCATGTAAATAGTCCTGCATGGCAACAGTAACCGTAATCCCAGCACTGGGGAGGTAGAAAGAAGGAAACCCATGGGGCTTGCTGGCCAGCCAACCTAGTCAAATCAATGAGCTCTAGGTTTAATGACAGATCCACATTCAGAAAACCAGGTAGGGGACAAGAGAGAAAGATAGTATATGTCAACCTCTGACCTCCATATGCACACACACACACACACCCCACATAGGACATTGATAAAACATACCCATGAAAGCGTCTTTCGGGGCTTTCCCATACAGGATTAACTGGGTGGTAGAGTGTGCCTGGAAAGTAGGTAGCACCATCCAATGGGCTGGAGTCAAGGAATGAATCAAAGTGGGAAGGAGAGAGCCAAGTGAGTGCCTGTGTTTCCCTTTATCCCCTTCCTGATCTGCTGCAATGTGAGCAAGCAGCCCCACACTCCTGCTGCCACAGCTGAGAGCAGCCCCTGCCACCAAGCCTCCCTTGGTCATTAGGACTGTGTCTTCAGCCCCTTCCTGCCTGAACTATTCTTGTCAGGAACTTGAACAGAGAAGCAAGAGAAGTAACTATGACATAATTTCATAGGGGTTTGTGAGGATTGAGTGGGTCATTGATATAAACCACTGATAATAGTGCCTAATTGAGGCTGGAAAGATGGTTCAGCAGTTAAGAGTGCTTGCTGCTCTTGTAGAGGACCCAGGTTCAGTTCCCAGCACCTATCCCAGGCAGCTCATAACCTTCTGTAACTCTGGTTCCAGGAGATACAACACCTTCTTCTAGTCTTCAAGGATACCTTTACTCATGTACACCATATGCACACTCACAATTAAAAATCAATTTTTAAAATAAACAGCAGTAAATAGTATAATTAGTTTCCTGTTTTCAAGCCCAGAGCAAAGCCCAGTGTATGGTAAATTACACAATACATAGCCACTACCAGCAGTTTCCTTAGCATCTGAAGATACTGTCACTCCATTCTAAGACAGAATTTCCAGTTTTCAGAAGGACAAAGAATTCAGAAAAGTCTGGGCAAAGTGCCCCTCAGATAGCCATCAAATAGCCAGGGAAGTCGGAGGAAGGCTCATCTGCTCGGGGAGAGATGTGTACAGCTACTACAGGCTCGTAACAATTCCATAGAGTTGCATGAGCAATTAAAACACATTAGGGACAGATTCCATACTTGCTCCCAGAACCAAGGAGGGTAATTGTGTCATTGAACTCATATCATTTCCATTTAGTCGAAAGAGTTCTCAGGTCATAAACACAATGGTTCTTCATTCCACCACAGCCAACTGTGGAAAACATAATAGAGACCTAATGACCCATCTTGCTTAATCAAAGCGAGGAATTTTTTTTTTTTTTTTTTTTTTTTTACCTTCCAGAAGCCTCTGCCATGTAAATTGTAGAAGCCAAACATAACCTGATGTCACAGCCCCCACACAAGGCAGTGTTCATCCACCTCTGTGAAGCGCTCAGCTTTGAAGATTGAAAATGCTTTGAGCCAATGACTTTGAACTCGGGAAAGCAAGCGTTTCCTCCATGAAGTCATGAGTGTGGCATTCATTATGAGACATGATTAACCTCTCTTGCCCTGTCACATCTCACAGACGATAAAGCATTTGGCTCTCTGATTTTGACATTAGTGTCTTTCCTCCAATGTTAAATATCAGTCTCAGGCTCTTGCAGCAGTGGAGTGGGGGGTGGGGATGAGGGAGTTGGGGAGAGAAGGTGCCCAAGTCTCTGTGTATGTGTCAAGAGATTGTGCAGGTTTTGTGTTTGGGTTTGTATGTTGGTTTCGTTTGTATTGTTTTGGTTTTTAAGACAGGATCTTTCCAGACCTGAAACTCTCCAAAGTGGCTAGGCTAACCAGGCTCAGGGCCTCCTGTTTCTACCAGCATTGGGATTATAACTACTGCATCTCACCTGGCTCTTTACGTAGATTCTGGAATCAAGCTCCGGTCTTCGTGTCTGCAGGGTAAGTACTTGACTAACTGAGCCATCTCCCTGCCACCAAAGCACCCACATCTTATCCCAGTCTTTTTTCAACCTAATTGGATCTCAACCTTGCTGGCAGTAGCACAAACTGAAAAATCTGATGTTGCCATATGTCTTCTCATCCATATTTGCACAAGCTTTGACAAAATAGCTAAATATGTGGCTTAAGAATGTCTTTGTGGTGCTTGAGAGATGGCTTGGAGGTTAAGAGCACTTACTGCTCTTTCCAAAGGTCCTGAGTTCAATTCCCAGCAACCACATTGTGGCTCATAACCATCTGTAATGGGATCCAATGCCCTCTTCTGGTGTGTCTGAAGACAGCATACAGTGTACTCATATACATTAAATAAATAAATCTTTAAAGGAAAAAGAGAGAGAGAGGGAGGAGGGAGGGAGGGAGGGAGGGAAGGAAGGAAGGAAGGAAGGAAGGAAGGAAGGAAGGAAGGAAGGAAGGAAGTCTTTGTGTACACATCCATAGGTCTGCTTGACAGGCAAAATGTACTTGCCATAGGGAAATAGAAACAGAAGTCTCTGTCAGAAATGGTGTCTTCAGCGAAGTGAGCCTATTTCACCACATCATTAAGCTGGCCCCTAAAACCACTGCCTCCGATTCTTATGAGTTGATCTTGATGTCTTTCTGTCTTGGTGAATGTTATTTTGCACTTACAGGAAGTTTCCTCGTCTTTGTAATGAAGCAACCCCACTGTAGAACACCGTTCTGTCTAAGCAGAGTCACCTTCTGTTTCAGAGCATGGCAGGCCCCGGACTTGCAGGGAGATAACAACCAGGAAGATGCTGCTGAAAAGCAAATGAGCTGAGACGCACTAAGGACAGGGGCTCTCAATGGGTGAAATAAATGGTGACACACACACCACTGATTATCACCAAGCTATTTCAATGAGGTAGGGTGACTAATATGGACTGCTCTCCAGATTAGCTTCTTATCAGGTGAAAAGAGCCAGGCCATGAACGGGGAGTGTGATATGAGGGTGTAGAGTGTGTATTTGTGGTTTCTGTTTTGACAAGCTCTCAGGTATCACCCATGTGTTCATCTGTGTGGAGACCAGAAGGCAACTTCATTGTCATTCTTTAAGGGGAACAATTTTGATGGTTACTTTGGGTTATTTGTTTTGCTTTGGACAGGGTCCCTCACTGTCTTAGACCTTGCCAAGGAGGCTAAGACGGTTGACCTTCAGACATTATGTGACTCAGACCAAATGAGCCACATCTCTAGCCCAAATATATTGTAATCCTTACATATGCATAGGATTTTGCTAGAAGGATACATTAGAAATTGATAATGGTTGTCTCCAGGGAGTCAGCCAAGGACATAGGAAAGAGAGACTTGCACAGATGGAAGAACTCTGTATGAACAATGGCTGAGTTCTTATCAGGAGTGAAAGAAGCCAAATGCATTGAAGGGGGGGGACAAAAAAACCTCTCAAGCTAGAACTGTATGTCCAGAGAAGCAACCTTCTGAAATAAAGACTTTCTCAGATAAGCAAAAAAGGAGAAACTTGTCAAAAGCACATGAAACAAGAAATATTAAAGGAAGTTTTTCTAGACTAAAGGAAAACTCAGAAAGTGTCAACTTGTACATAAATTTAAAAGACTCTTGAGAATACAGGGATAGCTCTGTACATACTCATACATAGAATATGCAAGGATCTGGGTTCAAACCTGAGCACTGAAAATAACAAAAACAATAATAATAACCCTTTTCCTAATCCTATCTTATTAAAATAACATTTATAGCTTAAAATAAAATTTAAACATTTCGTGGCTTGTAACAAAAGTAAAATATATGAGTATAAAAAGTAGATAAATTGGGACTATGTATGATACCCCTAGAACAAGCAAAAAAGTTACATTCTAGATACAAATCACTAGGAATTCAATAAAAAGATAAAATAAGAGCTATTCAACACACACACAAAATAGAAAAATAAAAGTACAAAATATAGACGTGGAAGACTTAAATTCAACTATGTCAATAAGTACATTAAGTATAAATTAACTAGACAGTCTAATTAAAAGACAGAGATTATCGATCTGAATTAATAGGATGACTCAACAATATGCTGTTTATAACAACTTTAAATATAAAGATAAATACATAGTGACAGTAAAATACCTTGCAAATGTCCATATATTTCTTAAACTTAAGAAATAGATGTATGATATAGATGTATGATTGTCAACATCAGCATCAAATGTATAACCAATGTGACTACTCTCGGCTGAGCACTCACACCTGTCACCCTTTGTCCAAGAATTTATATTCTGCAGCTACAAATATCTGCACAATGAAGAATATTAAAATTGTTTTTGAAAAACCGAGAGCACATTCTTATCAATGACAAAAAAAAAAAAAAATAATTCAAACTCAAATGTGTCCTGAATCAGAGGTAAGTCTATGTCCTGTGCCCCTTAAGTCCTAGTGCCTGCATCAGGGTCCTGGATGGCATGAGGAGGCTTCAGGAGCCCTGGCAGGCATGGAGCAGTCCCCTTTGGAGACTCATTCCAAGTTCTGCTGCTCACTGACCACTTGAGCATGCGTGCACAGATGGGTCTCTTTATGTAAACAGGGCAGCAATTTGCAGAAGGACTCCTGTAGAGGGTCTGCCTGTGTAGTCCTCCTTCTAATCCACCTCCCCTTTAAGAGAGGAAGGATTCCCTGAGCTGCTGGGGCTGAATTGTGTGAGATACACTAGTTCTCCCAATCTGTCTCAGAATATACATTTTTAATATGATAAAAATGATTCCAACTTATTAACGGTTAGAAATGGTCTTCTCAGGAGCTTTTAAATTCTAGCAGGAGGTTGTGTTTGTGCAGATATTTATTGAGCTTCAGGGTCTCATAAACAATACTCTTGGGCATAGTTTCTGTGACTGTTTGAAGCAGACCAACTTAATTTTTCATAGTCTGGTTAGTTTTTAAACATATCACCTTGTTCTGGTATCTCTGCAGCTACTAGCATACAGGAGTCAAGTAGAGAAAAAGCCAGGCTCTTCAGAAGACTGAAGTGAAAGGATTTTTTTTTTTTTTTTTTTTAGCTCAGAAGTTCTAGACCATTTTAGAAACATCGCTACAGGCTGTCAAAAACAAAACAAAAAAACAAAACACTACCAAAAACCTAAAAGAAAGTTGTTGCTGTTTTTGTTTTGTTTTGTTTTTATTAAGCTGTAGGTGGTGACACACATCCATGATCCCGATAATCAGAAGGCTGAAACGGAAGGCTGGGGAGTTGCAGGCTATTCTCTACTATTCAATGAGACACAGTCTTGAAAGATGACTGGATGTGGCGATTTAGATGAGAAACGGGCCTATAGTCTCACATATTTGGATACTTGGTCCTAAACTGGTGGTCTGTTTGGGAAGGTTTAGGAGGTATGGGCTTGCTGGAGAAAGTACATCACTTGGAGTGAGTTTCGAAAATTCATAGCTCACCTTGCTTCTAGTTCATTCTCTCTACTTCATGTTTGTGATTGAGACGGGAACTCTCAGCTTCCTGCTCCTGTTGCCATGCCTGCTGAATACAGACATGCCTCCCTCCCTGACATGATGGGCTCTTATCCCCATGGAACTGAAAGCCAAAATAAACTCTATCTTCCTTAAATTGACTTTGGCCATGGTGTCTTATCACAGCAACAGAAAAAAAAAAAAAAAAAAAACTACTAATACAATGAATGAATTAATTGATTAATGGAAAATAAAATGATAAAAATATCTTCATATAGGACAAGGAAGAGAACATGGTTCTCAGAGCCCTGGTCAATACCACCTTTCAGAGTGGAATCTTAAATAAATGAATAAACCCATGACAGCCTTTATTTCTCATCTGTAAAATGGAGACAGCAGCAGCACCGAACCTGCAAAAGAACCAAAACTGTTTGAAGCATTTAGTTGGCAACTGAACGTGATGGTATACAAGCTGTCAGACTCCAGAGTTCCTGGCACTGTGTGACTGCAGCTGTTCACCAAAGACACCTCTGAGATTCCTGAGTACCTGGCCACTAGGGAGACCCAGTTTATACCATTTTCAATGCTTAGTAAAAGGAAACTCAACCATTTTTTTAAGACAGGAATTTTAACACTGAAAGCTTGGAGAATTGGCTCTGTGAATGCACATGGGAAACAAGCGGTTCCTGGGGAGTATTTCAAATGGGACATAGCAGGAACAAGTTGTGGTTCCTGGGAAGGGCTCCTCACAGAGACACCTTATCGAAGTCAAGGGCCTGGTGCCAGGTAGCCATTTGTCAGGAAGGTTCCTGGAATACAGATGTCTGATCCTTGCTGATCTCTTTCTCAGCCTTCAGAGCCTCTCTCCATTGGAGAATGGCTTCATTATATACAATCCTCCAAAGGATTGGAGTGAGGGAGGAGAGAGGGGGAGAGAAGGAGAAGAATGTTCTTCAGCAGTCAGCTTCATTCATTCACAGGGCTGAGAATCAAGGATCCACAATTTCCTATAACTGTCTTATTTGACAAGCTAGAAGGAGATTAAACCCTTTGCAAGAATGTAGAGAGAAAAATTCCTAACTAAAGATTTTTTTACCAAGAGAAAAATCTCTAGCTAAAGGATGTCCTTGCTCCAAAGTAAATTATTAAGCCACAATTCATACCAGTGGGTGTAATTCTCATTTGCCTAATGTGCAAATATTCAGTAAATATCTACTGGGCATCTTCCATCAGCTTCAATGATGTTATTTTTTAATAAAAAGCATATAATGAAAGCAATAGCAAACACTCATGGAGTCCTCTCTATGAGCCAAAGAACAATCCTGTATATTAAAGGGATTTTATAAAACGCTGGCAGTGGGGCTAGATGTGAAGACTGTGGTACAGCCCTTCCTAGTATGCTTGAGGACCTGACTTCTATCTGCAACACCATGGGAAAGCCCTGGCATATGTATGCAGATGCTTTGAAGCTTCTTTAAACTATGACCACACTGGGACCAGAAAAGCCTCTTCTCTGGGCATTTCTTACAAACAGCAGCTTTCCTGTGAACTGCAAGGAGATGCTACTTCCTCCTGGCTGTCATCCCTAATGTATGGTGAGTTGGCACCATGCATGCTAATTATCTCTCCCAGAAAGAGAAAGCTCTCCCCTTGTCCAAGCACAGTGACTTCAGACCAGGCAGCTGCCTCTCTAGATAGAATACCAGTGGCTTTGAAGTATCCCTGAAGAAAACGTCACCCCTGCCTACCTATCCAAAACTAACCGAGGTATCTATGTGACTGAAGGAAGGAAGGACAACTTTGTGGATAACTGCCCTTGATAAACATGATCTACCCACCCAGGCCTTGGCATGAAGATCATATGTACACAGAGAGAGCATATGAACATACATACAGAGCATATGTTTACATAGAGATACTCAGACTCTGCCCTTGGAGAGGGAAGGAGTGCTCTGCAGATGGAAGGATAGAGTGGATCTTATAGCCCAAAGCAGGCATGTCACCATCCAAAACCACTGCAGGTGAAGCCATATTCAGGAAGGAATTGATCTTTATTGGTAAAGATTGGTAATTGGAAGCTCAATGATTAGCCTTTAATGCTTAAAAGCCAAGTCTGCATTGGAGTTGTCTCAGTTAAATGTTGCAGCATGTGCCTAGAACCTTCTCCTTAGTTAAACTGCCTCCTCCCCAAACCACTGAATCCATTGTGCGCTCTCTTCTCTCTCTCTCTCTCTCTCTCTCTCTCTCTCTCTCAATGGTGGTAATGACATTACTTCCTAATTGTCCCTTGCTCCATTCATCATCCCATCCTACTTGAAATTAATCCATCAAGTTTCCCGTGATAAGGTAGGCTCTTCTCAAGGTCTGTGAGGCATCAGATATGTTCCCACTCATCTCCCCAGGCTCTGCTTCCTTCACGGTCCTTCTTGTCCCCTACAAACCTGCTCAATCTCTGTCTTTCCCTTCTGGAGTCTCATTTCCCAGCCTAAGAGTGCTTGATCTTCTTCCCTCCCCGTCCATGATCTGCTCACTCTTCTCATCTTCCCGGTTCCTGTATAGCATGGAGAACCTCTCTAACCCTTGGTATAATGAGGCATCATGGACCTGACACAATGATTGCTGTTGCCCATCGGTGTCTGTCTGCCACGGATAGCAATTGGTCTGTGGTGAGCTGTAATACTTAATCTAGATTGCCAACCAGACAGAGTCCAGAATCACCGTCAAACAAACTTCTGGGTATGCCTGTGAAGGAGTTTCTAGATTGGGTTAGCTAAGGTGGGCAAACCCACCATCAAAGTGTGTGATCCCATCCCATAGGCTAGAGTCCCATACTGAAAGAAAGGGAACTGAGCACAGGCATCTCTCTGTCTACATCCTGGCTGTGGAGGCAGAAGCAGTCACGAGAAAAGTAGCTGGTAAGTGATCACAGCACAGATTCCTACTAGGTTCTAGGCAATTCTGGCAGAATGTACATGTTAAAGAGAACAGGCTAAGGTCACCCAGCAAGCAGACTCCCGACTGAATCAGGACTTACACTTGAGCAAGTGGACAGGCCATGGAATGAGTGGCCGTCTCAGAGCAACAGGCTCCTGACCTCTGCCTGGAGTCAGATCAGTCACAGCTCAGCACAGTGCAGGTTTTTCTTCCCATGTAGACATGGCCATCACCACTGGGAAACAAAGCAGCCTGGTGACCACATGAGGCCCTTCCAACACTGAGAATATGGACATTCTCTCTTGGGGGGCATGAGGAGGGGAGAATCACAGGACCCCTTCCCTTCCCAAGATCCTACTAAATAAGAGGTGATGCTTCACGTATTTGGACATGTCAGTGCTGATGTTGCCTCCGAGTCACCCAGGCTCCTGCAAACTCCCTACTAAACTCATTGGTTCTCCAGTCTGTACTTAAATGAAATTATTTAGTCTATTGAGGCTACATTTATCTGGAATAAATAGACACTTTCTTTTTTCTTTTTCTTTTCCTCTTCTTTCTTCCTTCCTTCCTTTTTTTATTATTATTATTTTTAATCTGCCAGGAAAAGTCAGGCAATACTCAGCTTTAGAGAAAGTCCTGGGTGGGACAGACACACTCTGTGCTCTTGTGCCTCTCAGTTTGCTGCAGCACAGGTCCAGCATCCTTCCCTGCTCTCCTTCCTTTTTGATGCTATAGGCACATTCCTGGCAGGGATGCTGTCAATCCCACCACTTGCTCTCTTGGGTGTTCTGAAATGAACCACCCATGCAATGATATAGTGCATTCAGGTTCCCCGTGGTTTGGGATTTGGGGACCACGTTTCTGAAAGAGTCATTTTTCCTTTGTTTTCAGACAGCTCACAACAATCTTTCACTTCGGCTACAAAATATCGATGGCTCAGCATTTCAATGTTGAGGGTTGGTGTGAGCAAAAGTAATAGACTTGAGAGACTCTGGACTTATCTGCATCTTTTCCTCTAGATCCCTGTCCCCATTCTACCACATGCTCCAGGTCTGACACTTCTGGGACAACTCTTTATACCAAACTCAGCTAGCCTGACTCGCTGGGAACCTGAGGGAAATGTACCAGCTCCCACACCAAATATCACCAAAGAAATTTAAGCAGAAAATACTGACAAGACTTTGTTTCCACACAAAACTCAGCCCCCGGGGAAATTACGCTTCGATGATTTATGGAATGTGGGTCTTTAGCCGTATTACACTCTGCGATGCCGACAAAGACAACAGTAATGTATAATTGATTCCACTTGGATCTCAGTGAGTCAATAAAGAACTTTGTTTATACATAATTTTGTTGGGCAAATCTCCCAGATGGTGCTGAAATGTTGCATTTTTAAGATGCTGAGCTTGGTCCAGGAGGATTATAAATTATAAAGATAATGTGTCTTTTGTATCGTTACAGCCATCTGATTGTAATCACAATTATAGTCACTGTGAAATCTAACTACATTCTATTGCAACATGACTCCAGACATTTTTAAAGCTTCATTTATTTAAGAGCCAAAAGTCAAAATAAGGGCTCTGGTAATCCCAGCGCTATACCTGCCATGCAAGGGCTGCTCTGCAAATTAGAACCCATTACACAAATAAAAATTTAATATTCTCATAACAGGATGAGACAGGACAAGTACAGACTCTTCAATAGGATGTGGGTAACTTCTGGCTCCACAGCAGATGGATTTGCCTAGGCTCCCGGGAAACTAACACCTTTTATCTCCACAATAATTTTCTACTATGCAAAACAGATAATTGATGCTTCTCTCAAAGATGCAATTGTGTCTCTTTTATTGTCACACCGATAGATGACCACAAGGTTGGGGGAGCAGACCTAGAATGACATCGCTGAGAAAATGTCTTTGGGGCATTGGTGGGTGACCGCCAGGACAGTCTTGCATGCTAGTGTGGCCAAAACTGACCCAAAGCATACCCCATGTGACTTGCTCCCAGGAGAGGAACAAGTCCTGCATACTAAGACACTATAAACAGAGGAAGCAAACAGTCATTTCCAAAATGAGCCCCAAATGGAAAATTCCCCAAGCCTGGGTTCCAGATTGCAGGGATTGGCTTGCAATGAAGCTGTTTATCCCAAGGGTGTCTGCCCACCTTCCAGGCTCTGGGTGAGAAGGCTCAGGGATTTAGATACAAAAAGATGGTTAATGATTCTCTCAAGGAATGGCAGGAAGCCCAGGTACCTCTAAACAGACCAGGAGGAGGCTGGAGCCAGGAAAGAGGGCACAAGAATGAACAGGGATAGTTTCTCAAACTTGACCTTGTATCCATATGACCTGTAGGGTGGTTGGGCTCAGACTGTAGGACTGTGCCTGCAGGAGTCTGATGCCTGGTTGGTGACTAGACCTGAGCATTTGTATTACTCGTATGTAAGTCCCAGAGCTGCTGGCCTAGAAAATACACTTCCAGAAAAAGCATTGGTGTTGCATGTGTGGTCCTTGGACCAAGAGCCTCAGCAGCCTCTAGTAATCCTTGGAATTGTACAATCTGAGAGCCACTAGAGACCTATAGATTCAGAATCCACTGCAAAGCAGACTTTCTGAGTGGCTTGTGTGCACATTACAGTTTGAGAAGCACCGTTGGATATGATGTAAGGTCCTTCCAGACCCCAGATTTAGCTAATTTCATGGTCAGGTAGTTCCTGATGTGCAGGCGCAACCATAGGCTTTGAAATTGGAATGTGGGGAAAGGCTAACCTGAAGTTACCCGCTCCCAGTCCACCCTCCTCAAAACTAAAGTAAATGTCACACGTGGTAGCACAAGTGCCAGCAATGCTGGCACTGAGCCAGCTGCATCAGAAACTATGACCTTCATTTGCCTTTGAAGTGCACCTTGAGCTTGTGTCTATAAGGAAGGCGGCCGCCATCTTAACTTCTTGATCTTTCTCCGTCTCTGATACACAGCATGACCTTGAACACTCATCTGCCTCACAAATATTTAGATGTTGTCGAAGAGCTGCTGGCCGAGGACACAAAGTGACACACTGCTTCTGCCTGTGCTATTGAATGCTTACAGTCCTGCATAGGACTACCTTCACATCAACTCCTTTGCTCCATTGTCTATGGAACACAGTGCAACATCCATGCCCAGGTTCTTCCAAAAAGGCCTCTGATACTGCTGGGAACCCAGATGTTGCAGATCTTAGGTATCCAGAGTAAACTTTTTAAAAAAAAAAAAAAAAGTTAAAAAGTGGTTAAAAATCAGCCTTGGCAGGTCACAGGTGTATATCTGTTTATCGGTCAATGTGGCTTGAAAGTCTCTGACAAGACGTAAAGAGGAGAGATTGTATCTCACTAAACATTTATTTACGGCCCCTACTTTTGAGTCTCATGATCAGTATACATTATGAATTTTTTCAACCTTATATAATATAGGAATTATTTTTTTTTATCTTTCAGGCAATATAGATTTGGCCTGTCCAGAGGCCAAGGGCAAGGCTAAGTAAAGCCTAGCACCATCTTCTGTTTAAATGGCATTATGGGCACTTGTCCATTCCCTGGTGAACCTTAGTGGACCGGAATCAAGCTCAAATGAGAGGGTACTTCTGAGATGTATACCAAATATGCAATAAATAGGGATAAAAACTCTGGAATAAGCCAATAGAAACAAATACCAAAAGTTTCCCAAAGAGAACATAGGTTGCCTATCGATGAGCAACAATGAGATTGGGGGCTCCTTGGAGAAGTGTAGACCAAGGGGGCTATGTGGTGCCTTCATCATGGTTGACAGAAAGCCTCCAAGGTGGACAAAGCAGTACTGAACCATGTCAGAAGGTGTGAGAAAACAAAGAGAGGTTGTTTTGGCCAGAAAGGTTCACCTCAACCCTGACCTGGAGATGTTTGAAAAAAGATATCCTGAGAAGACTTGAGTGAGGGTTGGGATCTCTCATAAGCCTCAGTGGTAGGCGAATCTTGGTTCTGCATCCAGAAATGTTACTGGTCTAACAAATACATATTGATTATCTGTGATGTGCCAGCTACCTACAGTGTCAGGGACTGCAACACAAATATTGCAGCATTTCTAAAAAGTTAGTTGGGTGAGAGCTGGATAGATGGGTCAGCAGGTAAAAGAACTTTCCATGTAAGCCTGATAACCTGACTTCAATATCCAAAACCACCACCACCACCAAACAAACAAACAAATGAAACAGATGCAGAGCACTCCTGTGACAAGACAGAAAGTAGAGACAGGCAAATCTCCAGAGAGCTAGCTGGCCTGAAGTATGCCATCCCCAAACAAAGAGGGACCCTGCCTCAAGAAGGTGGAAAGAGAGAACCAGTTTCTAAAAGTTGTTGTCTCACCTCCTCCCTGGGGCAAGTACACTCACTCACACACACATACACACAATAAAAACAAATGAAATAAGAAAATTCACAATCTAAAAAAGTTTGCTGGTTAGGCCAGACAGATAAGAAAGATAATATAGATAAGATGGAATAGGTGGCAGTTTGGTAGATAGACATGGACAAAGATAAATATAGGTAGGTAGGTAGGTAGACTGATAGACAGATGATATATGAATAATAGGTTGATAATTAGATGACAGGTAGGTGGGTGATAAACAGATAATTAGATAATATATGGTAGGTAAATGTTGTGGATGGCTCCGTGCTGCCTGAATTTGATGTTTAATTTCTGCTCTCTTGGGAGGGCTGCAGACAAGGAGTGAGTCAGATGACTTCTTGTGAACCAATCCCCTATGAATAAAGGAGCCAATCACTGGGAGAGTAGGAGGAACTTCCGGACTAGATAGGGGAAGAGAGGAGGAGAGAGAGGGGCCTTTTGGATAGGGGGTTGAACGCATGGATGAGATATAGTGGTAGAGTTTCCCCGGTATTCATGGGTAAATTTAATAAGGCTTACAAGACTAGGTTTTAGTTGTTGCGCCCAGAGATTGAGTTAGTATTGTTCCTAAACTCTGTGTGGTGTTTTCTTCTAGCGGTGACTGGATTGTGTTCTAGAGAGAAAGGTATGGCAGCAAAGCCTGGTTTTGTGTGATGTGCCCCTCAAAGACCGTGGGGTTTGAAGTATGGAAATGGTGTGGTAGTGACCTGCCAGTAGGAACTTAGCTGGGTAGTGAGATTCCGGAGATCTGGAGCTCTAGTCGGTGTTGAGCATTGGAGGGGGAACTTGGATGGTGGCGGAGTTGGGAGCCATCAGATGTCCTCTTTGAATATTTCCCACTCCAGGTAAATATAGCTGATAAATAGATACATAAATAGATTATAGATTCATATTTAAATAAGTCATAGATTAACAGCTACCGTGACCTATCACCATTGCTTAGGTTAACACTCCCTAGAATCCTTCTAGGTCATGCATACAGAAGCAGTAATGCCATGGAGCTAGCCCAAAGAAAGGATGCTTCAGCTAGTTGTTGTAAGGTGACAGGGTAGCAGACTCTGGCCAAAGACAGAGCAGCCTGGCAATGGGAGAGATCCCCACAGGAAAGGCTCCTGTGTTATCTGGATGTCTAGTGCATTTTCTATATGTTTTAAATTGGCTTCTATTTTTTTAAAGATTCAAACCAAGTAACACATACCTGTGAGTTGCATGTGTCTTGTGTGTAGACCATGGCTTGTGATTACTGTTTAGAAAGAGATGAAAACACATGATAGTCCCAAATCCATGTCACACAGTAAAAGTAGAGACTAGAGCTGAAGAGGGTGTGGTGCAACCAACAAAACCAAGGCTGGTCCCAGTGAGATATGTTCAGGACACCATTACCAGTAATCTTGAAGGACAAAGATGATTACATTAACTGTACAGTGCTTATACTGTGAGCTTGACTCCCTCAGCAACTGCCAAGCCTTAAGTGAGTTCCAGAAGAGCACAGTACAATCTTGAAGGCAGGTGACATGGAGTCATCAGATAGAGATGTCATGAGCAAGCATTGCTTGGCGGGGCAGATACTCAGAGCCCAAGTGTTCATAACTACAGAACACTCAAGAGGGCCTAATAGCTGGCTGCGGCACTCCTGGTAGTGGGCAGAGCCTATGTGGGGAGCAAGCCCACCACCCTGCTTCTGTGGTCTGTAGCAGCAACATTAAGGACTGTTTGAATATTGACAGCAGGTCCATTCACCCTGGAAGGGCCATCACTGGTTCACTGCCAATTAACTGAGCCCAGACTAATTCTCATGGAGGAGAGAGATCACATAAACACTACAGACCTCTAAAGATCCATCAAAGGAGTTCTCAAAGCAGTCGCTACAAGATAGGCATCAGATATGAGAACTGCCCGTCCTCAGGACATTATAAGTGAAATGCAATACTCTATTTATATACAAAGTCAATGAGAGGCAGACTCAGGACAATGTGCCTGGAAAGGAGAGGGTGCAGGAATTCTACCAGATGAGACTTTGCAGGTTGCATTGAAGGAATTATTGTGCTGTTGCCAGCATCTAACCCTGTTTGAAGAAGAGAGGCTTGTACCTGGACATGGGCAAGGTGCACCTGCCAATGGAGGGGTTAGTGCATTCTAGTCTCCTGACAGAGCACCTGAGATGTTTCTGTCTTCCCATTCATCAGAGATGGATTCTCTTAGAGGAGTGGAAAGTGATGCACCTAGACGCTAATAATGATGGTGAAACCCAGTGTTTCACTTTTATCTGTTCTGTGAGCTCACCACATATGCTGCCTATCATCCATCCCTCCATTCATCCATCCAACCAGCCATCCACTCACTCATCAACTCACCTACCTACTTGTTCATCCATCTTTTTCACCCATTCACTCATCCATTTATCCATGCATCCATTCATCTATTCCATCCACCCACCCATCTCTTATCTATGAAATGAAATGATAGGAACAGTTCCTATCCTGAAAGATTAGGTTTTATTTTAACATGTTTGTAATTCCAGCACTCCAAAGCCAAAATAGACTGATCAAGAGTTCAAGGCTAGCGTAGACTACACAGAAGGACTCTCTCAAGACAAAACAACTACAGTTTGTAAATGCATAGGAAAGACACCATGATGCTGTCTTGTACCTGGACAGGATTTGTCATTGCTGTTGGTCATGATAAGCTGTCTAGTTCCCACAGGCCCTGAGCATCTGAGGAAGCTCCAAATCAGCTGTGGCCATCAGTTACCTCAGACAACCCAACCTTGACTCTACTGTGTTACTTTTCAGTCCACTGCAAGTCTTCTCCCTACCTAGGAAAAGGCTTGGTTTTCACACTCGCCTGTGAAGAACCCTTAGCGTTCACTCACCAAAGGCTGGGAACTCACAGGGTTCCGAGGAGCTGCAGCCTACTCTGACATTCTGCTCCTGTCTCTTATTCCACTTGTCTGGAGGCAGTTCCTACTCTTTGGTAACCCCAGACAACCGACCTTCTCTATGATACCAAGTCATTGTGCTTTTCCTCCAGACTTGTCATACCCAGACTTAACTCCTGTTAAGTGTGTCCCATCCATCTGGGTTGGAAGCTGGTGACTTAACTCCTGTGGCATGCTTGCACGAGGTGCATCCCATCCATCTGGGTTGGAAGCTGGTGTTTATGTTTAACAGTAGTTGCTGCTACTGCTCCAGACCACAGAGGGAGAAAGGTTGGATTGCCCTTTGCATACACTCTGCCTGATACCAGAAGGGCCACACCAGCTTCAGATAGACCACCCAGACAGGTGACAGAGTCATGGCTCTCCCTATGTGCATCTAATACTTCTTATTTTTTCATTTTTGGTTTGTGAAATGTATTAATTCAATAATGTATTACTATATATAAAATGTGTTTATTTTTATAGACTGTTAGTAAGTAAATAGCCTTCTTCACAGAGCTTCCTATAATTATATGTAGCAACTTTCAAAATAATCCCATCTTTTCCTTTTATTGTATTATTTTATGGGATTACATTAAGTCTTTAACATACTTGGAGCACATTGCATCTAATTCTTTAAAGTCTCATGTGCCACTTTGGGTGTACTCAGTGGCCTTGTGCTTTGTGGCACACCATGATGTCAGGCATGCCATAGTGTCTTCTAGGAAGAGAGGAGTGGCCTATAGCACATACAGCCTTTCTTATACTGAAACAGTCTAGAAAGCTCCCAAGTCCTGTGGTTTGCAGAATTGACAAGCACCTGGATGCTTTCAGTCTGGGCCACATTAGTCTACTCAATCATGGGCACACCCATGCTATAGCCACTGACATGAAAATAAAAAGCATGCTACAGGAGTGTGTAATCTGAGGCTGGGATATAGAAAGAAGGATAAGAATGCTTGCTGTGCAAGTCTGAGGACCAGAGTTCAAATCCCAGTACCCATATAAAAAGCCAGACCTGACTGCTCACATGCCCATAATCCCAGCTCTGTAGGAGTAAGGCAGAAGGGTGGCTAGGGCTTGCTACCCTATAGCCTAGCTCTGGGTTCAATGAGGGAAAGACTCAAAGAAATAAGATAGGGAGTGTCAGAGCAGGATACCAGTGTCCTACTTTGGCCTCTGCATGTGATGACATGAGTTCTTGGACCCCTGTTCCCCTTACACACATAACCCCACCCACCCACACACACAAGCAAAAATGCATAATTCATTAATTGTTCTTCCTTTCTCCTCTAATTCTGTAATTTAATTTTGAGATATCAGTTTTGCTTGATAGACTCCGTCTTTTCTATACCTAAGGGATAGGCATCACACCTTTAAATTAAATATAACATCGAGATGTACTACCTGGATTCTATGGTCCCATAAGCCCTTTAAGCAGTATTCTCTTGGAAACAGCATGACATTTTCACTAAACACAAGTGTCTTTTTCCCCCAACTGTAAATGAGCATTTATTTTATGCCCTCCAAAAATCAAAATGATATTTTCACTGTTATGATTTTATTATGCTTCTTGATAGGGCAGTTTGCTTTTGTAGAGTTAAAGAAGGCAGCGAAGTGGAAACTCATAACAAATAGGGCATATTGAAATTGGGCTCCACAGCTTAAATTTTCCATTCATTTAATTGGGGAGAAAGTGTGTGTTTGTTTGGATATCTAATTATTGGGAAAGGAGAGGTTCATTTGTCTAAGTTAATATCCCTTAACCAAGTTAAAAATTAGCATACATCTCTTTAATTACACCTTGGAGTGACAACAGCATGCATCAGGTCCTCCGCAGGCCTGCTCACTGCAGCTCTCATCCACCCAGTGCTTAGAAAAGGGATGGGAGGCTGAGTCCTGACCACCTACCTCTTTCATGCAGCCTTGCTGCTGAATGGGTATCAGGGGTCTGGGACCCTCTGGTCCTCCCTGCCCCATGTCACTTTGGAGGCCCCCTGGACCTGTATGGCTAGGACCCCCCCTCAAGATACACAGCTCTTTTGGCTTTCAGATGGGCTCTGGGGACACCAAGCATGGCTCTCATGTCAGATCCTGCGCCTGCAGCTTCTCTATCTGTGCAACAGTGATGTATTCTCACTCTAGGCTTCAGCTAACCCTCTACCTTATTAAGTCTTCTCTAGTTCCACCATCCCCACCTCTACTACTCCACCTGCTACTTGCTACTTCATAGTGAGCCTCGCCTCAGCACAAGTAGCTCAGAGTGAGACTGTGCTCAGGGAGAAACAGAGGAACAAATAGCATGTGGATGGATGGATGGATGGATGGATGGATGGATGGATGGATGGATGGATGGACAGACAGATGGATGGATGGCAAACGAAGGCATGTGATAATTCTCCCTGTGGTACAAGGCACACAGTAGGAGGTAATCAACAACTTGCAGACCACTAAGACCTGGTGAGTGCTCCCCCTGGAGGCTGAGTAGGGAATGTTTCTCTTGCCTAGAACTACTTGTTTATCTCTTTTCTTCTTTCATCATTGTCATCGGCATTGTTGTTACAGGGTCTCATGTAGCCCAAACTGAGGGCTTTTACTCACTATGTAGGTACAGATGACCTTGAACTCCTGACTTTTCCTCCGTCTTCTGAGGGCTGGCATTCCAGGTGTGTGCCACCACACTGATGCTTGTGCCTTGATTTCTTAGTAGATGATTAAGCAGTTCACATGCTTTTACTTGCTTATGATTGCTTATTATTGCACAAAATGGATGATCTATGACTTAAATGTTTACAATTGAAAAAAAAAAGATTGTGGAAGCAATTCACATTTCAATGACGAAGCTGCTATGTAAAATTGATATTTATAAAAGAAGTTTACACTAACATAAGAAGTATCATCATATTAATAAAAAACCAAAATAGTATGGGCCATTCAACTTTATGGGAAGGCAGGGATGGAAAAGTGCTGAAGGAACCAGCAGGATGCTGGTTGTCCCATGGACCAGGCAGCCAACAATAGCTGTGAGTGTGACCCAGCACACCGCAATAAATTCAGTTAAGATATTATAGGATTAGTTTGTGATTTCTCTTTTGGTAACTTTGCCAATGACAATATCCAGCTGCAGTGTGGAAAGACTGGGCACCTGACAGCAATCGTTTCTTATTTTGTAACATGAATAAATCATAGGGTATGGCTCAGTGGTAAAGTGTTACCCAGCATCCTTCAGGTCCCAAGTTCAAGCCTCAATACTAAAGAGAAGCAAGGAAGAAAAGAGGGAGGTAAGGAAGGGAGGTAAGGGAGGTAAGGGAGGAAGGAGGGAAGGAGGAGGAAGGAGGGAGGAGGCAGATGGGGGAGGGACAGAAGGTGAAACAAAACCTTAAAGTTTCTTAGTTGTTCCCTAATTTATAGTCACCTCCACTTCCACAGCTGGGTTAGAATTGCTACTTTGTTTCTTCCCGGGGAAGGGTCCTAGTGTCACCATGCATGGGAGGTAATCCCATTCCTGGAGCACTGTGGGTCTGAACTCCATGGGAGGGTCAGCCAGCTTAGCAGACTGATGTACCACCCCTTTCCCGCCCCTGGTCTGTGGGTCCCCAGCAGAGTTGGTGGTAAACAAGAGGTAGCACCTGCCTCCACTCTCCCTGTTAATTATTCAGTGCTACCACCCACACTACACAGCCAAGTTGTTTGGAAATCAATAAGTAATTTATATACAGCCCTCTTAGCAGAAGGTGTTATTTCATCTCATTCAAATGCAGCTGGAGCAAATGAGTCCGAGATCTAGTTCTGGTGAGAGGCACAGGGATGGAGACTCCAACGGGAGAGTGGAAGGAAGGTACAAGAGGGCTCTGGGCAGAAAGTCTTACTTGCTTGTCCCAATACCAAAGACACTGGTCACCAGCAGAGGGACTGCTCCATGTCTGGAGTTATGGCTCTTTTTATGGAATGTCCCATTATGAAAATTGATCTGAAGATATACCATAGCCAGTGCCAGGAGGGCGAGTCATTTTGCTTCTGGGGTGGGGCCACTGGGACCTTGTCTATAACACGGTAAAAACTCCACACCCGTGCACAAACACTCCTAATTAAAATCAGTGAATTACTTTTTAAGACATGAAAGTAGGAAGTGGATATTTGGGGACGAAGGACCTCAGAGAGAGTGGGAGGGGAATAAGAGAGGGATGGGGTGAATATAATCAAAATATGTTATATACATGTATGAAATTGTCAAGAAATAAGTAAAGAATTATTTTGAGAACAGTAGTTGGACTGGAGAGATGTCTCCACACGTAAGAATGCATAGTGCTCTTGCAAAAAGATTTAGTGCCGTTCCCAGCATCCACTTGAGACAGCTCACAGTTACCTGTGTAGTCTAGCTCTAGGGAGTCATGACCTCCAAGGGTACCTGTGCTCACATGTACTCAGACACACACCACACACACCACTTTTAAAAATCATAATAAATCTTTTTTTTTTTAATACAGTAGCCAGCAGTAATTGTATGTGCAAGTGGCTTGCAGATCCCTTCAAAGCCCTACTCCTTAGGACTCTTCATAGCCAGAAACACACAGAGCTATGTGTGCCTATCATGTTATCGTAGTCATACATTACATCACCCACAGGCAAGCCTGGGGAAACCTGAGTACTTTCCTGTACTCCTGCAGGGTTTCATTTTTAAAAAAGAAATCTTTAAAGCATAATAGGTTTTATTTAATGGCATGTAAAACATTGCTGTCATGGGGACAAAACCCCCTTTTAAGTAGCTTATTGAAACATTAATCATCCAAAGTCCCAAAGATATGATAAAAAAAATTCTATAAAATACAGTTGCATTAGAAAAGCTTTGGCACACAGCTACCCCCAAATCCCCAATGCAGATTTCCTTTGATTTATTGGAATAACTGAATGCCAGCCACTAAACTTGCTTTGTTAAGATACCAGGCAAGAGTTGCCAGAGCCTGAATCCCAACATCTCTCAGGCCTCCCCAGCCTCACACTGTACTGTGATCCTGCACAAGATACAGGGAGCCAGGGGTTTTCTTCCCCTGTGTTTCTGTTGGCCCCCTTGTCTTCACTGTATGAACTGACCATATCATTACCCATCCTACTAACATCAGAGAATGGGATAGGTGTGGGATAAAACCCGGCCCCAGGCCTCCCGCATGGCAACAGAAGAGGCCTGGTCTCGCACTGCGGGATTTGGGCCCTTGGCCAATGCAGGGCCTGCGGTTGGAGCACTTCCTGCGGCCTGGGCCTGTGGTTCCCACATGGTTGAGACGGTCACAGAGGTGTGGAAGTAGGCCAAAGAAGACATGCTGACTGGGCTTCATGAAGTAGTTTTATTGACGAGAATGGTGAATCTAGATGAAGTGCGCTCCCCCGAAAAGCCAGGAGGAGTTTCTTATATTGAGAAGGGGCGGACTAGGGAGGAGACTTAATTACCTATGTCCTCTGGCCTCATTAATATGCAAATCTCAACGCAGAGGGCTCTTTGGCACGCCCCTTACCCGTATCTTACGAAACTTAAGATTACAGGTGAAATGGAGAGGGTCCCGGTTCTGGGGGTATGGCCACACCTGCAATCTCAGGGTTCCAGGCCAATGGCAACCCTTCCATGGTCCAACAGATAGGGAGCCCTCATCCTCAAGGACCACCCTGGTGCCATGTTTTAAAAGAGATGTGTGTAGGGGGGAGAATGAACATTCAAAAAAAATAATAATAACAGACAGTGAAACCGTTAAGTTGAAAGATAAAAGAATGGAAGTCACCCCCAGAACGTGGAGGTCACTTTGAGTGCACTTGAACACACTGACAGGATGTGGGTCTTCATTATGCAGATTAATAGGAGCCATTGGTGGTCTCTAAGCAGAACAGTGAGGTGATTGCAAATTTGGCCTTGGAAGATCATGCAAAATTGATTAAAACTGCCAAAGCTATCATGTTCCTGTGATGGTTTGAATGAGAATAACTCCCAAAGGTTCATATGTTTGCATGCTTAGTGCCCAGTTGATGAGCTTTCAGGGAAGGATTAGGAAGTGTGGCCTTGATGGAGAAGATACGACCTTGTTGGAGGAGGTACATCATTGGGAGTGGGCTTTGAGATTTCAAAAGCAAACAGCAAGCCCAGTTTCTCTTTCTCTCCTGTCTGCTACCTGCAGATCAGGACATAAAGCTACTTCTCCAGCACCATGTCTGCCTGCTGCTGCTGCCAGACTTCCCATCCAGATGATAATGGACTAACCTTTTATAACTATAAGAAAGCTCCCAATTAAATGCTTTATTTTCTAAGAGTTGCTTTGGTTATGGTGTTTCACAACAGAAAATGACTATGATAGTTACTCTACACTAGTGGTTCTCAATCTTCCAAATCTGTGACTCTTTGATATAGTACCCCATGTCCTGGCGACCCCCAACCATAAATTATTTTTGTTGCTACTTCATAACAGTAATCTTGCTACTGTTATGAATTGTAATGTAAATATATGATATATAGGATGGTCTTAGGTGACCCCTGTGAAAGCGACATTTGACCCCAAAGAGGTCATGACCCACAGGTTGAGATCCACTGCTTTAGTAGGAGGTGAGTTTAGCCTACTTTGAATATCTCTGCAGAGCTTCCTCTTTGGAGTTGACTCCCTTGTGGCATGGTTTCTGGGTCCTCATGTGTCTCTTCCTCCTGGCAGACCACCACCCCCTTGCAGTAATAATTATGCCTGACATCCCTCCAAGCATGCACCTGGGAAGGAGTCACATGGGAAAGCTACCGATTATCTGTCTTTTTCAAGATTCATGCTCTGGGCTGACAGTAGAGAAACTTAGATGGTCTGTGGGTAGATGAACAAGTGAGAGAATTCAAGGGTGGTTGAGGAAACTCAAGTGTTTATCATCAAAGAGGTGTCTGTTTTGCCCACAGCCCAGAGAGGCCTGCACAGCCAGGTCCTAAGAGCCTCCAAGAGAGGAGGAGAAGGCATGACCAGAGGAAAAAGGGAGACAGAGTTTGACTGCTGGGATAGAGGATCCCCTTTCAAAACAGAATGTGCCCACATTACTGGGCACCAACTGAGCCTGCCTCATGTACCCAGATGACATTCCATTGTTCCCCACTAAAGTTCCTCTTCCCTCTACTTCCTCCTTCTTAAGAGTAGTGACCCTTCTAAACCCATACTCAACACTGCTTGGGTAACCAAGAACCAGAGACTAAATAGTCCAGAGACCTAGGGTAAAATCAAACACTCTTGTCTAATTAATTGATTTCATTAAATTAAAGAATAAATTAAATATCTCCTAATAATATTCTGCTAATACTCATAGATCAGTGTCTTATCAGTCATCATCAGAGAAACTTCCTTCCTCCTGCAGCAGATGGGAATAGATGCAGAGACCCATAGTCAGATGAGGAGAGACGAGGACTGCTGGATGTCTAAATGAGCGGTCTCTATCAAATCCCTCCCCTCAGAGCTCAGGGAACCCTGCAGAAGAGGAGGTAGAGAGAATGTAAGACCAGAGGGCATGGAGGTCTCCAGGAGAATAAGGCCTCTGAAGTAGCTAAACAAGACTTACAGACTCAGAGACTAAAACAGCAAGTACAGGGCCTCTGTGGTTTGTACCAGGCCCTGTGCATTTCTATTATAGCTTTTAGTGTAGTCTTTTTATGGGTCTCCTGGGTGTGAAAATGAATGAGTCTCTGACTCTTGTGTTCACTCTTGGATTTCTTCTCCTCCTGTTGGGTTGCCATGACATGATGAGTTTTACTTCATCTTAGTATATTATATTTTGTCATGTTGGTTGTTATTTCTTAGAAGCCTGCTCTTTTCCAATGAGAGACAGAAGGAGAGTGGGAAGGGGAAGGAACTAGAAGGAGTAGAGGGAAGACAAACTATATTGTATGAGAAAAGAATCTATTTTCAACAAAAGTCTTGGGGAGGAGGAGTGTAGAGACCCTTCTAAGACTAGCTGTGTAAAGATTGCTAAAGCCAGGTTTCAGGCCCAAGTATGTCCAACCTTCCTAAACACATTGTGAGAACCACTGACCCTTCAGGAAAGTGAAGCGCCCATTTCTGGGACTGACTTGGCCAGGCTCTAGCGATAGCACCACATAGCTCTCACCCAGCCCCACCTCTGTACAGGTCAGCTCTAGCCACACCCCTACATAGAGTCTACTCCCAAACCCCAGTACTGCCCTCAGGTTTCTCCACCCACTGTCCCTGTCCCTAGTGAACTAAGCCCTGAGTGAGAACATTTTTAAAAAGTCTCCTCCATACCAATAATAAGGGGAGATTGGACTGGAATGAAACACAGTGTGAGCCAGGCACAGCAGCATGTGCCTGCAGTTCCAGAACTCTGGAAGCTTGATCATGAGTTCAAGGCCATGCTGTGCTACATGGAGAGATCTTTTCTCGTAAAACAAAGCAACAAAAGGAAGATCAGAAAGATGCATTCCAATTCTTAATTTCAGTGTGTTGAATCATTCCTTCACCTCTCCTGGGACCCTTCTACATTCCTCCCTCCTCTTATTGATTCCCTTAAAACACTTGACACCCACAGACCTCTGTTCATGATCTGAATGAATACAGACGTTTGGAGCCTAAAAAGTGTTGTTACAGGGTAAAGGAGAGCAATGGGTCCCTTGGTTTGTTGGACTTTATGCTATTTGTATTACAGAGATACAAAATTTCACTA
This sequence comes from Mastomys natalensis, assembly GCA_021653895.1. Lineage (NCBI taxonomy): Eukaryota > Metazoa > Chordata > Mammalia > Rodentia > Muridae > Mastomys > Mastomys natalensis. The sequence goes on from JAJTUV010000307.1 coordinate 1,250,439, forward strand.
TCAGATATTTTCTGGGAAATAATTTGAAGCTCTAAAAAATGTGTGTGTGTGTGTGTGTGCGCTCGTGCATATATATAATTGGAACAGCTTAGGAGCATATACAACTGAAGCAAATTTAGGTGGTAGACATTCACAAATAGCAAAAGAAATCTATCAGAACTGTGTCAACACTCATGCTTTGTATATTATACTCAGAAAGTAGCACAGGAGAATACACTTGCTTATAGAAGTTTGGTCTCTTTTTCCCCCATGTTCCCAGAAATACGACTCAGACACAAAATTTATTAAGAAACACCATGGCCATAGAGATAGGCTCTTCTCTGACTAGATCATAACTTATTCTAATAGTTGTTCTCTTGCTCCTTTGTATGTGGCAGATGCTTTCACAGTGCCTTAGGTGCTTCAAGAACTTCCCTATGCCCATGGGAGAACAGGACCCCCTATCTACTGTCTCCGTCTATTTGAGAACTCACTACCAGGCAAGGGTTTATTTCTCTTCCTATACTCTTGAGCATTTTGGAGTTATTTGTTTTGTTTTTGTTTGTTTGTTTTTGACTCTGAAGCTTGTGATTTGGAATCTGTTCTACAATGATCACCAAACAGAGGTAGATTGTGTGTGGTGTGTATGTGTGTGTATACGCACGCACACTGTACATGTGCAAAATTGAGAAAAGTCAATAGCACCTCTTCCCCATCCTACCTGATACATTCTTAACACCAAGCAAAAGAGCATGAAGTGGCTTCTCTAGAGTTAGTCATGCTATCAGCCAGGAACAAGTACATAAATGTGTGTTATTTCAGCCCAGGGAAATAACAATTTGATCTAACAAATGATTTATAATAGTTTTTTTTTTAAGTCTTGCAAATAGAATAGGAAGGAATAAACAATGGTAAATACCTGCTACTGCCTTCTTATTCTTGCAAGATTTGTTTTTTCTATAATTGTATGTAACCTGAGCTCCGTATGGTGATTCAGTACATGTGTTCTACCAGTAGCCACCGAAGCAGGATGGCTAGCATCTCCAGCTCCTTGTCCTGTGTTTTCAGAGCCTCCTAAGAGTACCAAGTTAACTAAGTACGTGTTCCACATAACCAACCTCGTGGAACAAAGAACATCTCCATGGGGATTCCTATTCACTAGCCACCAGTTACACTTAACACTAGAAATTTCTTTGCTGTATTTTTTTAAAAGATGTATTTATTTAATGTATGTGAGTATACTGTAGCTGTCTTCAGACACACCAGAAAAGGCATCGGATACCATTACAGATGGTTGTGAGCCATCATGTGATTGCTGGGAACTGAACTCAGGACCTCTGGAAGAGCAATCAGTACTCTTAACTGCTGAGCCATCTCTCCAGCCCTCTTTGTTGGATCCTTAAATCTTCTATTGGTAGACAGCCATGGTTCGCCTAGCTGAAGTACAGCCTATAAGCCTTTTAATAAATCCCTACACACACACACACACACACACACACACACACACACACACACAATTTGTTCTATAAGGAGGTCTGTTCCTCTCGAGAACCCTGAGTAACAACTGGATACAATGTGACCAGCTGCCTGAGCTCCCACCTGCTTGACTTCCGCACGAAGATGGACAATGGCCTTGCCCTGAAAGCCAAGATAACCCTCCCTATCTCAAGCTGCTTGTCTCACATATTTCGTTGTAACAATGAGAAAATTGACTGAGAAATGATGTTCTGCTCACGAACGTGGAGCCAAGTAACCATGAACAGGCACCTCTCAAGTTGTGCGCCACCACAATGCCTTCCTCATTTTAAGCTGTCCTGGTGTTTTGGTTACAGCAATGCAAAAGTACTTCTAGAGGCTGAGAGAAGTGTTGAAAGGATTTAAAGCCACATGGAGATCTGGTTCTGACTTTCCCTCTCCTGAGGGATAGCCTGCAGTGAAGTCACTGCAGAGCCTGTTTCCTGTTTGGAACATCTTTGTGAGAAAGACAAAGTGCTGATCTATAAACACCAGCTGTGGCATCCATTCACCTACCTCACCCTCCTCTCCACTTCCTTGTGTACCAGAGAGGCAGAGCCTTAAGGGTGACTTTCCATTCCCAGGAGACCTGAGGTTGGGCTCTGAGGTACTGTCTTAGTTAAGATTACTATTGCTAGGATAAAACACTGCGACCAAAAGCAAGTTGGAGAGGAATGGGTTTATTAGGTTTACACTTATACATCATTGTAGTCCATCACTGCAGGAAGTCAGGACAGGAACTCAAACAGCGTAGGAATCTGGAGGCAAGAGCTGATGCCGAGGCCATGGAGGAACGCTGTTTACTGGCTTGCTGGCATGGCTTGCTCAGCCTGCTTTCTTAAACAGCCCCAAACCACCAGGAAATGGGTAGCCTCACTCATAATGGGCTAGGCCCTCCCTCATTAATCACTAATTAAGAAAATGCCCTGCAGGTTTGCCTATAACCTGATTGTACAGAAACATTTTCCCAATTGAGGTTCCCATCTCTCAAATGACTCTAGCCTGTCATGTTGACATAAAGGTAGCCAGCACAGGTACTGTTAGCTAGATGTGCTGGGATCTGGAGTCCCCTAAATCATCTGGGTCATAGAGGGCTAGCCTTTGTTGGCACAAGGTTGCAGTGTCTAAGATCAGGACCTGAGCATCCACGCATGTCTGTAGTGTAAAGCCTTCCACACTGCCCAGAAACCTTATATAACCCCAGGTGTGTAAGATGCAGATTCTTGTTCTTCACATCCATGGAGATCCAAGCTAGGCTATCCACTGAAATTGTGGATAGAAGAGCATCAGTAACAAAACCACAAATATCACACATAGGCTGTGAAGCAGAAGGGAACAGCTTCCAGTTAAAATTGGTCAGGAATAGAATTACAAGGATTATTGTTTTAAGAGCGGGAAAATCTTCTCTTTTAACCTGCTAAACTTATCTGAAACTACTTTGTCTTTATTTTCTAACAAGATTTAACAGGAAAGAAGCCACATTTCCACAACACCTTTCAAATGCCTCCAGCACATATGTAGTCATAGTGATGACTCTCAGTCAGCTCCATAGGCAGGATGCTAGGCACGGAAGACTTACCTGTTGCTGATCCTATAAGGAAAAAATACTACATACCCAAGATGACCTTCAGCCAGCTCTGCAAATGGCAGACGGGCAGAGCTTGAGTTTAAGAAGTTGCTCAGTAGCTTTTTGTGATCACGGGAATGTGAAGGGTTGTTAAGCCCTGAAGAAGAGCTTGGATGGTCCAATGGATGCAGTGAAACCTGCACCAGGCTTTTTTGTATGTCTATATACTTTCATTTCCTGGAAAGAGATCCATAGCCCCCCAAGAACCACTGAATGACTGTGCTTTATGACCACTCTCCCAGAGAGCTTTTAGCAGTGATGGAACTGTTCACGGTCCAGACTTAGACCATTAGTGGCATGTGAATGTGAAGGGACAAAGTGGTTTATTTTACTTTAATTACACAATTCTAATTTTAAATTGCTAGGGACATGGCTCAGTGCTCATGGGCAAAGTGCTTGCCTTGAAAGCATAGTAGTCTGAGGTGGATTCCCTAGAGCCCTTGTAAAGAATCTAGATGTAGCCAGACAATGGTGGCACACACCCTCCATCCCAGCTCTTGGGAGACAGAGGCAGGTGGATCTCTATGAATTCGAAGCCAACCTGGTCTACAGATAGAGTTTTGGAGTAGCCAAGGCTACACAGAGAAACCCTATCTAAAAAAGCAAAACAAACAAAGAATCCAGATGTGGTAGCAAAAGAGACACAGGTAGATTCCTGGGGCTCACCGTCCAGCCAGCCTAGCCTACTTGGTCACACTAATGTCCGTTTTTGCCTAGGCCTGTCTCAAAAAGAAGGTGGATACACTCTAATGGGTGGCCCAATACTGTGGGTGTATGGGAAGCCCCAAAATAGACACAATGGGCTATTAAAGAAAAAGAAAACACCACAATGTTGAGTAAGGGATTTGGGGGTGGGGGAAGAAGATTGAAGAGAGGAGGGGTGTGGATCTGATAAAAAAAAAATTACATTATCTACATGTACAAAGTTCTCGAGAATCATGGAAAATATATATATTCTAAAATAAGTAGATGGCACCTAAGGAATGACAGCAGCTGAGGTTGTCCTCTGGCCTCAACATATGTGTGTGCACATGCACAGACACATAACCCTGTATACACATAAGTGCACATAAAATATCTAAATTTGAAAGAGCAAAACTTGAGATATACAGAAGAAATGAATGACTGCCAGCAGCAGGGGCTGGGAGAAGGCTGAGCATGAGGAGCAGGCCAGGGGACTGTTGGACCAACATTTCTCTGCATCTCATTCTTGTTGGTTGTTATGTGACCTCAAAGCTCCTGGGGCATCACACACACAAAAGAGTGAGTCCTGAACTGCTAAAGTTCTAAGGTGCCAAAAGCTAAGCTCACAACCAAAATATCAAAAAATAGTGGGTTCTGTTGTAGGCAAATTGAAAACTGTAATTAACCGTGTGTGGCTCTGGCTGACACACTGGATATGTAACTGCAGACTGTCACTTTTTTAAAAGCCTCTAGGCACATGTGCCAGCAGTGACTCAGTTGGATTTCCTGCCCACTAGAAGTGTCAGCTCAGACATTGTGTGCCCAGTTGCCAGAATGCCAGAATCAAGAGCATTCCTGCATCCCAGATAAGAGCAGCCACAAAGGGCACACTGACTCCCTCCTCTGTTCTTCCCATCCCCGCTGAGTAAGGCTAATTCTACTTGGCAAGCAGGAACCTCTTGTGGGAAGTCTTAAATTAGTGTTCCTGGATCTCCTCCAGGCTTGGATGAAGTTTCCCCCAGACAACCAAATAGGCAAGGAGCCCCAACCATACAGTTACATCAATGATAGCTTCCACCCACACCAATAGGCACCTTGCTTAGAAGTGTAAGAAATAAATTATTATTACCCATTCTCAGTACAATGTAGAGTTCATCTGAGAATCAGGTGAGCAGGGAGCATTGAACACCTACCTCTCTTCCCTAACTGGCAGCTAGTGTCTACTTGATACATACTCACAGTTCGTCTTAGAGTGGAAAATCTTCAGGCAGTCTACTATGGGACTGAGTCCATGTACCAGAAAAGGAGGGATCTCAAGTCCCAGGGGAAACAGATAAGGCTTTGTGTCCTGAAACAATAAGATGGGAGCCTAGGAGGGAACAATGCTAGACACCAGAAGGTTGTACCTCCCTGAAGAACTCAGAATGAGAAATTTAGGGGTAAAGAAATGCAGTCAGAAATACAAAACCCACTATTTTGTACCAAATCCACATGCCGGCCACTTCTGCTTTTCCTCTAGGCTGAAGTCCAACTTCGAAGGATTGTAAATGAACTGTTTCACGATGGCTAGTCTGTGTCTCCAGAACTCATAATATGGAGTGAGGGCCATTGTTTCTCACAGAAGCTAGCTCCCGGGCTCATGTTGATTCATAAATGCAACTCCAACTCTTTTCCTTCTGGCACTGATAATTTCCCAAGGCTCTCCTAAATGCTTCACAAGCTGGGTGGTTTAAAACAGTAGAAATGTATTTGTTGTGGTTTTGAAGGTTAAAAATCTGAAAACCAGGGGTCAGCAGCATGCGTGGTTCAAGATAGAAACTACTGCAGTCTCCCATCTCCTGTCTCCCTTTTGGTTGTTTCCAGAATTCCTTAGTGTTCCTGGGCTTGTGGTACCCTTCCTCCAGCCTCTGCCTCCACCTGCACAGATTTCTCTTCTCTACCTCTGCACCTATGTCCATCTCTCCCTTTTCTTAAAGGATATATCAGTCAGTTGATAAATGACCCTGACTCAGTGAGACCTCAACTTAACTATATCTACAAAGATTCAGTTCCAAAAAAGCTATACTCGTAGGTACCAGGAACTGAACTTTTTAAAGGTATAACTCACCTCTAGAGACCACTGCCATCTTTGAAGCAGAAAATCTTCCCTCAGAATGGACTGTCCTAGAGCAGGACAGTTTCAGCTCTGACAGTCTTTAAGTGTTTGTGTGCTTGTGTTCTGTGTATGTGTTTCTGTGTGTACTGTTGCATGTCATGTGGGTGCTATGTTGATCTATGTGAGTGTATGTGTGTGTATTTCCAGTACAGCATCTTCATCATGACACCAATGTCATCTTCTTGACAAAGAACTGCTCTCGATCAGTGCTTCCCATCATTGACCCTTGGCCTCCAGCACAGACACCCTTCCTTTTGCTGTAAGGTGGGCTCCCAAGTCAGGGCTCTGGCACCTTCTGCCCCTGTAGCTCCTGGGAATTTTCTAGAACACAGTGGGGGACATGAGTAGAGGGGAAACAACAGAATAAGAGAAGCAGGATTTAAGTCCAAATCATCATTGCTTCATATGACATTGGGCAAAGTCATGTTGGGGTCATTTCCTCCTTAGTGGCTCATGACAGAATGGTTCCTTCACAGAATCACTAGAAGAATTAAATAGCACACTGGGCACTTAGATGCTGAGTGGTGAGTGTTAATTTCTAAATCTTCCACTTTTGACATTTTCTTTTCATATTTTTACATATATTAATGAGTCCTTATTTTAAAAAAACCAATTTCTATTTAATGTGAAAATACAAACAAGAAGACTAAATTAAAATATCTGTAATTTTCCCACTGCAAGATAATTATTATTTACGCTTTGGTGTTTTTCTTTAGTCTTTTTAAATGCATATATTTACACATAGCTCTTCTGTAAAATTGGTTTCACTTTGCACATGTTTGTTTTGTTACCACCTCTACTTAACAAGATAATACATTTTCATATTTAATTACTTGGTCTTCTAAAGCCTAGCTCATAATGTCTGCAGAGTAATATATCCTGGATACAACATAATTTCTTCAATTGGTACATTTTACCTGTCATTGGAACTGCTCCCAATATTTTCACATTTATTTATTGTGCTTGTATGTGAGTATGTGCACTTGAATGTCATAGCATGCATGTTCAGATCAGAAGACAGCTTGTGGGAGTTGCTTCCTTATCTCCATCATACAGGTTCTGTGCATTGAATTCACGGCTCCAAGCCTAGCAGCTGCTGCATTTGTATGCTGAACCATCTGGCTTGTCCAATATGTTTTTTAAAGTTTTGTGGTGTGTGAGTGTGTTGGTATATAACACATACATGTGGGGGCTATTGATACACTTGTTTAAGACAGAAAACAGCATCTGATAGCTTGAAGCTGAAATTATTGGAGTACTCGAGATGCTTGTCTTGTTATATGGATACTGGAATCTGAACACTGGTCCTCTTGATTGTGCAACAAGCACTGTCAACTACTGAGCCATCTCTTCAATCTTCAATATTTTAATTTTTTATCATTTTAATTTAATGTAATTAAATTTTTACTGTTTTGGACAATACTAGAAAGATCTTTTTTTTTTTTAACTTTACATCCCAGTTGCTCCCCCCACCCCCTTCCAGGTCGCCTCTCCCACAGTCCCTCCCTCACCTCCCTCTCCTCTGAGAGAGTGGAATACCCCTGGGCATCCACCCCACCAGCATATGGAAATCTCTGTAGGGCTAGGTGCTTCGTCTCCCACTGAGGTCAGACAAGACAACAAGACAGCTGAGTTAGGGGAACGGATTCCACAGACACGCAATAGCTCCTGCTCCAGATGTTTGGGACCCACATGAAGACCAAACTGCTATCTGCTACATATGTATGTAAAACCTAGGTCTAGCCTGTGTGTGCTCTTTGGTTGGTGGTTCAGTCTCTGAGAGCCCCAAGGGTCCAGGGTAGTTGATTCTGTTTGTCTTCCTGTGGAGTTCCTGTCCCCTTCAGGGCCTTCAACCCTTTCCCCTAATCTTCCAAAAGAGTCCCCGAGTTCCATGCAATGTTTGACTGTGGGTCTCTGCATCTGTCTGAGTCAGCTGCTTTTGTGGAGCCTTTCAGAAGACAGCCATGCAGAGTATCATTATTAGTGTCAGGATTGGTCTTGCTTTCAGAAGACACATGCAGAGTATCATTAATAGTGTCAGGGATTGGTCTTGCACATGGGATGGATCTCTACTCGGGCCCATTATTGCTTGGCCATTCCCACAGCCCCTGTTCCCTCTCCTGTCCCTGCATTTTTGTAGGCAGGATAAATTTTGAGTCAAAAGTTTTATGGGCAAGTTGGTGTCTCTCGCTCCACTGGAGTTCCTGCCTGGCTACAAGAGGTGGCTTCTTCAGGTTCCATATAAGTGAATATATACCATGCATGTCCTTTGGGGCCTGGGTTACCTCTCTCAGGTCATCCATTTGCCTGCAAACTTCATGATGTCTTGGGTTTTAATAGCTGAATAATATTCCATTGTATAGATATACCACGTTTTCTTTATCCATTCTTCAGTTGAGGGACATCTAGGTTGTTTCCAGTTTCTGGCTATTATGAATAAAGCTGCTATGAACATAGTTGAGCAAGTGTCCCTGTGGTATGGTGGAACATCTTCTGGGTATATGCCCACGAGTGGTATAGCGGGGTCTTCAGGTAGAGCTATTCCAAGTTTTCTACAAAACCACCAAATTGATTTCCAAAGTGGTTGTACAAGTTTGCACTCCCACTAGCAAGAGAGGAGTGGTCCTCATGCTCCACATCCTCCACAGCATCTGCTGTCACTTGAGTTTTTGATCTTAGCCATTCTGACGGGAAGATGCAATCTCAGAGTCATTTTGATTTGCATTTCCCTGATGACTAAGGATGTTGAACATTTCTTTAAGTGTTTCTTGGCTATTCAAGATTCCTTTGTTGAGAATTCTCTGTTTTGCTCTATATCTCATTTTTTAATTGGGTTATTTGGATTGTTTGATGTCTAACTTCTTGAATTCTTTATAAATTTTGGATATTAGCCCTCTGTCAGATGTAGGGTTGGTAAAATTCCTTTCTCAATCTGTAGGCTGCAGTTTTGTCCTTTGCCTTACAGAAGATTTTCAGTTTCATGAGTTTCATTTATTAATTGTTGATCTTAGAGTCTGAGCCATTCGTGTTCTGTTAAGAAAGTTGTCTCTTGCACCAATGAATTCAAGGCGATTCCCCGCTTTCTTTTCTATTTGTTTTAATGTATCCAGTTTTACGTTGAGGTCTTTTACCCACTTGGACTTGAGTTTTGTGCAGGGTGCTAGATATGCATCTATTTGCATTTGAAGAACATTCTTATCTAAAAAAATAAAATCTATATAGCTCTTTGATTGTTTTGGAGAAGCTGTGAAAAGTAGAATTACTTGAGCCTCCTCCTTAAAAGAGCACATGATAACTCTTCTCTCTGTCTCACTTCTTCTCCATCTCAATGGAGAACCTGCCCTCCTTTTTCATTGTATTAGTTCTTTGAGAGATTTATACAATGTGTTTTGATCATATTCATCCCCGACTTTTTCCCAAATCCACCTACATGCTCCACTTCCCCACCTCCCTAATTTTTTTTCTCAAACAATCAAGATAATGTGTGCTACCCAAATATTCTTGGGTTCATGATCTCCAACTGAAGTGTGGCAGTTTATTAGGGGCTCCACTCTTGGAGGAAACTATCATTTCTTCTCCTAGCATCTAACAATTGTCAATAGCTCCATGGTTAGGGTGAGATTTTGTGCTGAGCTCTCATCTCCATGCTGAGATTTGGTCTGGCTTGGGCTTGGACAAATCCTTGATGTCATACCTGATGTATAAGTATGATGTCCAGCTGCCATACAGTGTCAAGAAGATAATGGGTTCTTTGTTGTTGTTGTTGTTGTTGTTGTTTGGTGGGCTTGTTTTTGGTTTTGAGAGGTTTTTGTTCAGTTAGTTGGTTCGTTGGTTCATTGGTTGTTTGTTTAGGGTGTTGTTGTTGTTTTTATAGTTATCCATTGGCTCTGGCTCTTACAATTCTCCCATGACCTTTTCTGAAATGATCCCTGAGGCATGAGGGAAGAGTGGTACCTTGTATATGTTCCCTTTGGGGCTGAGCGTTCAGCAGTCTATTTTCCCTGCATCATAGCCAGTTGTGGGTCTCTGTGTTAATCACCATCTACTGTAAATAGACATGTTCATGTGAGGGTTGAGAGATGCATTCATCTAGGGGTATAAAGATAAGTCATTAGAAGTCAGTGTCTAATATTGTGTCTGTTTAGTGGAATAATAGAAGTAGGTTCTCCCCCTGGGAACTATGACCTGTCTAGGCAGGTTCTTGGTTCAATAATGGTACCCGTATATGAGTTTCATCTTGTAATTGGGGCTTAAACCCAACAAGAAAGTGGTTGATTACTACCAATATTTCTATGCTACTGTTGCCACAGTGGGCATGCCTTGCCAGACAGTCACTGCTGTAACTCACAGGATTCACAGCTTGCTATGACTAGTGATTACTTTTCTCCCTAGTAGCAAGCACCTCCAGCTTGACACACACAAACCCACAGTCCTGTCCTTCCACCTCCACCTGTGCAGTGTACAACTCTCCTCTCTATAAGCACAGTGTACCCAGTGCTCAGGAGAAAGCATAGACTCACTCTCTCACTCTTTTCTGAGGGAAATTCTTAAAAGTACATCCATTAGCAACATCCCTGGACTGAGTCTTCAACTCTGCTGGCACCTTGCGCAGTTTTCCTTTTACTACATTGGTGCCTATCCTTGCTACCTGGGTTGCTAATCAGTGTGCTTCTAGCCTCTTGATACAGCCTATTTCTCATGCAGAAGGAAGATTTTGAACATTTTAAGTCACCTTGAATTGCTCCTGTGCTCAAAACCCTTCAGTATGATGTATTCAAGACTGAGACAGTAGCCAATGTATTGACCAAAGTCAGAATCCAGAAGCCTCAATAATGTGGGTTAGCAGTCCTTGGAGCCCTGCTTGCATTTAAGTATATCAGCATGAGGGAGTTTTGAAAATGCCAATAACTGGGTCCTCCCTGAATCACATGAACCAGAATCTCTAAAAGCTCTCCAAATGATTCTACTGTGAGGACTGGGGATATCAGAGTTCATGTCTAAAGTAAGAACACAGCTGGGCGTGAGAAAGCAGTAGACTTCAAACTGTCGGAGGGTTTTTATGTGGACTTAAAAGATTCTCTGCAGCTTCAGGCAGAAAATGTTGGTTCTGCACACATTCTTGGGCTTTCCCCGAAGGCATTGTCTTAGATATTGGTGGGAAGTTGATGCACACATCTAGGTATGTGCCTAGAAGATCACATGGACCTTCAGAAACCTCAAATTCATCTGTGGGAAGTTCCATAATCCAGAATAAAAGACTGGAGTCTAGAATATCTCTGAGATCTGGGGTCTTCTGTGTCTGTATAGGCAATCTCTCTACCAAACACCCACATCCCAATTCTCAGATCCAGAAGTATGTTGAGTTATGTAACAGAAGACACATAGGATACTGATCAAATGAAGGCTGCTACTCAGCTAACTCAATATACTTAGCAGTGGATGGATGTGGTATGCATCCCTGTAATCTAACATTCAAGAGGTGAAGACAGATGTTAAGGAGTTCAAAGCTAGCATGAGTTGTATAACAGACCCTTTCTTTAAAAATGGTGTGTGTGTGTTGGGGGGATGTTACACAAGTAGGTCCAATGTAATCACAAGTGTGGCTCATTGAATAGTGTCTCCTAAAAGTGAATGGCACCTGGAGCCTCAGATTGTGACCCTATGTAGAAATGGGGCCTCTGCCTAGGATAAAGGAGGCGCCCAACAATCAGTGGGAGTGACCTTAGCTCTAACTTACTACACTGGGGATATGGAAACTGAAGAGGCCACCTCCAGTAGCCAGGCAAAAACCCCAGTGGAGTGATAGAGATACCAACTCACCCACAAAACTTTGACCCAAAATTTATTCTGTCTACAAGAAATGCAGGCACAGGGGATGGAGCAGAGACTGAAGGAATGACCAAGCAATAACTGGCCCAACTTGAGACCCATCCCATGGGCAAATACCAATCCCTGACACTATTAATGATACTCTGTTACACTTGCAAACAGGAGCAAGTTGTCCTCTGAGAGGATCCACCCAGCAGCTGACAGACAACCACATCCAAACAGTGGATGGAGCTTGGAGAATCTTATGGAAGAACAGGAAGAAGGATTGCAGGTCCTGAAGGGGATAGGAACTCTACAGGAAGACCAACAGAGTCAACTAACCTGGACCCTTGGGGCTCTTAGAGACTGAAACACCAACTAAAGATGTCTGGATCTAGGCCTCACCACACATACGTAGCAGATGTGCAGCTTGGTCTTCATGTGGGTCCCAAATAATTGGAATGGGGGCTATCCCAAAAGCCATTGCCTATATGTGGGATATGATCTTCTAGTTGGGCTACTTTGTCTGGCTTCAATGGGAGAGGAAGTGCCTAGCCTTGCAGAGACCTGAAGTGAGGGTTAGAGGATAAAGGGAGGGGCATTCACTCAGAGGAGAAGGAGAGGGGGATGGCTGGGAGAAGGATTGTGGCAGGGGGTGACTAGGAGGGGAATAGTGAGGTGATGTAAAGTGAATAAGTAAAAGTAAAATGAAATAAAAAAAAAGAAATGGGGTCTTTGCAGATATAATTGGTTACATCAAAACAGTGTAATTTGGGTTATGGTGGGTCCTAATCTAGTGACTGCTATTCTGAAACAGGGACACAGAGATTCAAACTGAAGGACCAGGTAATGGAATTGAGTTACACTGCCATCAGTCACACACTGCTAGGGATGTAGGAGCCACCAGAAGATAGGAAATGGGTAAGGAGGGATTTTCCTTCACAGCCAACCTTCCAGCTCAAAACATGGAGGGAGGAGCCAAGAGGCATGCACAGTATGCAGCTTCCAGAGTTGGGGACTGCAGAAAGCAGAGAAGCAGGCTCTTCCTTGAACCTTCTAGAAAGAATGTAGCACTCTGGAACCCAGATTTTGGCCTAAGAACCATTTTTGGACTTCTATCTTCTAGGATAATTAGGGAATAAAAACATGGATATTGTTTTAAGCCAGTCAGCTTATGGAGCTTTATTAAAGGAGAAATAGCCCAAGGCCATAGTGTCAGTAAGAACATGACCTTTTTCTTTGACGTTTTAAGTTAATCTGAAATGGTTTTTATTATACTTATTTATTGTGCATTTAGAAGGATGCCGTAGCACATGTGTGGAGGTCCAAGGACAACTTTCGGGAGTCAGTCCTCTCCTTTTTTTTTTTTTTTTTTAAAGATTTATTTATTTTACTTATATGAGTACACTGTCGCTGTCTTCAGACATGCCAGAAGAGGGCATTGAATCCCATTACAGATGGTTGTCAGTCAGAGTCACCATGTGGTTGCTGAGAATTGAACCCAGGACCTCTGGAAGAGCAATCAGTGCCCTTAACCACTGAGCCATCTCTCCAGCCCCCAGTCCTCTTCTTCTACTAAGTAGATATGAAGCTGGACTAGGTTGTATTGCTTGGCAGCAAGCCCCCTTTACTCTCTGAGCCTTCCCTCTGACCCTCTCTTGGTTTTTGTTTATTGGTTTCTTTTTTTTTTATTATTGGAAATTTTATTTACATTTCAGATGTTCTCTCCTTACCCCATCTCCCCCCTCCCTCCCAGGAACTCACTATCCCTTCCCCCCTCCTCCTGCCTCCACGTTGGTGTACCCCACCCACCCTCCCCCGTACCTCACCTCCCCACCCTTGAATATCCCCCCCCACGACGTCCAGCCTTCATGGGACCAAGGATCTCTTCTTCCACTTATATATAGCTCCCTTGCATATATAGCTGGAGCCATGGGTCCCTCCCTAAGCTATTGGTTTCTTTTTAATACAGAATAATTCAGAACATTTTTTTACTAACCCAACTCTTACAAATTCCTTTATTGTTTTCTCTCCCATAATTCTTAGAACTCCTTTTCACTGACACTAGATAAATATTCCCTCTATTTTCTTCATCATTCCTAATTCACTTTTTGCATTGATTTTACAATCCAGTAGCACTTAGCATTTATTTCTGGTTGATGATAGATGCTTTAAGAATTGGTGGAGACCAAAGCCACTTCCCTGAAGAACACAGGCACATGCGCAAACATTCACCCACTGATATGCTGGGGGGAGGGGATGTGGTGCCAAATCCTGAGTAGGTCTCTTGAAGAGAAAGACACGTCCTTCCTGATGGACCAGAGGTGACTCTGCTCAGCTGGGGGGTAGGGTATTATTACCCTATGCATTATTTGGCTTTACTTCACTGTGAGCCTACTATGGCTGGACCAATGTGTGGAGGGAAGTTACAGGGGCAGAGGGACTCTCACACATCTGTTACTGATATGATCAGTATGTGGAACCGGCAGGAAGACATCATCCTGCACATTAAGCATTAGAGAGAGCATCAAGGCTTCTGATGGTTAGTGTTGTCAACTTGGTAGACTATTGCATCTGGCCACACTTGTGAGAGATTATCTTGACTACATTGAGGTGGGAAGGCTTGGTCTCCTTTGGTGGCACCATTCCTGACTGTGAACCTGGCCGGTGGCAGTGAAGAAAGGGAGGTGGGCAGCATGCATACGCTTCTCTGCCTCAGATGCCATGTGACTAACTGTGTCAAGTCCTCCCTCTGGAACTTGCCCCACAATGACAGGCTGTACCTTGAACTGTGAGCTGAACCCCCCCACCCCCATTAAGCTTCTTTTGTCAAATATCACAGCAACTGGAAAGAAACTAAGGCAGGGCCTGAGGAAGACCATAAACGTGAAGGAAAAGTACTCGTGAAAGTTCTAAGGGTGTGGACAGATGTGTCTGTTGGAGAAAGTTCACCTCCTGAGACACTTGGATGAAGTAGCAGCAGTGTCATTCTCTAAAGACTTTCTCATGCACATTCCTCCATGCACAGATGTGATGACAAGCTCTGGATCCCCCATGCACAGGTGTGATGACAAACTGGGGATCCTCCCCCCATGCACAGGTGTGATGACAAACTGGGGATCCTCCCCCCATGCACAAGTGTGATGACAAACTGGATACCCCCATGCACAGATGTGATGACAAGCTGGGTAAGCTGGGAAGATGCTTTCCGAACCACCTTTATACCAACAGTTATCCACACTGAGACCCAGAGAGAAGTTAAGACATGTGTCCAAGGCCAGTGATTTGTGGAATTAGTCACCCAGAGGGCAAAAGTGGACAATGATGGCATAGTTAACACAAACTTTAGCAGAATTTATAAAAGCAGACTTTTCAGAGCTTGAAGTGCTCTCCGATGTGATCTTTATCACTCACTAAGTGATAAGGCCTCTGAGACCCAGGGAGGTTAAGTAACTCCTCTGAATCACTGAGGCATTAAAGCTAATCTTGATCCAAATTCTTGGGAGTTCATAAGACTGTGAAATATTTATAATATATATATATATTATAATGCCCTAAGTAGTGACAGCAAAGCTCTGCCAGCAATCCAGTAGAGTTTGTTATAAAGTCTGAGTTAGATTCAGACAATCTTTATGAGCAGCCCATCAGGCAATATGCCTCTCTCCGTGCCTCTGACAAATGAGCAGGGACTTACACACTGTTTACCAATGTATGCTTCATTGGACCGCAGCTCCTGGGAGGTGCAAATCTATTTACAGCCCTTGCCTCTGTTATCTTGTGGCTTGGAGCCTTTCTACCACAAGTTCACATTTCCAGCTAAAGCTACAGTCCAGTCTTTCTTCATTTTCTCCATGTCATGTAGCTAAGAGCCAAGCAATAGAGAATCCCACTCACTGCCATCCTTGGGACCACAGTGTCTGGAGCCTCTGCACAAACTTTCTAAGGTAACCCCAGCTTTCTCTAACCCTGCCCTGGAAACCCTGCTTCATTAAAATCCCCACTTTTCAAAACTCATCTTCAACACCTATGTTCATAGCGGCAGTGTGTCTGACACCAAAGAGGGGACCATAGCACAGGGTCCCTTGGCAAACAGATAAGTCAAATGTAGTGTCACATGAAAGAACATGACTCGGGTTTAAGAAAGAAGGAAATGTTGGTGTGTGCCCCATGGGGTATGAACCTCAAGGACATTGCACTACATGAAGTAAGCCAGTCACAATAAGGTAAACTACATATGGTACCATTTGTATTAGCTACATTTCTGTTGCTCTGACAAAACACCCAGCAAAAGTAAAGTGAGCAAGAAATGGTTTCTTTTGACTCATGGTTTGAGAGTATAGTCCTTCACAACTGGGAAGGTATGGCAGCAGGAGAGTGAGGTGGCTGGTCACATTTGGATCCAAAGTGAGGAAGCAGACAGCTGTGAATGTTGGTACTCAGCTCCTTCCATCTTTTGGTTGGTTCAGGACCCAGCTCATGGAACTTTGCCCCACATTCAGAGTGGGTCTTCCCACCTCAAATAATATAGAACAGTGGTTCTCAACCTTCCTAATGCTGCATCCCTATAATACAGTTCTTCACATTGACCCCTGTATTTTACTGCTGTGAACAGACACTGTAACCATGGCAACTCTTATAAGGACAACGTTTAATTGGGGCTGGCTTACAGGTTCAGAGGTTCGGCCCATTATCTTCAAGGCAGGAACGTGGTGGCATCCAGACAGGCATGGTGCAGGAGGAGCTGAGAGTTCTACATCTTCATCTGAAGGCTGCTAGCAGAATACTAGTTTCCAGGCAGCTATGGTGAGGGTCTTAAAGTCCACACTCACAGTGACATACCTACTCCAACAAGGTCACACCTTCTAATAGTGCCACTCTCTGGACCAAGCATATTCAAACCATCACAACCCCCAATCTAAAATCTTTTTATTGCTACTTCATAACTGTAATTTTGCTAGTGCCGTGAGTCATAATGTAAATATCTGATATGCAGGATATCTGATATGCAGGATATCTGATATGCAGCCCCCAAAGGTTGAGAACTGCTGATTTGGAAACTACCTCACAGACACACCCAGACATTTGGTTCTAGATTCTGTAAGTTGGCAATCAATGTCAACCATCCCACGGCTTGTATAAAGAACTACAGCTGCCAGATCTACAGCCAGAGAGTTGGCTGCCAGGATGTTGGGAGGGGAAATGGCGCTCAGTGGACAGAGACACAGCTTAGAATAAGGCAAAGTCTGGAGCCTGCACAACCATGTGTGTATCAGATGTGAGACAGATGAGAGGTACTCAACTCTCCCTCAGAGTATGTGGCCTTGTTACATACTGCTAATTACATCAATGTAAGGTTTTTCTTGTACATATCTTTTAAGGTTCACTTTTCCTTCAAATAAGCTAAGCTGCTGGAGGCCAGATGACTTGAATCATTGATTAGTAGCTATTCCATTCTCTCCATGTGCCCAGTGCCATAAGAAGGAAGCTGCCAATCAAATCTTTGATAGCCAGCTGAACTGTCATCAGGCACCCCTGCTGTTTTGGACAACCTGTGTACATCCTGAGGAAATTACCAGTACTCTAGCTGTACAGAACAGGAAAGCATGGCTGAAGCTACAAGCTCCTGCTTCAGGAGACCTTGCTCCAGTCACAACTACCACAGGCAATGGGCACAGACATTAGAAGACTCTACTCCCAGCAAGAAAAACCTCAGTGAATTGTAGTTGTCCCTGATCACCCTGCAGCTGTGTTCTCTTAGGATAGGAGGACACCTTTCTAGTGACTCAGACAAACCCTGTGATTGGTATAGTCATAGTATAAGGCCTGTGCTTGACAGAGTTAGAAGCCATGGTGTGATTGGTGTATTTACAATCTCCTGGCAGGCTTGGCATGCCCCTTGCCAGCTCTGAAAGCAGGCTATTCTTTAGTCTTGTCAGGTTAGCATGGTAAGTTTCTTCTCAGTATTTTCCTCTGATGTTGCAATATCAGGTGACAATAAAGGCATCTCCCAGAGGGTCTTTTGCCTGCTCTTGGATGGAGTGGGTTGAACTTATTTTACAAAAGGCAAAAAACAAAACAAACAAAACATCCTAGGGTTCCCTTCACTAGCTATGGAAGCCTTAGACACTGCATCCAAAATGAAGGGTTTCCAGGGGGCAAAGGGCTCTGGTACTTGGAAGTTCTGAGCTGCTGTAGCAGCTGTTGACCAGCCATACTCAAAGCCAAGCTTTCACAGTAGACAGCAGTTTTTCCAAGATTTTCCAAATGTGGCTAGGGTGTAGACATGGCCGGAAACTATGAGGAATAGCAGACACATTGGAAAGGTGAGAGATAGCAGCAAAGCTAGGGTTCTAGGAAAGAGACAGCAAAGAGGCAAAGGTGTGTGCTAAGGACAAGCACTCCAGCTCTGGAGTTTGAGATAGCTGCCAAGGGTTAGAGAGCTGAGGATCCCAGGCTAAGGGGCTGCAACTCTTGGTGGTCACAACTCAGAACAATAAGCCTCTGCCTTGGGCAAAGAACAAGGACTTGCTGGCTTTGAAAGCTTGGTCCTATAAGCCCCTGGTTCTAAGACTTGGAGCCATAAGCCTCTGGTTCTCAAGGCTTGGAGCTATAAGCCTCTGGTTCTCCAACTTGGAGCTCTAAGTCTCTGGATTTGGAAGCCCAGCTCAAGCCTCTGAGCTCAGTATCACCAACAAACACAAAGGAAGCTCTTCTTGTCATATGAGTCAAACATACCTTCAGCTCATTCTCCAGCCCAGGCTTGCCTTGAACTTATAGCAATCCCCCTGCTCCAACCTCTCAAGTGCTGGGATTACAGATGTGCATGATTAGATCCCACTTCCCAACCACATTTTGTATCCAGATAGAGCCAAAGTATCCAGCCAACCTCAGTAACAACATTATTGAAATAAAGGCAAATGAGGGGCTGGAAAAATACTCACTAGTTAAGAGTGTTTATTGCCCTTACTGAGGATGAGAGTTATACTCATATCAGGCTGCTCAAAACCATCTGTAACTCCAGTCCCATGAGATCCAACACCTTTTACCAGTCTCTCCAATCACCCACAAACACCTACACATCTTCATACTCACACACACACATAATTAAAAATAAAACCCATATTTTTTAAAAACCCAAGTGGTAAGTTTTCTATTTTTACCACTATTTTAAAAATTTTGCATATATATTTTTATTTCATACATATGGGTGTTTAGCCAGTATATATGTCTATGCGACACTCACATGCCTGGTGCTTCTGGAGGCCAGAAGAGGGCATAAGATACCCTGTAACTAGAATTACAGATGTTTGTGAGGTGCAGTGTAGGTGCTGCAATACAACCGGGGTCCTCTGAAAGAGCGGCCAGTACTCTTACAGCTGAGCCATCTCTCCAGCCTTTGGTGCTATTTATTTTAAACAGAACTGCTTAAAACATAAGCCTATGCTGCTCAAAGAATTCCTTTAGTCCCCCAGTGAGCAAACTGCATGCCCCCTGGTGTCATGGTCACCAGGTAACTACTAGTCTAGGTAACAGGGTCCTCTGGAGGGAATATGACTTGACACTGGTAGAGTCAGCAGCCCCAGATCCAGCACTGTCCCCAGGCCAGGCCCAGGGCTCAGGGTACCTTCCTGTATCAATTAGGACTCTAAATGGAATGTTTCCTGGAGGCATTAAGCATTCTCTGTCTCCTTGATATGATCACAGGCTCACAGACACTCAATCTGATACCGACAGGTCATTTGTAAAGAATTGGCTTGACAAGTCAGACACTTTCTTCTTGAAAAATGGAGATGAATATGAAAATATTGAACATCCCGAAGGAATAGCATGATTTACAGAGGCATTAATGAGAGCAGAGTCCTGACCAACTCGACTCTGCATGGTAGGCACAGACTAGCTTCTATCTCCTTCTTCCCCTTATTGGACCTGCAATCCACTAGCCTATGAATATTGCTGTAGCATATGACTGTGGCGTTAGGGTGTCAGCTGATAAAAGGTGTCTAAGGTGCTCCAAAGTATGTCTTGGAGAGAGATGGTCTGGGGATGCAGCATGGGAAATGTTCAATACAGAGACTGAATTGGGATGCCTGAGGGCAAGCAGGCAGGAGGAATAAGGAACCCCAGAAGTTGCTATGGCCAGGCTGTCCTACCTGAGCATCTAGCTGCTGTTTGCATGGTACTTGGGAATATCAGAGCACTCCCCAGATTCCAGCTTGTTTCCATGGTTCCCCTACCCTCTTGTTTCATCCTTATCCAGCACACAATACAGACACTTAACAAAACGGCTTCCCTGATGACAAGCACAATCCTGACTCAAATTGGCTCAACACTTCCTGAAGGTCAAGCTGTGTACTAAATGTTCTTAAATGGATCATTTTGTTTAACCCTCCAATGACCAGACAGTAGATTCCATTATCTCCATGTTCCTATGAAGAAAATTAGTGTGTGTGAAGGTCAGGCGACCTGCTCAAGGACCTGGGGGATGTCAGGAGGAAGACAAACTCAAGGAGATGGGATAACACCATCGTAAATCAACATTCAAGCTCCAAGCATTCTTGACACCTCGATAAAGGAGATGATAGAAATGGTAGCAGAACAGATAGGTTGTTCTTACATCAGATGGAGGTTGTGAGGTTCTGTGAAGGTTGACTGAGTGGTACGGAAAAGCTGCCACAGTCAATAAGACAGACTTTGATCATAGAGTATAAGCCCATGAGCAATGTGACTCACATGTGAGGATCCAGCATAGACTGTGTTCTAGGTTGTCCCATCGAGACCAATCTGAGGAACTCGTGGGCCAACAGTCAAGGGTCACCAATGAGATTGCCTACATTGCTTACCTGCCACACAGGTGACAGTACAGGCTCCACTGGCAAGCAGGATGCCTGAGGCATGAATAAAGTGGTGATGAGGAACTTGAAGGTGGTGATCAGAGTGTTCATTGTGTCTCGATCAAGGCTAGCTTCTCCCCAGTGACTATTTTTAAGGGGCCTGTCTTATCTCTCAATGCACAGTACAAACTGAGCAAGGACAAAGCCCACTTCTACATCCCTCAGCATCCAATCAGAATGACATACCTGACCCATACATATGCCTAGTGTCAGACCTGGAAGATTATACACATAGCCCCTACTGAGCCCCCTCCCTGCCAGTCCTATATGAGATCATCAGTTGTCTCTTCTAGAGGAGGAAACAGGCTTGTGAGTCAGATATCATGCACATGCATGCTTGGGTGCTGTGTACGGCACAAATAGGAGGAGATAGTGTTCCAGCAGATTCTTCTGTGGATGGATGCCCCTGGGTTGTGCAGTACATAGCCTCTCATGCACAGGTTACTTCGAGGAAGGTTGTGCTGTTTGCCAAACATCCACCTACTAGGAAACAAGAACCTTGACCTGTTAACGCCAAATTATGCCTGCCTATCTCTTTGCCATTAGGGCCTGGAGAAGCATTCCTAAATGCTGGATGATGGCATGGTGCTCTTCGAGGAAGTACATCTTAACTCACCGCTTAAAAGATCTACACGTGTAACTAAGAAGAAAGCAGCCCCAGCTACAGAGTAGCGTGAGTCACAACAGGATAAAGGTGAGAAACAAGCCAAAAATCAGAGACCAAGAAGTAGATGGGAAAGAAGCAGAAATGTTTGGAAAAAAAAAAAAAAAGAAGTACCTTATGCTCGAGGAAGCCAAAGCTGTTGACAGCAAACGTATGCAGAAAGCCATCATGGAGATAAATAAGGAGCTCATGACATCCCCAGGGACGAGAGCCCTGCTCACAGAAGCTCTTCTTCAGCTCAGGTTCCCCTAGACACCCTTGCCTTGGAGCCGTCCCTAAGAGTGGCCCGTTTAGTTAGAGATGTGCATGGCCACATGGGGACTCGGCCACCGTTACCACACACTAATCTTTCCAGCAAGCACTTCACACAGTATCCAACCTGACCCTGGTGGCGGTTTGAGGGTTGTGGTCAGCATGTCAGTGAGGCCAGTGCCTGGAGAGCTTGACCATGTGACACCATTGCCAAGGACTGGACAAGGGGCTCTGAGACCATGCAGTTCTAGGACTCCTTGTTCCCTGGCCTCTGATGCTCTGGTCATCTCACAGCCTGGAATGCTGCAGTGTCTGCCTCATTCCTGCTTCATTAGTTCCCAATAGCATGAGAACATACCAGCTGTCTAGGAGCCTCTGACCTCACCCCAGCCTCCTCGACCCAGGAAGGGCACTCTTACCAAAGTTGCACCAAGCACCACATGTCTGCTTTGATGGACCCCCCTAATCGCACACTTCACCTTCCCAGCAACCTCCACTACAGGACACACTGAGCAGCTGAAACTCCTTCTTGGCTTCCGGGACTTGACCTCTGTGTTCCCTTTTGATGACTGAATGCTCTTGCTCAGCCCCTGAGCTGGCTCTTTCCTGATTCTGACTCTAAATGATGAGTACTCAGCTATGCATGGGTCTTCTTTTCTTTCTGCCCATTGTTCTAGGAATCTTATCCTGGCTCTGTGCTCCAGGTGCCCTCATCCCTTCCTCCTGCTTCATCTTCTGTTGTTTACAAGGCTCCTTCAGAGCCTAAGAAAGAAGGAAACATGAAGATACAACTTCTTATTCCCTAATCTCACCATGACAGCTGTGACGCCTTTGTCTCTTGCTTCTCTGTAACATCATGATGACCCAACTGTGTTTCAAACCTCAATTTCAGGAAGCTTCAAATAATCTCTTTATCTTGTTCTCTCTTGCAGCCCATTGCTGGGTTCTGTCACTTTCAGTTCTCAGGATTTACATCTGTGGAGATGACTAGCCTGTGGGAACCTCCTGCCCCAGTTCCCCTGCTGCTCCATGTTGTCAGTCAGTCTACTACTCTTCAAGCAGAGATTGGAGGCTGATTGAAACCATGTACCACTACATCTAAGCATAACCTCACCCATCAATCAAGCCCTCCAGCCCTTCTGACCCCTGTCGTCCTCCTGCTGATCTATCACAAGTAGCCTCACCACTCACAGGTTGTCCTGTTCCTTCAATCTGTGAGCTCCTCACGTTGGGTCTGGGCTTTCTCCAGTCCCTCTCCTCATGTGCCCTACGTCTTATGTGTATTGTTCTCCTACCTTTGTATACTGTCTGTTACTACCTCTGCTTTTATCCTCTTATGTCTTAGTCTATCTCACTGGCTTTCTCCTTTCTCTTCACCTTCTTACCCACTCTGGTTGGAATGGTGCTCATCAGTGCAGTCCTAAGCTACTGTAATTTACTTACTGCTCATTTATTTACTTTAGCATCATCGTATATGGATCGGTGTGTGTGAGGTGTATATGTGAGTATGTGTATGCACATGCCATGGATCACAAATCAGAGGACAACTATTTAGGGTAGGCTTTCTTTGTGTCCAACTGTGGGTTCCAGACTGAATTCAGGTTGTCATGTAATATCACTATGACTCACTGAGCCATCTCACTAGTCTGGGGAGTGCATTCCGGCTGACCGAACAGAGAGGGATCAGGCCTGAAGGAGGGAACTCTCCTACAAAAGCATGTATCCCCAAGCATATTCTGAGAACTAAGCCACCTACAGGAACAATGAGAGACCAGACCCTTCATTGTACCTATTTGGGTGCATGGGGCAGGAGGATATCAAGTAAAAGGCTTTCCTGAGCTAAGAACAAGTCCAAGCTCGTCTGGATAACTCAGAGACCTTTTCTCAAAGGAAGAAGAAAAAAAATCCAGCTCCCAAAACCAATGCAAAAATGGAAGTGATGTCATGCTGTCCAGTCTGGGCCAGTTTCTCACAGTTCCTCATTGGAGCCAAAGACATCATTACAGCAGCAGCTGGTAACACCAGGCATGGGAACAGCAGAACAACAGCAGAGACAGTCAGCAAAGCTGACCATCAGATTCCAGCTTCAGAGAAAGGGTTACTTCTACCTTCACCCCTATGCCTGGGAGCTGCCTGCTCCCCACCATACCATGAGAAATAGCTTTACTATTTGCTCATCCATCACTGCCTTGGTTTCCTTTCATCAGGATTTGGATTTTGATCAGTCATGTTTCTATAATTATATGTCAGAATTATATTTCACTCAGAAAACCAATTTGAAGCCCAAAGTATAGGTCTTCTATTTAGACACTCAAGAGAAGGAACCAATACAAGGGTGGTTTGTGGACCTCAATCAGGCAATAACCCAAGGACAGAGTAACCAGTGACCCATCAGTGTTAACACTTGGGCGGTTAGAGCTGTGGCTATAGCTCAGTGCTAGAGTGTTTGGCTAGCATGCATGAGACCCTGGGCTCAAACCCCATACTGTCAAACAAGCACTTAACACCCCTACAGCAGAGGCGGTAGCTGTTCCAATGAATACTCTTTGTGGGGAGAGCATAACAAATGGGGTGAAAGCTTTTCTTTTTGGGTCCAGGAGCTTTTGCTCTGTGACATATCATTAGAACTCTGAGAGGTAAGATTTGTTGCTGGGCCCTGGGGTCAAGGTCCTTCATTGCACTTACTTGGGTACATGGGGGTAGGAGGATCTCAAGTAGAAGGCCTTCCTGAGCTAAGAACGAGTCCAAGGCTAGTCTGGATAACTTAGAGACCCTTGCTCAAAGTAAAAATGGAAAATAGGGCCAAGGTGTAGCTCAACAGATAGAGTGCTTGCCTAGCATGCATGAAGCCCCAGATCTTCTGTACCACATAAATAAATGTGGTGACTTGTGACTGTATTGACTGTATTCCCAGCATTTGGGAGGCATAAGAATCTGATGTTCAAAGTAAGACTTGGCTCTGAAGTGAGTTTGAAGGCATGGGATACATGAGACCCTGTTTGTATCTACCCAGCCTCCTGCTCCCACTCCACCTACCCCAAAGAGAAAAAAAGTAGAGCTGGAGTTTGGGCTCAATAGCAGAGGGCATGCCTAGCATGTGAAAGCTCTCATCTCATTTCTCCTTCTTTCCCATCATCCACTGGGCTCTGCAAGTGCTGCGATTCTTGTCAGCTCATTTCTCTCTCACGCACAAGCTTTCTTCCTGGTGGGTGTCTCCCTACCTAGATCCCTACCCACATCCCACATAGCCAAATTTCGTCCCTTGCTTGAACCTCCCAGAACCTCAACTGTTATTCCAGGCTGTTCCCAATTGGTTCAAGCTTGTCCCTCAGGCATTTACTGTCTACTCCACTTCCAAATTGTACCCATACATACTCAGGTTTGCTTTAGTGCTAAAGCTGAGTGGTGGGGGTGGGGGACCAATGTGCAAAGCAAGGAGCTGCAGGGCACCGGGATACTGGCCGGTGCAGGGAAATTCACACGGGATGGTGAGTCATCTGACCATTTGGGGTACCATTTACAATAAGCCAAATGGCTCTAATATGGCTAATTGTTTCATGTGAAGTCTCTCCACGACCCCAGGTCAGGATTCCACTGTCTTCAGTCAAGAAAACAAACGAACAAACAAAAAACCACAACACAACAACAACAACAACAAAAAAAAACCACCTAACCGCAAGAATAAGACAAAGACATCTATTGGTCCACAAGATGTGTGTGTTTCTTTCCACAGTGTTTGCCTTCACTGTGAACAGATGTGATTCATGACATGATTTTATCCAACTGCCACAAAATGTGACTTTTTGATTCTTTTTAAAGATTAATTTTTAAACATAAATCAGTCTTTAAAAGATGTGGAATAAGGCTTAAAATCATCTTTCAGTTCACTTCTATTTTAATGCTGAGATTAACAGACCTGTCTAAGATTTAAAATTTTTCTCTTTTGCTCATTTACTCTTAGAATTAAATATTTATTATTAATATTAATGAAAACTAAAAAATGATTAATTAGACCTAAATTATAATCAAGTCAATTTTTTTCAAATTAATGTGTGATCTCAAAACAAACACTGATCACTCCTTTCAGCTCATAATGTAATTACAGAGACATGCAACCTGCTATTTATCTAGATATCCACTCAACCGTGTTATAAATTATTAATTTTCAAAGAAAGCACAGTTGCCAAGCACTGTAGGCTTCTGCTTGAGCATCTAAGATATATTCATTGCTCTTCCATCTACTGTAATGGCAAATGACAGTGATAGCATTTCTGGCACCAGCTGCCTATTACTCCAGTGTAACTATGGAAGGACTGGACCATTTTAGTAAACAAGTAGGATCTCTCTCTCTCTCTCTCTCTCTCTTTCGTTCTCATTCTTTCTCTCAGTGTGTGTGTACATGTGTGTATACATGTTTGTATATGTATGTGTACATGTATGTGTATATGTTTGTGTTTGTATGTACATATGTGTGTGTTATATCTTCCTCAGTCACTCTATAACACACTTTTGAGACAAGGTTTTTCACTGAACCTAAAGCTTACCCAGCAAGCTCCAGGGATCTGCTTGTTCTGGCCTTTCCAGCACTGAGATTACAGACATGAAAACCCAACTCTTTATTCGCATGCTGGGGATCCAAACTCAGGTTTTAACACTTAATCTTACTGAGAAATTTTCTCAGCCTTGGGGGTTTGGGAAATTCTGAGAGTAGCACACACAGTCTAGAAGGTTTTGTCTCTTAAAAAAAGCAGATGGATTGCATGTGCAAGGGACCCATGGAAAGAAGGTCAGAGATGCTGGACACACTCATCCAGAAACTCTCATAACTGCCCCTCTTGAGTGTTCCGTTGATACAGGGGCTGAGCAGAAAAGAAACATTAGGGGATAGAATGAGAATTGATAGGAATAGTAGAAAAACAGAGAAGTCAAAAAATTCCAATGTAAATGAGGGATGGGAGTGGATCTGTGAGCCTCAGTAGCATGTTACCATGTATCTTAATAGCATATAAAAACAAGCTGAGTGTAATTTCAGAACCCCCAAAAGTAGAGGTAGATAGATCAGAGGTTTGTGGTTGGACTTAGCTACATATATAGCAAGATCCTATCTCAAAAACAAAACAAAATAAAAAACAAGCATGTAAACAGAAAAGTCAAGAGGAAGCTCTGGAAGTGGAATAGTTTTTCTTATCACTAATTGCAAAGTTTGGAAAACACGAATTTTACTAAAAAAATATACTCAACAAATAACAACTGTAAACACCAAATTCAACACAAAGGACCATAAATCACAAGAAAAAGAGGGTGTGCTATAAATCTGCTTTAGAAATGTGGAGGACAGACATCACTAGAGGTCTGTCTCTGGGCTAATTCTAAATCCCACTAAGCTGGTGATCAGGACTAGTGATATCATGTCAATGTTTTAAATTCTTTTGTCTCCCATGTCCTTAGGCATGAAAACTACCAGTATTAAAAATAAATAAATAGAAAAAGCAGAGGAAAAAAACCTCATGGATAATCCCTGGAGGGCAGCAAAGTGTGACCACAAGGCAGTTTAGAACTAAGAAGGCATAAAAGTTAGTTAAAATGCTACAACAGAAGGGTTGAACAGCCTTTAGGAAAGTTCAGAATGAAATGGCAGAGCACATAAGAGAATGAGAAAATGCAGACATTTATCTCACATCTCAGGCTAAGCAGGAGCAAGTAATTCAAGAATTAGTAACACAAGAGAAAGCTCAAAAAGGAATGACAGATCCAAAGAAAAAAATGATTTTAAATTGAAAATAATAAATGAAGAAGTATTAAGAATTGCTTGAGAAAGAAAACAAATTTTAAAAATGGGCAAAACACAAAAAATTAAACATACAGAAAACAAGAATTCCTGAAGGAGACCATGAAATCTCAGAAAGAAAACAAATATTAAAAACATAATTCAAGAAAAAGATCCCTGTAATAAACCAGAGAAATGTTCAAATGTTTATTGAGGGAGTGTGCTGCCCATCAGAGACTACTGCCTCTAATGACCAGCAGCAAAGCACTGGCTGGTGAAATCACTGAGTTGAAAACACACAAACAAATAAAGCTTTGAGCAAAAAGAACTTAAAAAAAAACTAGAAAAAAAAAGACTTAAAGGCTTATAAGGGAAGAGCAGTTCATTGATCCTAGGAGAGTATTACCTGTCATGTTTCCTGCTAGGAGAAGATAGAATGCACTTAATTTCAAGAAAAAGGATAGAAAGCCAGAAATATTTTTTATACACATGGATATGAAAAATTATTTAATGAGCATACTCCTGAGATTATATATCTTTAGAACACTCCAGTAGTCTTATAAGAAAGTTAGTTTGTAAAGAAAAATTAGCATTGAAATATATGTTAACACAGAAATACTCCCTTGACCAGCAGGTAGGAAGAAGTACTAAGCCGTGGATTTTTTATACCCAGCAAAACTGGCTTTCAAATATGCAAATACATCATCATGAACCTACAAGAATAGTATTTCCATCAGCTCTTCTGAAAGGATCCAGGAGAGAATGAGGACAACAGAGGGTGATATCTGTGGTGGCAGCAGCAGTGACAGACATGGCCATGAAGGAAAGAGAGTCAAAGCCAGCCAGGTAGCTTTACTCTTTTCTTGGACCTCTTTGTTTCTTTCTGGCTTTTCCATTGGAAAGTGCTGCCCATTTTGAGGGTGTGCCTCCTTTCTGCTGTAAATACTCCTTAGAAATGTCCTCACAGACATCTCCAGAGGGCTGTCTCTGGTCTAATTCTAAATCCCATCAAGCTGGTGATCAGAACTAGCCATAATATGTACAATATATTAAATTTGTTTGTCTCCAAGGTCCTTAGGCATAAGAACTATCAGTATAAATAAATAAAATTAAATAAATAAATAAATACAATGAAGCACAGGAATAATAACAATGAGCTGGAGAAGATACATTTTTTTTGTTTTTGTTGTTTTTTGCATTCTGCCACCTGGCACTTGAATAAGAATGTCAGTGTCAATACAGGAAAGATAGTTTCCCAGTTTAACTACTAAGAAGGCCTAGAAACAATAACTTATCCAAGACTTGGGTGAGCTTTGTGGTAGGGCACTTGCCTAGCATATATCATGCCTGGGGCCCATCCCCTGCACCTCAAAATAAAAATCCGATAGCAACTAGCTTCCTTGGAGCTTACAGGGTCATCTTGAAATACAGCAGCTCACTAAAAGACATTAATGTTTCATTGAGAAGTGACTGACTACAAGACTTCGGTAAAAAGATGACCTATAATATCATTTAATGCCAGCTTGTATGGAAGCTGGCCAAGCTTCAAAAGACTGCTGACATCACATCTCAAAAAGCCAGGAACCAACGTGAACTGCCTTACACTTATTAAAGATAGAGCTATGAGTACCAAGCACAGTAATATTTTGTGAAGATCTAGGCCTGGTGGCACAGGTTCTGCTACTCAGGAGGCCGAGGCAAGAGATCATAAGTTCAAGGCCCCTGTGGGCAAATTACTAAGTCCATGTCTCAAATTTAAAAAGTTAAATAAGAGGCTAAAGCTATAGCTCAGTGGTAGAACACTTGCTTAGCATGCTCAAGGTTATGGGTTCAATCCCCAAAACCATCAAACAATAACAAAAGCAAAAGACCATTTAATGTAAACCCGTAACTTCATAACATCTTCATAATGAAAGGACCACATCCGGAGGGTGGCAGGACTGTGGGAAAAACTGGGGGCCGCAGCAGCAGGAGGCCCCAGGCCTACGCGGCAGTGGCCTGGGACCTGCGAGGTGGAGGCTGCCTGGAAGTTTCTAGGCAGCCTATCTCTTGTACTGGAGGAAGGTCCCAGGTTCCAGTGGCTGGAGGCTTCGGCGGAGGCAGGCCCAGCAGGCCCCAATGATATGAGGAAGTCCTTGGTTCCAAAAGGCTTTATTGTCATGGCTGATGGTAGATGGATCTGGATGTACCCCCCCAAACTCAGGGCAGACCTGAGTTAAGTAGGGAGGGAGAAAGGGGGAGGTTTTGGGGGCAATGCTTAATTGGCCCCACCCTCTGACCTTCATTAGTATGTAAATCTCTAGGGCCTGAGGCCTGTAGTCACACCCTCTACCTGTGCACTTTAGGAGGGGCTATAATGACTGAACAATGTAGGTCCATGGAGACTGGACTGCTTTTCAGGACCCTGAGTTCTGGGGGTGTGGCCAAACTCCTGCCGTTTCTTCCTTGGGGTCTCGGGGTTCTAGGCCCATGCCCAGCCAAGAACCAGGATACCCTTACGCAGTCCCACACAGGACAAACTCCTTACATGGAAAAGATGACACTGGAGATAAAAAAAAAATCAGCATAAATTCTTCACCAAATGCGTCATCCTATAACGATTCTAGGAACCAGAGAGGGAATGTTACTGGTACAGGTATGTAGGAGAGCCTTCTGGGGGTGGCTGGCAGAGTTGTAGTTCTGAATTTGGCTGTATTTGTTTTGTTAAATTCTCTAAGATTTGACTTGTGACAGTTTCTACATTTAGTATTTATCCTAATTTACTTTCTAATACTGTGACAAGAGAATGACCAAAACAACATGGGGAGGAAAGGGTGCATTTCATCTTACGGCTTACAGTTTATCATGAAGGAAAGTCAGCAAGAACTGAACAGAGGCTGCAGAGGAATGCTGTTTACTGGCTAGCTCTCTATGGTATACGCAGTGTATACTCTTGTTCTCCAGGACCACCTGCCCATGGCTGGTACAATTAATCATTAATCAAGAGTTAACACAGACTATCATTTAAATTCTCTGTGGATTTGCCAACAAGTAGTCTGATGGAGGCAGTTTTTAAAGTGAGATTCCATTTGCCCAGGTGACCTTTGCCTTGTGTCAAGCTGACCAAAAACTAAGCAGCACAGTATTCTGCAATAAAAAGATTTAAAACAAAAACAGAGGTCTTCCCGGAGAAAGACTTCCATTTGCCAGCTAAAAACCTCCTCTGTCTCGTGTTCTTCTCTCTACTTTAGGAAACAACTACTTCTGGAAAACAAAGAGGCAGCAAAAACTCTAGGAATCATGCATGCCCTGTACTGGAGTGAGCATAGACTCTACTACTGTTCATTTCGTGGCTTACCGTGGCCTTTTCAGGCTTCAGAATGAGACTCACACGTACATGGCACATTCTTCCAGGACAGGACTCAGTGGCATTTCTTCAACAAAACAAAAACTGAATTCTTTCTGGGCTGTGATATGGCTCAGCCAGTGAAACATTTTCCTGACAAGCATGAGAACCCCAATTGGGTCCTTAGAACCCACATAAATGGCTGGAGATGGTACTGCTAAGATAAGAGACAGAGACAGGCAGATCCCTAGAAGCTAGAAGGCCAGGTAGCTTAGTCTGTGAGCAAGGCTATAGTCACTGTGGGGCAAAGTTCAAGGCCATGAGAGACCTTGTCTCAAATGAAAGGCAGAAGGCACTTGAGGGTTGACACTCAAGACTATCCTCTCACCAAGAGGGTGTGCTGCATATATGTACACCTGCAGACACAGACATATGAATTTGAGCGAATACACTTGTACTCTCACACATACACACTTCAATATCACCTGCTTAGAAATTAAGTTTGAGATTATTTAATTTCCTTGGCAAATGGTAGTTCCATCTCTAAAAGTCATCCTTGAAGGTTGAACCTGAGCTAGCCAACGAGACTCTGGCCTGGCTGGATGATTGGGTCCCCACAGGTTTGAGTGGGACTTCATACTCCCTGAGACCACAGCTCGGCCCCAAATTTCCTGTCCTGCTCTAACACTGGGATCTTTCTACCTTCACTTGCACTGGGAGCTTCCAATGTAGGAACTTAGCAACACCAGGCCTCTCGTGGAAAAAGATCCTGACCATGTTTCTCCACCTTGCCTCCACCACTGAAGCTGAAAATAAGCACTGTCAGTGCTGGAGAAGAGAGCCACCTGAGGGGAGCCCAAATAGTGGGAGAAGGTGGGGTCCTCCTGCCCAAGCCCCATCCCCCATCTACTGGGATCAATGACAAACAATAGAGACATGCATCCTGTGATCTATCTATCTATCTATATCTATCTATCTATCTATCTATCCATCCATCCATCGATCCACCCACCCACCCACCCACCTATCTATCTATCTATCTATCTATCTATCTATCTATCTATTCTATCTATCTATATCTTGTAATATATATTTAATTTCCTTGGGAAATGGGTAGTCCTAAGGACTACTGTTCGGGCTCAGAATATACATACATACATGTATATATATATATTATATTATATATCACTTACATATATCAGTGAGTGGCAATGTATAACAATACAGTAGTGAAAGAGGCTGGGTGAGATTATATAAAGTAAGCCCTGAAGGTCTCTCTCTCTCTCTCTCTCTCTCTCACACACACACACACACACACACACACACACACACAGGAGATGATTATGGTCAGGTCGTTGAGCTATTGCCTGTTGCTTACCAGGTCAACAGCTCCTCTCCCTATATCCAGTCCTTCTCAGTTCTCCAGCATCTTTCTTTGATCCAAGAATCTCTAGGCTTGTTGTTGCCTCTGTGACTTTGTACTGTGGTGCTATCTGGTCTAAATACTATGCCCCCAGGCATTTGCAATTCTCCTTATCATTCCTCAAATTCCTTCACTTTCCGCAGGCTTTCCTAAAAGACCCTGCTAAAAGTGTACACACAAAACTAAAAGCTTGACACAGAGGTGGAGTATTTGCTTAGCACTGCCTGAAAAAAAGTGGGCATGGGCAAGTATGCCACTCAACACCCTTCTTAAGGTTTCCCTAAATGTGTGGGTGTTACTTAAATTCCTTCCCTGGGGGAAGTAATGTCTATCCCTTGGTCTAAGGCCCTAAGGACAAACTGAGGCACAATTCCCTCTAAGTTCGCTCAGGGGAACCAATGAGTTTATTGGGTTACTTACAGAGGTGTGGGAGTTCCTCAACCAAAAGGCTTCACCGGAAAGCCATTCCCCAGCAGGGCTGATGGCATACTCATGGCCACATAGATGGAGACCACCCCACCCCTTCACATATACAGTCTTGCCTAGACTATATACTCTAGCCTCTCCCAAGGCCATGTGTGACGAGGGCAGAGCAGGTGCTGGATACTTAGGTGAGAGTCTTGTGACCTCCCTTATTATCTATGAAGGGATATAAACAGTCAACACACCCAGCTGGGGTAATCCCCTCAAAAGAGGCTGAATTCAGACTCCACATGATGTCAGTTGCTGCCTCAGAGGACCACCACTTACAACAGTGGGCCATTGTCTCCTCCCACTGTAGGCTAGCCGAACTGTTTCCTGCCTTCTGGAGAGGATAATCCTTCTCTGAGCAGAGCTTGTCACTCACATCCTGAGTCTATAGACTTGGCTAGGCTCCAAGATTCAGTGACTAGAAGTTGAAGATGACCTCTGACCCTCATCTCCTACCATAGATGTGAACTTCTACAGCTTCCATTACTGACCATACTGTATAACAGTTTCTCTTTGGGGGTCCATAGAGCTTATGTGTAATGTGGTTTTTCAGTCTTTTCTGTCTGACAAATCCCAAATCTCTTTAATATCTGCATTTGTTTCTGATCTGTCCTTTCCCTGGCCCAGGGACATGTTTTCCTGTCTCTTTATATGGTGGATAACTTTTTTTTTTTTTTTTAAAGAAGATAATTGACATTATGAATTTTATATTGTTGGGTGTTAAGCATTGTATTAGTTTGGGTTTTATTGCTGTGAAGAGACACCATAATCAAAGCAACTCTAATAAAGGATAACATTTAATTGGGGATAGCTTACAGTTTCAGAGGTTTAGTCTATTATCATCGTGGCAGGAAGCATGGCAGTGTGCAAGCAGACATGGTGCTGGGAAAGGAGTTGGGAGTTCTGCATCTTGGTCCAAAGGCAGCCAGAAGACTCAAATCACATTGGCCAGACTTAAGCATATACTATGACCTCAAAGCCCTGCCTCCACAGTGACACACTTCCTCTAACAAGGCTATTCCCCCTAATAATTCTACCTCCCATGGGTCAAGCATATTCAAACTACCACAGACATCATACATCATGCATCTTTTAATAATCTTTGGACTTTGTCTTTGGGTGCACTTAAGTCCCCTGGGCTCAGCTTCATTGCCTTGACATTGGTCCTTAGTTTTATTACCGATCAGAGCAACCTATGCTTTATTGCTGAGCTGGCCTTTTTGCCAAGGTAGGATACCTCCTTTGGATGACAGTTAGTTTCTCATGTTGGCTGTAAGAAAGTTCTGTCTCTGAGAACACTTCAGGCATGGTCCTCTTGTGTTTGTTTTGTGGCAGGTAGTCCTCTTGAGCTTTGGTCTACACATTTAGTATTCAGACAAATTCTGTTTCTGTCTCTGTCTCTCTCTGTCTCTCTGTCTCTCTCTCTCTTTCTCTCTTTCTTTCTCTCTGTCTGTCTCTCTCCCTCTGTCTCTCTCTGTGCGTCTCTCTCTGTCTCTCTCTCAGAATCTTACCTACCAATCTCAGCAGACAAGGAGTGTTTAAAAGACAAATCTCGGGGTGAGTCTGAGAAATTATCTAGATTAGGGAAGTTGAGATTGGAAGACCAACCCTAAATGGGGATAGTGCTATCCCAGCAACTTGGGGTTATTAGTGCTGTGCTGAGTACCCCTGACCAAAAGCAAGTTGTGAGGAAAGTGTCTTCAGCATATGCTTCCACATCATAGTCTATCATTGAAGGAAGTCCGAACAGGAACTAAAACAGGCAAGAACAGGAGGCAGAAGCTGATGCAGAGGCCATGGCGGGGTGTGGCTTACTGGCTTGCTACCCAGGGCTTGCTCAGTCTGCTTTCTTACCGTCCACAATGGTCCAGGCCTTCTCACAGCACCAGTTTACCCCACTCTGCTTCCCATATAAAGGTGCAGTGTGATGGACTGCCCCAAGCGCCAGCTAAATGTCTTCACCACGATGGCGTATACTCTGAAACTGAGCCAAAGCATGAGCCTTTCCTTCCTTAAGTTGCCTTAAA
Organism: Mastomys natalensis; assembly: GCA_021653895.1. Lineage (NCBI taxonomy): Eukaryota > Metazoa > Chordata > Mammalia > Rodentia > Muridae > Mastomys > Mastomys natalensis. Next base: position 1,285,027 of record JAJTUV010000307.1, read on the forward strand.
AAAAAAAAAAAAAAGCCGGGCGGTGGTGGCGCACGCCTTTAATCCCAGCACTTGGGAGGCAGAGGCAGGTGGATTTCTGAGTTCGAGGCCAGCCTGGTCTACAGAGTGAGTTCCAGGACAGCCCGGGCTACACAGAGAAACCCTGTCTCGAAAAAAACCAAAAAAAAAAAAGGTTTTATTTATTTTATGTATGTGAGTACACTGTCATTGTCCTCAGACACATTAGAAGAGGCCATTGAATCCGATTACAGATGGTTGTGAGCCACCACGTGGTTGCTGGGAATTGAACTCAGCATCTCTGGAAGAACAGTCAGTGCTCCTAACCACTAAGCCATCTTTCCAGCCCCCTTAAGTTGCATTTGTTAGACTTTTTTTTTGTCACAGCAATGAGAAAACTAACCCACTAGGGTTCTCTGAAATTCCAAGTCTGCCTCCAAGTCTGAGCTTTGGGCTCTCCGGAGCCCTGTCTTGCTCTGCTGCCTAGAGCCTGCCTTCATAAAGAGTCGGGGAGCAATAGTAGATACCATACTTTTTTCTAAAGCCCAAAATTCTGAACCAGTTATGTCTGTGCTGGCAAACTGTTGCTTCATCTGGGTCCTTGCTGTGTGACTCTCTACTCATATTCTTCCATGAAATTTGCAGAAAGCAGAGCAGTCAGGTAACATGGTCAGAGTTGGACAGCTACCAAGGTCAGCTCTAGCGGACTCAGTGAACGAATGTAGCCAGAAGTGGCCTGGCAACCTAGATCCAAGCTCCATCAGTTCCAGGCAGCTCCTTTTGTAACTGTCCCTGGCCCCAGTCAGAGCTCATTTCCTGTGTACTGGGAAGTACAGCTTGGTCTGCATCTAGAGTTCGTCACACAGGCCCCCAGGGTACAGCAGCAGCCGTATGCAGCATCCTTTACTTAACAGTTTATTTGTTCCGTGTGGCTGATAAAAGTTTAATGCCTGGGGAAAGCCTTACTCACCTTCACAGAGATCGCTAAGCAGGGCACCTCCTGGCCGAGGAGGCAAAGCATAGGCAGTCAGCATGGCTGTTTTAGCGTGCTGATGTGCAGCCGCCGCTCCCAGTCACCGCTTCTTAAAGCGGGCTTGAATCCCGTGTCTTTTCTTCCAGCACCTCGGTCTCACTACAGAAAAAGTTTCAAGCAGACAAATAAAGCAGCGGAACACAACACTCCCAGACCCTTCAACAAGTGTGAACTATTTTGCTCTATTTTGCACAGGCCAGATCAGGACATTGTGTGTCATGTTTTGAGACAGTGTTTCTTACTGAACTAGAAGCTTTTTGTTTTGGCATTGGACGACTGGCCAGGGAGCTATCTGGATCTGCCAGCCAACACCCCTCCCCTGTGTTAGGGTTACAGGCCAGTGTGGTCATGGTTGGTTTTAAAACAACAACAACAACATTTTGATTCATACTCAGACCCCCCATGCTTGCAGAATAAGTATCATATCTATTGAGCCCATTTCCCCAGCCCTCTATGTTTCTTTTAATTATTTCCCAGTCTCTTCGATTTCTGTAAACTGGAAGTTTGGTCCACAGTCACACTTATTCATGACACTTGACCACAGTGCACATCTGGTGTGATGTTCGTACCTGCCACTGGGTCAGTGGTCCAGCAACCAGGTACCTCTGCTGCAATACCGAGTCCCTCCCCTATCAGCTGTCAAACCAGCTATGCTTAGGCCTCCGACTGTGAATAGACTCCTCATTTCCTTGTCCATTTTCATCTGTTTTTCTCCCAGAGTGTCCCCGTTGATTTATGGGGCTTTTTGGTACCTCTACCAGGACAGATTTTTGCTGACTTTATCTCGGGAGTTTACGTAGTAAAGGCATTCAAATTAAAAGTGCTTGGGTGTGGTAACACATGTCTAGAATCCTAGAACTTATGAGACTGAGGAAGCAGATTAGGAGTCCAAGGCCATCTTCAGTTGGCTGTATTTGAGGGTGAATTTGAGGGCAGCTTTGGCTATGTGAACCTGTCTCTCACACATGAAATGAATTCAGAGTGGTACTCACATTTATAATCGCAGCATTCAGGAGGCTGAGACAGGAGGATTTTGAGTTTTAAGTTAACCAAAGCTGCACAGTGAGACTCTTTATATATATAAATCAAGATTTAAAACTAATATTGTTATGGTGATCATTGATTCTGCCAGCCCTCTGTTTCAGTGGGAGGTCGCTAGTCTGTGCACCTGCCGATGGTTCAGCCGAGCTGCTGGGCTATGCGTTTCCGGATGGACTGCAGCCCTGGCTCACTACCCTGTGCTTACATTAGCTGAGGATGAGATCCATTACTGATTTCAGGAGCTCTGGGCTTTGCAGCCAGTTGGCAGAGGTGTGAGGCCTGGCAGCAGATCTGTGTCTATGAGTCAGGAGTTCAAAATGCCATTGCCACAATTCCAAGGCTCATGGAACCAGCGAATACTGAGCCAGTGTGGTCACACAGGACAAGGAGATAGTGATACTTTGAGCCACAAGATGTGACTATGCCTGCCCGTGGGTGATGACCAATCTCTGAGCTTCAAGGAATATGGGCACACAGACAAGTCCTCAGCTGTGTTGTCTCCAACACATGGCCATGGTCCACCTGAAGTTTTAAAACTGACTTACAGGCCAGAGAAATGAGTGTAAGTCTGTAGTGAAATGAGGTAAGTCTGCTTGCTGTCAAGCCCTTGACTTGGGATTGGTATCTGGGAGGTAGGAGGAAAAACCTGATTACAACAAGTTTTCTGACCTCCATGTATGCTGTGGCAGATCCTCCCCCTTTAAGAATAAAATAAAAATGTAACATAAAGTTAAAACTCTGATTTGTAAGCCTGTTTTTGTATGGCATTCTTACAAGAAATCAAAATCCCGATTAAGTCATGATACATGTGTTGTATGTATATGTTTGTATAGGTGTGTGCTCCTGCATACATAGATATATGTGTACATGTGTGCATGTGCAGGTAGAGGTTCACAAGTATACTTCAATGACTGGCTAACTCAGTTTTGAGGCCAGGTCTCTCATTACACTCAGGGGTTGGACTAATCTGCCTGGCCAATGAGCTCCCGTCTCTGGCTCCACATCTCTGGGGTTACAGGTGTGTGCTGCTGTGCGTGGTTTTTTTTATAGAGCTTCTGGGGGTTCCAAACTTGCATATCAGGCATTTCACCCTCTGACCCATTTCCCTAGCCTCCTCTGCCAGTCATTTTTTATCAGAGTGAGAATGTATACCATAAAGTTATTGAACAATCAAGACAGAGGGAGGGAGAGACAAGAGGCAGCCGTCTATACGGCTGCTGCTGATGTATAGAGCTACACTCTCTTGAGAGCCTCAGGATGCCCCATGAGGTTGGTGTCAGCAGTCCTGGTTCACATGTAAGGCCGTCAGGATGCTAAGGTTTAGAACAGGAGGATCAGGCAGAAGCAGCAGCTGAGGGACTGCACAGCTAGCCCCAGCAGGGCATGCTTTCAAGGACTGTTGGATCTCAGGCGCCTGGTTGTTCTGTACAACAAGCCATCTTTCCTCATGTGGAGCCTCAGAAACAGAATTGAAATGAGGCACAGAAGAGACTATGTGCATCCCTGAAATCCATCTTCCTGGTTTTCTTTCATGAATTTCCAGAATCCCAGAATCCCAGGAAGACCTAGAAGAGCCCTTCTATCCAGGAGCTTCTCTGGGGTCACTTCCCTGAAGAAGCTTTACTGGTCTCTCCCTTCCTTTAAACACCAGCATTCCTGCCCACCCCAGGCCCCTTGCATATCCAGCTAATTTCCCACTTCACCTTGCTCATTTCTGCTTATTCTTAAAATTCAGACTTTAGACAGTTTTCTCAGGGAAACTCTTTTGACCTAGATTGGGCCAGGCACTTGACACTGAGCTCTGAGCACCCCACTTCTGGTTAGCACCTTCAGTTGCTTCTCCTCGGAGCAGTCTGAGTCACTGGACACACACCCTCAAGGCCTGAACCCTTGAGGTTTCTGATTGCCTGCTTTTAGTGAATGCTGGAGACCACGTGGGAGGTGAGTCCAGGCTGCTTCCCTCTGTGGGACTGAAGTTCCTTATCAGTGAAAGGAGCCTGTGACTTTCTATGAATCAGTGGCTGAATTGCTAGAAATCTTAGTCGTACATTATCTTGAACAGGAGATGTTTTGTCTTACCTTTTCCATTCAGGACATTAAGCTGCATTCTGGACGGGTTGACATAACTGCTCCAGGCCAGGGTGCCCCGACCTTTCCAATTCTAGATGAGTTGGCCTTTTTCATGCAATCTTACACAATGTAGCCTTTATTCTTTTACATTTTCATTTCTCTAGACCTTAAAGGCTCCCAGGCCAGTGCATTTGTCATTGTTTCTAGGATGCAAGAGAGAGAGGGCACACAGTAGAATATGCAATCTCATTTACTCCTTCTAACGGACTGCTGTGGACCTGAGGCCCTGTACCACCCCTCCCTTTAGTTTTAACCTTTTCTTAGATTCTAATGAAAACTCGGGGTGTGTCTGTGTGCAGGCTTTGAAGAACTGGGAAGTATTGCACTTGTGGGTGGCCTGGCACTGGTGAGTCTGAGACCAGCCTCCTTCAGATTAGAGTTGCTAGGAGGCTGAGCTGCCTGTTCTAGGCTGGGACTGGCTTCCTTTCTCTTCCCACTTCCTCTCTTTCTCCACTTCAGCAGGCCCAACTCCTACTGAACGCCTTAAAGTTGCTGCAAGCCCAGAGCCTCTTTGTGCAGTTCCAGGCCCTCAACACCTAAAGGGAGCTGGGCTGTTAGAAGCACCCTGGGGCTGTGAATTCTTTTCCTAGGCTTCTCTTAACCAGTGCTGACTGTATGTCACTGCTCCCATCAGCTCCAGGCACGCTCAGTGCACTTAGCCCCTGGCAAAATAGGTGCCCACTTTGTGTTTGCTGAATGAATGAATGAATGAACGAATGAACCACGAAGAAAGAACTCCTAGCTCTGCTCCAGTGCTCTCTACACCTGGACAGAACCCGGGTTTCGCACTTCACACCAGTGAGTAGATGTGTGTTGTCTATTTGTTTGAGGTCCAGGCCTGGAGGGCTGTAAGGATTACTGTGAGTGTGTGTGTGTGTGTGTGTGTGTGTGTGTGCCTCTTTCTTTTTCTAAAAGATAGAGCCTCTGTGAGGTGCAGGGTACAGAGTGTTCAGGATGGTGTTGTATGTGTGCAAAGACAGTGCTTCTGCACTATGCAAGGTGCAGAGTGTTCAGGATGCCGGATGCTCGGTGTTCAAAGTGGAGTGTAGGGTACATGATAAAGAGTGCTGAATGCGGTGCAGAGGGGAGGGTACAGGGTGAGGGTGTACGGTACAGATTAGTAGGTGTGAGGTGCACGATGTTCAGTTTAAAGTAGAGGATGCTAGTTGAACGGTGCGTGCAGCGTGCAGGGCGTCCGTAGCCTCCGAGCAGCGGCCTGGGTCCCTCGAGGGACGCGGCGGGCCGGGCTCAGGGCACGCGCGCCTGGGCGGGCTGCAGCCGGCCGCCGTCCCGCCTCTCGCCGGCGCTCCCGGCCTTTCCCATCCGGCCCGCGACGCTCCGCCCGCCCCGTCCCACATGACACCGCCTCCGCCGCAAACTTTTTCCTCCCCATCCTGTCGCGGCGGGGAAGGAATGGAAGATGGCGGCCTAGGCGCAGAGTTTCCTGCCCGAGCAGCGGCGGCGGCAGCAGCGGCTCCAGTGGGCTGCGGCCAGCGCCACCATGACGCGCTGGGTCCCCACCAAGCGAGAGGAGAAGTACGGCGTGGGTGAGCAGCGCGCCGCCCCGCGCCCGCCCCGTGTGCAACTTCCCCGCCGCGGCGCCCAGCCTGTTGCCGCGCGGTGCGGAGCCCGGCCCGCCCGGGGCTGGAGCCCGCGTGGGGAACCCAGGGACCCTCCGGGGGCCACCATGCTCCTCATTCCCGCGCATTCGCTCTGTCGTACTCCGTGTGCTCCTGCGTGCGCCGGGCTCCGGGGGGTCATTGTTTGTGTGCGTTTTGGCTTCTTCGGGAAACTTCTGTTTGGCATCCGGGACTCCGGGTGGACACTTTTCATTGTGCAGCGCTAGGATCTGGGAAGCCTCCTTTTCTCGCGTGAGGAGTGGCTGCGCCTCCCGGGCTGGGTCGGTGCCGCCTTTCCCGCCCTGGATGTTAGGGGACACTCAGGCGCTCTTGTGTCCCCGGGGCCCGGGAAACGGACCTTGAGGGCGGAGACCTGGTTTTGCCTTTGTTGCTTCCCTCGGAGGTGGAGGGAGTCGGGTTGCAAGCTTATATTTGACTTAGGACACATTCCAAGGAGCCCGGCTTGCCTCAGTGGTCATACAGTCCCAGAGCCCTGCAGACCTTGTCTTCCTCCCACCCTCCGCCCCCCCAGCTAGCCCACATCAAAAGTCAGGTTTGTCTAGGCCTCAGGGCTCGCTGGCATTCCAGATCTGACTATTCTGTTTCCAGACTCCTTCTCTCTTTCCCTGAGGATCCTCTGACACCAAGCCTCACCTGAGCACAGACTCTGACTTGCAAGCAAGCATTTCTCGGGATTTGCAAGCAAGCATTTAGGGGAGCTTGCTGCCTTTCACCCTAAGGGCTGCCTTGGGGCACTTTCTCAGCAGCTGTCTGTTCTTCAGCATCTTGCAGGCCTGGTTCATGTCCCAGCCGGTTGACTTTGGAAGCTTCCTGGAGACTCCAGTCTACAAGACTGTGCCCTTCCTTTGAACTCCAGTTACATATTTCTGTAACAAGTAGGGGATGGTGGTCCTGGAGGCAGGGCTGGGAAAGCCTAGGGCCCCTACCTCCACTCTAGGCCCACACACAGGGTTGGAGGATGTTCCCTGCTTTTCGAACCCTGGGATGAGCTCCACCTGCACTTGGCAGACCTTTCTGAGGCCGGTGGCAGAGCTGGGTTTTTTGAGGATGGATGGAGTGTGTAGGGCGCTAACAAGCATGTCATGTACCTCCTGATCGGCTCCATGTGGGGCAAGGGCTGTTAGCGTCTCATCTAATTTGGGATGAGGATCCTACTAAGGATGACTTCAGGGTGTGAGAGCAATGGCGGTTTTCTCCTGGGGTTGCCCAGGACTGTTCAAAGAACGGCTAGAAGAGGAGCAGTAGCGAGCAGAAACTGGCAGCAAGATGATCAGGAAGCAGTGAGGAAGGAGAGACCCTTGGGCCTGCAGAGGAGGCTTGGCTAGTGAGAGAGTTGCTGCTTGCACTTTACCCATGCAGCCTAATAATGGGAGCGTACTGGGTTTGAACCCTGGCAACAGTGGATTCACATTCATCCCTGTTCTGGTGCAGCTGCCCCGTGGCTTGTGATTATTGGGTAGGGAACTCTATTTCTTTGCTTTTTGTTTATTTTTTTGAGATAGAGTTTCACTATGTAGACCTGATTGGTCTGGCTTCATACAGAGGTCTACTTGTCTCTACCTTCTAAGTGCTAGGTTTAAAGGCACTTAGACTTGGTGGGTCTCTTCCCCTAAACTCCCCCTCCCCCCATTCCCTTTTAAGCTGGAAGACTGTTTTGTTGACATTTGAGAGAAAGAAGTGGGCAGGCTGGAGCCTCAGCAGTCTTGGGAAAGAAGGGTTGTAGATAGGAAAGAAAATGGCTTGGTGGGGGCTGGGGGGGCTTAGTCCAAACCTAGTTTGTCCTGCAGGGTCGTAGTGTGGTGCATACTGGTAAAGTCGGAACTTGGGAGGTCGAGGCAGGAGGATCCGAAGTTGACGCTCATCCTCTGCAGCATAGTAAGTTTGAGGCCAGTCTGCGCGCTACATGGCATCTCATCTCAAAAAGAAAAAAGTCATATTTTCTAAGCAAAAGGCCAAGAAAACATTTAGCAGTGGAAGCCATGTGAGTTCCTTTGTTGAGTGTGAGATCTTCATTTGAGAGTGAGAGAGCGATAGAGTGACAGAGTGATAGAGTGATAGAGCGATAGAGTGAGAGCGAGCAAGAAAGAGGGGGAGGGATAGAGATAGATACTGATATCCAGTGCTGGGTTGTGGGGTCTTCATTTGGGAGTGAGAGAGTGCGCGCTCGGGGGTGGGGGGGAGATACTGATATCCAGTGCTGGGTTGTGGGGTCTTCATTTGAGAGTGAGAGAGTGTGCGCGCGGGGTGGAGGGGTATACTGATATTTAGTGCTGGGGTGTGGGGTAGGGTGGTGGTGACGCTACATTTGCTGTAGTGTCCAGTTCCTGTAGAGACCAGGATGTTGCCATCAGTGAGTCTTGTGTAGTTCTGTAGTGTGGCTTTACTTGGAGAAGATGGGGGAACATTCCTATATAGGATCAGGAGGGTCTCCGTCCAGAGGCAGGAAGCAAGCAGCCCAAGAGGCTGTGGCTATCTCAGGCCACACACCCTTCCAAAGCCACTCTTGGTTGTGACCTCTAGCATCAAGTTTTTTGCTAGTGCATTAATCTCAAAACTTTTTCAGAAAGTTCTCAAAGGAGAGCTAGGAAAGCGGTTCTCCGCCTTCCTAATGCTGTGACTCTTTAATCCAGTTCCTCACGGTGTGGTGGCCCTTCTCCCAGCCATAAAATTATTTCTGTTGCTACTTCATAACTGTGATTTTGCCACTGTCATGAATCGTAGTAAATATCTGATATGCAGGATATCTGATATGTAATACCCCCTCCCCCAGGGGCCATGCTCACAGGTTGAGAACTGTTGGTCTAGAGGATGGTTTTGTAAGGAAATTCTAGCAAAAGTGTGAAAGGCTGTCTGATGTAGGAGAAGGCGGATCTGTGTCCGTCTTCACCAGGATGGGATAAGACAGCTGAGCTTGGATGTAGTGCCTCATAGGGCAGATACGCACTGGGGAGGACGTGAGGTCTTGTCTGCAGGCTGATGGGCTGTTTTTCTGTAAGGGAAAGTTACTAAAGCTCCCCCATACTAACCTCAGCCTTCTCCTTGGTAGCCTTAACAACAGGCTGTGTTTCCCTCCTGAGGCTCTGGTGGGTGGACCCTGCTTCCACTCCGGCCACTTGGCCCGTGAATGAATCACGAGGGAGAATGAAAATGATCAAACGCCATCGCTTTTGGAAACATGAATCACAGCTCATTGTTCAGAAGAGCTTGGGGACTCTTAGAAGCATTGTTTGTAAATGAGACGCTGCTGTTATTTATTTATTTATTCCGGAAAAATCGAGACACGAGAGTAAATTGCTGATGTCTGGCTCTTGCCAGGGCAGGAAATGGGGGGTTCCCATGATTCATTTTGTGGGGTTGCTGCTTGTCAAGGCTGCCAGTTGGCTTTCCTCCCCTCTCTTGGGCTTGGCTTGGTGGGCTGTGTTTAGGGATTGGCTTATTCACTAGGTGTAACCTTTGATTTAGCTGTCACACCAATGGCTTGCCTACATGATCTTTTCCATCATCCCAGATATGGCAGGGTCTTGTGTTCTAGAATCAGGTGCGCACGCCTGATCTCTGCCTAGGAATTATGATATGCTGATACAGAAGAGAGGCTTTGCAGTAATTGGGCTTATGAAGTTTGGGATGGGGTCACATGGGCTCTGGGAGCTTGGCTGGCTGGTCTTGGCAGAGAGAGTGGGAAGAGAGACATGCTGAATGGGAAGCTAGGTTCCAAAGCAGAGAAGGACTTGATGAGCCGCTGCCGGGAGATATAGGCGTTTACTGGCAGGGACTAGACTGAAGCCCCAGAAAGCTAAGATCTATGTGTGGTCTCATAAAACTGTGTGATTCTGCAAACACCCCAGATGAGCTTGAAAGCAGATTGCTCCTGCAGTCTCCTGGTGGGAGCCCTGCTGGCCAGGCTTCTGTTTTGAGACCACAGCCACTGGGCCTCTGGCTGCAGAAGTTGTGGAGCCTTGCACTTGGGTAATGTAAGGCGATCTGACTGGGGTAGTTTGTTATAGCAGCAGTAGAAAACCAGAGCCTATGATGTGGACAGCGACTTGGGCCAGGAGTCTCCTGTCTGTGAGCCCTGTTGGGTGCAGGGAAGATAGTGAGCCCAGCATTCCTCGCCCTCCTCTTTCAGGTAGAGATCCCCAGGAGGAACAGGGCATTGGGAAGGTAGACTCCTTATGTTATTCTTGGCTCTTGCTGTTGTTTTACTTTTAAGAAAACATTATTGTATTTATTTGTGTGTGCATGCATGTGCACAGGGGCCAGCATGGTGCAGATGTGCATACCATGGGACAGCTTGCAGGAGTTGGTTCTTCCCTTCCACTGTGTGGGTTCTGGGGATCAAGCTCTGGTCGTCACTCTTAGTGCCTTTTACCTCCTGACCTATCTTGCCAACTTCCACTTTTATTCATTATTTAATAAGGTACAGCTTTAAGAATTGTGATGAGGAAGTTGGGCGTGGCAGCACACGCCTTTAATCCCAGCAGTTGGGAGGCAGAGGCAGGCAATCTCTTGAGTTTCTGCTTAGCCTGGGCTGCAAAGTGAGTTCGTGGGCAGTCAAAGGTACATAGTGAGACTATCTTGAAAAAAGTCAAAATGCCAAAGGTGAGGGAGAGAGATGGGGGCCTGGGTGGTGTATGATGATGAGGGACTTCTTACTTAGATGGAACCCCCATAGTTTCCTGGGAAATTGATTTTCTTCAATAGGTGATTTATTTCATTTTATTGTTGAGAAAGAATCTTACTACATTGCCCAGGCTGGCCTAACTCTGTGACCCAGGCAAGTGATTTCTTAAAATCCTGTTTGGTCAGTAGGAAACATGGGGTGTGTTCTTGTTGGCTTGGTCTTTGCTTTAAAGATTGGAACATCCAAAGACCCCTGGGAAGGCAGGGGAGGGAGGGAAGGTGCAAGTCTCTTTCATTACCCTGAGTGGTGAGCAGGCTGCTGCTTTGGGCTAAAACATTAGATTGGATCCTAAGTAAGTCGGGACACACACATTTTCATTCACTGGAGTTGCAGAACAACTGAATTAGGGCACGGATTATATTTCTCCAAATCCGATTTTACTTTGAAACTCAAATGTTTTAAATGTATTGTTATATCATCACTCTAGAATATTACCTGTCTGAACAGGATTGTGTTAGGGGTGGGAATCAGTTTCAGGCTGGTTCTGGGTCACTCCTGTGGCTGCAGGCAGTGAAGGCTGGGAGTGGAGTAGGGCTGAGTCCTGGGTGCATTAGGGAAACTCAGCAGTTTTTTTCAGTAGTACTTGAGCTCCCCGTCCTCCCTCTCCTTTCCTTCCTCCTCCCTCCTGTTGTCTCTCTCCTCTACCCTCTGCCCTCTCTCCTTTTCTTCCTCTCTTTCTCTCCCCCTCCCCTTTATTAAAGTTGGTATTTTCAAGCAATACGGCCACAAGCAGTCATTTAAAAAAAGTAATAACCCAAAGGGACCTTTTACTCACTTTTTCAGTTTGCTTCCCAGCAGACTGGCCATACAATCGCTGATCCAGGGTCCGGACGTTGATGCAGTCAAGCTTCAGTGTCCCCAGGCCCCTCATGCTGTCCTTTAGCAGCCACCGCTACTTCTGTAGCACACTCTCCAAGACCTGTCAATTGTTAGTCTGTTCTGTGGCTAGACTTCTGCATTTCAAATGGATTCCTACAATAGGCAGCCTCCACTGGCCTTTTGTACTCAGTGGCTTCTCAGTCTTGGTCCACCAGGTTGTTGAATCTGTCCACTTCCCTCCTATGGAGTGTTCTTTATGGCTCTGCCACAGAAGGTTTGACTGTCAAAAGATATCTGAGTTTGGGCTGTTACAAATAAAGTTAAGCTGCTTTCTCTTTCTCTTCTCTCTCTCTCTCTCTCTCTCTCTCTCTCTCTCTCTCTCTCTCTCTTGTGTGTGTGTGTGTGTGTGTGTGTGTGTATGTGTGTGTGTTGGAGTGGGAAGAGAGATGCCCAGGAATGCATTTGCTGAGTCCTATGGTAGATGGATAATGTGTCTATTCTTTTTCTTCTCATTTTGAGACAGAGACAGAGACAGAGACAGGGAGAGACAGACAGAGAGAGAGCGCCAGAGGTCAATGATGGATGTCAGATACCGTTCTCCATCACTTTGCACCTTAAGTTTTGAGGCAGGGTCTCTTACTAGAACTGGAACTCATCGTTTTGGTTAGGCAGGCTAGCTAATGAGTTACAGAGATCCCTCTGTTCCCGCCCCCACCATTGCTGTATTTCTGGGTGCACACTACTGCGCCTGGCCTTCGTGTGGGTCCCAAAGCCACATTCAGGTCCCCATGCTTGTGATGCAAGTGCTTTACCTGCCAGCCTCCCCTGCAGTCCTGGCTATTTGACTTTTAAAAGAAACTGACAGCCTTTGCCACACTGGCTGCACAGGCTACCTTTACCAGCCACGTACGGCTTCTTCCCTGTCCTTCCTGTCTTTGCTGTTGTCTCTGTCCCCTTTACTCAGGCTGACTGGAGCATCAGCGTCTCAGTATGGCTGGAGTTTGTGTCTCCCCAGGGTAGCCATTCTCTGATATCTGGGCATCATGTATGTGTGGAGGCCAGCATGTAGCTGGCTGATCATGCTGGAGGTGCTCCAGGGAGGGACAGCAGGAGCTGGGCCACTGATCTGAGAAGTTGTTCAGGGTGGGGCCCTCAAGATAGCTCAGTGACTAAAGGTACTTTCTGTTTGAGGATCTGAGTTTGATGCCCTGGACTCCCATGGAGGAAGGAAAGAACTGACTCCTGCAAGTTGCCCTCTGACCTCTGTGGGTACCATAATACATATGCCCTTCCCCCAACAAAAATAAAATGAACATTGACAAAAAAGAGACCTTATAAAGGTAATATTTTATTTACCAACAGGAAGGAGAAAATTGTTCATGTTTTCATGGAAGGGTAGTTGTTCAGTCTAAAGGGCCAGCATGGGGCGGTGTCCCATTGTGAGTGGCCCGCCTTGTAGGATCAGCAGTGTTTGAGCTGTGGATCACTCATCCACACGATCACTTTGCAATTGTTTCAGTGTGCTGAGAAACTCTTGGGAGACCATCTGCACTAGTTTGCTTTCTGTTGCTGTGATAAATCACCAGGACCAAAAGCAACTTGGGGAGGAAAAGGTTAAGTTGGTTTACAGGTTGCAGCGCATCATCCAGAGAAGCTGAGGCAGGAACAGAGCAGAGACTGGCTTGCTCAGCTACTTTTCTTAGCCCAGGTCCACCTACCTGGGGACAGCACTGCCCATAGAGGTCTGGGCCCTCTCACATCAACCAGCAAACAAGAAAGTACCCCACGGATGTGCCCACAGGCCAGCATGATGGATGGAGTCCCTCAGTGAGGTTCCTTCTTCCTAGGCATGTGTAGGTTTGTGTCAGGTTGAGAAACGCTAGCCAGCAAAGAGAGGAGGTGCGCAGTGGAGTTGGCTCTTAGCCCTGACAGGTTGCCATCAAGTACCATCAGCTGCAGCCCCCTGCACACAGCTTCCTAATGAAACCTTGACATCTTCAAGATGGACATGCTGCAGGTGACTGGGGCAAGCCTCTGAGCCTTTTCCCAGCCTCCTTTGCACCTCTCCCAAAAGTGGGAGAATGCTAGTTGATGTGGGGTGCACAGGAGTTAATGCTCTGTAAGACAGTTTGGAAGCATGGTGGTACAGGGACCAAAAACACTGCTGTGGATTTGATCTTAACGTGATGGGGGGCCCTTGGGGCTGTCATGAGAACCCATGTGCACAGGATGTTTAGTGGGGCTGCTATGACAAAGTGCCAGAGTCTGGGTGCAGAGACTTATATCAGCATTGTTCTTGAGCAGGAGGAATTCTTAGGTGGGTATATCATGGTGTGTGTTTGTTTTTAAAATCTGAGACCTGTCTGCTTGGCTTGTAGACTGTCATCTTCACCCTATCTCACTCTGGTGTGTGTGTCCTAACTTCTCCTTTTAATGAATGGTGCCAGACCTTTTGTTAGGGCTTTTCCTGAAAACCTCATTTTAGCCCAGGCACCTGATGAATGGCCTCTCCCCGCCCCCTTTACTCCCACTTCCATCCTGGGCTCTGTGGTGGTTCGAGTGAGAATGTTCCCATAGTGGTGCTTCTTGGGGAAGCTCAGGATTTGTGGCCGTGTTGGATGAAGTATATAAGGTGGGCTTTGAGAGCAGAGGCTTCTTCCTTCTTCCAGTTTGCTATCTTTCTGCCTTTTGTTTGTAATTGAAGAGGTGAGCTCTCAGCTTGCTCTTCCAGCTGCCCTGTCTGCCTGCTACCATACCACCCCGCCATTTTGGGGACAGACTCTTGTGTCTCTGGAACCACCAGCCCAAATAAACTCTTCTTTCTATAAGTTGCCTTGGTCATGTTTTATCACAGCAACAGAAAAGAGCATAATAGGTTTTAAAGTGAAGTTGTAACTCCAGCATTCAGACGTAGGGGCTCACAACCCAGCCTACAGCAGTGTACCTTAAGAGTCAGCTGAGTTTCCTTTGTCTTCATGGCCCTTGGGCTTTGTTTTGTTCTTCCCGTATGGTACCCGGAGGGATGTGGCAGATGAAATGTCTGTCCTTGGGTCACCCTGGAAGTCAGCATAGTTTGTGCCAGAACAATACGCTTGCTTGGGCAGTTTTAGAGCTGAATATGAACTGTATTTGGTGCTGTTGTTTTTCCTAAGCCTCACTGGGCCTGGGCGCTCACACACCCTGCTCATATTCATTTCCCGGTTCTCAGAAGGTGTGTTTTTGTGACAGGAGCCAGCTGTACTGTGCTTCCTGAATCCTAGCTCTACAGCGAGGACAGGGATGGCCTTTGGTGCTGGGATTGCACCTTTGCTACTGTCCACAGGCTGCTCGCTGCCTGCTTCCAGGGACTGTCCCACATACTGCAGTGGGAGCCTGGCTTCTCTCCCCTGGGCAAACTCACAAGGCTCTGAGGGTCTGGCACCACTGAGTCGGAGGGGAGCTAAAAGGGGCAGGAAGGGACTGGTCTTCGGACAAATAAATGCCTTCAATTTTGTGATAATTTTGAAGCCATGCTGGCTCTGTGCCCACCGAGTAAGTCACCACAGCTGCACACAAGAGGGAATCTGGGTACATACACACTGGCACCCTCTGCCTTCAGCAGGCAGGTGACTTCTCCTAGACAGGACAGCAAGTTACATTTCCTTCTGGGTGCCTTTGGTGCTTAGCACGTGATGGATAACATTAAACACTCTCAGTTTTGGAGGCACAGAGAGCCTTGTTGTGGATTTATTTATTTTTTTGGTAGTTGTCTTTTGAGACAAGTAGTCTGTAGTCTGCTGGCCTAGACCCCACTGTGCAGCCTCATCTAGCCTCAAAGTCTCTAAGTAGCTGAAGATGACCTTGAACTCCTGATCCTTAGGCCTCCACTTCCTAAGTGCTGGGAACACTGGTGTATGTCCCCACATCGGGGGTAGTGTGAGTGGCAAAGCTGGGTGGAGCTTTTAGAAAGTATTACAGAGATGGGTGAGTGAGTGGCCATAGTTCTTTCTGGTTTCCCTGGGGGACCATAAAAGTACAGAGTATATACAGGCTCAGCTTGAAGGTGTCACTGTGTCTCCGAAAGCGTCCCTCAGCCTGTTTAAAGCTGTGATTTGCCATTACCTTGGGAGTGTCTCACACAATTCATGTGCCACACCGAGTGATTTGTTTAACAGAATCACATTAGATAAGCTTGTAGAGAAATGTAACAGTCATGGTTTTCTTTCTGCATCTGGCTGCTTGCTTGCTAGCTACTCTCTCATATGTTCTGCTATTATGTTGCCTTTTTGATATGGGGTGTCACTATGCAACCCTGGCTATGCTGGAATTTTATACATAGACTAGGCTGGTCTCAGATTCTCGAGGATCTATCTGCCTGCTTCTGGCTGGACAGTGCAGTGCTGCTTGCTTCATACAGTTAAAGTTTGCTTTATGTTGGTGTCACACAGGTGGTTGACAGCTCTGCCAGACCCACAGCAGGTAGGTGGAGAAGCGTGTGCCCAGAATTTGGTAATCCTGTCCACCCGCTCCTGTTGACATTCACTTTCCATTAATCAGGAAGTGGGTTGGGATGGGCCCTTTAGCATCACTGACCGTGAGCAGTTTGTATGGACTTTTCACCTTTTTATTTTTGAAACTCAATGGTAAACAGTTGTTTGCTTTCTCCATTGATGGGAAGACATGCAGCTGAGAACTGGGGCCATGTTTGGTGGTGTCTGTGGATTTCAAGATGATCCCAAGGTGCTGAGTCCAGGAAGCAAACTGTTAAACATCTTTTCTGTGTTGACCCCGGAGCTTCCGAGTGTGCCCCTGGAAAGAACACATGTGGACTTCTTTTGATCTCAATGGGCAGTGCACTGAAACCTGTATGGGAGAATTGCCTGTTTTACTAAGTGCTGGCTTTTGTCTTGTTTCTTCCTTGAATCTGTATTCTGAAGTAACTCTTATGTTTGTGATGGAGTGTGTATCAGAAAAGGTGCTCCCGGAGAGCCCCATAATAGTGTTAGGTGGCCGGCCATGCTGGAAGTGAGGCACAGAGCACTGAATTGTGGGGAGAACTGTGCTGATGGAAAGAAAACTGTTCTTTCAGTAGCTACCTCCCTCTTCCCCTCCCTCCTCGTGCCCCTGTTCCTCTACCTCCTCCCTTCTCTCCCTCCTCCTCATATTCCTCCCTGTCTTCCTTCCCTCTTCTCTTCTTCCTTTTCTCCTCCTCCTTACCTTCTTCCTCCCTCCCTCCTCTTTTTCTTATTCCTCTCCCTTCTTCCTCCTTACCTTCATCCCCATCTTTTTCTGTCTTCACACTTTCCCCTTCCCCCTTTCCCCTTCCCCTCTCCTCACTATACTTTTCTGTTCTGTTTCCACTCTTCCTCCTCCTCGTCTTCCTCTCCTTTTCCTTTTCTTCCTTCCTGTTCAGTTTCTTCTCCCTTCACTGCTTCCTTTCTCCCTGACCTTTTTTCCTCTCTCTTCTCCTCCTCCCCTCTCTCCCTTCTGTTTTTTTCTTTCCTTCTTTCCTCCCTTTCTTCTTCCCTTTCTCCTTTCCTCCCTCCTTCCTTCCCTCCCTCCTTGCTTCCCTCCCTTCCTCCGTCTCCCCACCTCCTCCCTTAATTTCTGCTTGTGTCTCAGCTTTGTTTGGTACTGGTGGTCCAGAGTTGTCCTTCTGGGTCCCACATTCTAGCAAAGTCCCCTATCTGAACCCATCAAAACCGATGTAGTGTCATAAATTGGGATGTTGTGATGTGGACAAACAGGTACAAGTAGGTGGCTCATGTATGTTCCAGATCCTACCCTGCACAGTTCTGGGTGACACCCAGGAATCTTGTTGAGTATGTACATACAGTGGCAATGGGGTGTGGACATGTCTGATGTAGAGGCCCTGCTCTCTAGTCAGGTTGGGGTTCTGCCACTGAATGAATTTTTATTGGGTTCTGGAGCTTTGGGGATTTCTGGGTGAACTATGGGTGTTACCTGCTTTCATGCTGGTCCCATATCCTGTTCTCCTTGGTTTGGCACATTTGTGTCTGATCTGCTCAGCTCCCAGCTTTGTAGGGTTTGTCATATCTGCCCTTGACTGTTTCTATTGCTCTGAACCAGGCTGTGGGGATAGATGTGAGGGAAGGTTGAGGACCCATTGCAAAGATTGAGTCCCCAGACCCTGAGGGGAGGATGGAATGAGGAGGGGACTGGAGACAGAATGGGAGCCAGCAGGTGTGTCTCCCTGGGTTCTCAGAGCTTCATCTCCTTTACCGGAATCCCCACAGGCAGGGTGTTGGGGATGGCGACTGCAGCTGGGGCATAGTCTTAGCAGCTCAGGCCAGGAGCCAGCTGCCGCCATCTGAGGAGAAGAGACCCAGCTCTTCCTCACTGTCCACACAGGGAGCTTATGCTGCCTGCAAGATGGAACAAAGAGGAAAGTTTTGCTGGCACACCCCACAGCCTGGCTTCTGTACCCCACTCTTTAAGGGTGTCTCCTCAGCCTCCCTGTTTCTCAGGTTGTACAGCCTTGTGCTGAGTGCGGATGATGGACTCATCCTCACTCACTCAGGGGCACTCTGGGACCACAGGAGCTAACTCATGCCAAGCAGGGTTCTCAGCCTGGGCACTTCTCACTTCCTGGGCTGGGTCAGTCTTTGTAACAAGATCTATCCTGTGCCTTGTAGGATGCTCTTAGTATTTACCCAGGAATCCAGTATCACTTTCTATCTCTGGGTGGGAAACTCTCCCAAATGTCTCAGACATTGCTAAGTGTTCCTGGGGGAAGATGGCTAAGTTCTGACTTGTTTGCTGTTGCTCCTGCTGTTCCTGCTGTCCCTGCTGCTCCTGCTCCTCCTGCGGCTGCTCTCCTGCTGCTCCTGCTGCTGCTGCTGCTGCTCGCTCTCTGCTGCTCCTGCTGCTGCTCTCTTGCTCCTGCTGCTCTTGCTACTCCTGCTTCTGCTGCTGCTCCTGCTGTTCCTGCTGCTCCTGCTGCTCCTGCTACTCCTCCTGATCCTGCTACTCCTCCTGCTGCTACTCCTGCTCCTACTTCTCCTGCTACTCCTCCTGCTCTGCTGCTTCTGCTGCTCTCCCTGGCAGGAAAGTGTCTTTTCTGTGCCACCGACCTTGCACTATGTTCGAGTTATTTCTTCTGTCACTGCAATCAACACCAAGTCCAAAAACAACTTGAGGAGGGAAAAGATTATTTCATTTTACACTTCAGTCAAAGTTCATCACTGAGGGAAGTCAGGGCTGGAATTCAAGCAGGGGCTGAAGCAGAGATGGTGAAGAAGCGCAGTTTATTGGCTTGCTCATCTACCTTGCTTTATAGCTCAGGTGCACCTGTTTAGGGTTGGCACTGTCCACACTGGGCTGGGCCCTCCCTTCATCAAATGAGCTATTGAGAAAATGCTCCACAGATATGTTCCTGTCTTGTGTATGTTGCCACAACCCCTGTGAGTTCATATGTGCAGCTGCCCTCACACAAGATGAAGTTTCATCCACGCTCTTACACCGTTCCTGCCCTGCCCCACTCAGTGTCCCAAAGCATTGGTAGAGGAAGCATGTCTATGTGTGTATACCCACCAGTGTGTGTGTGTGTGTGTGTGTGTGTGTGTTGGTGTAGTATGTATGTTCCCTTTAGGGCTGAATATTTTGCAGTATCCTGTTCTCTGCACTGTGGCTAGTAGTGGGTCTCTGTTAATCCTCTGCTGCAAATAGAAGCTTCTTATTTAAAAAGATTTATTTTTTATTATTTTTATTTGTGTATATGTGTGTGTCGGCGTAGTATATGTGTTGAGGTGCCCGGAAGGTCAAGAGCATGGGATTCCTCTGGAGTGGAGTCACAGGCAGTTGTGAGCTGCCTCATGTGGATGCTGGGAACTGAACTCAGGTCTTCTGCAAAAGCAGTATGTGCTCTTAAGTGCTGAACCCATCTCTCCGCCCCTAAATTTTTATCTTTAAATTACATTTATTCTTCGTGCATGCATGTGTATGTGTGCCACTGTAGTGTTATGTGGAGGTCAGAGGACAACTTGTGGTAATTGGTTCATTTCTTCTACCTGTGGGTGTTGGGGAACAAACTCAAGTCTTGGCAATGTTGCCTGAGCTATCCTACCTGTCCGAGTTTTCTGGCAGTTAGATCTCTGGTGATGAGCTGGGGACCAGCCAGCCAGGCCTGCATTTCCTGTAAGTGTACGCAAGCCAGTCACTGGAGCTGTCTCAGACAATCATGCTCAGAGTTTGTTTTTTTTTTTTTTTTGAGACAGGATCTCATTGTGCAGCTCTGGCTGTCCTGGAACCCACTGTGTAGACCAGGCTGACCTTGAACTCACAGAGATCTGTTTGCTTCTACCTCCTGAGTGCTGGGATTAAAGGTGTGTATCACCAGACCAGGGAACTCTCAGAGTTATATTTGTAGAAATGAAAGCACTTTCTAAGCCTCTTTTTTTATTTTTCCAAAATAATAGCTTATTTTCTTTAACATAATTGACTTTACCAGGGGCAAATAATGATTTAGCAGGAGAAAATGTGATTATTTTTCTTACAAATTGCCTCACTTCTATTAACTTAGTACGATTTATTTCAAGTCCTTTCTGTCTTGTGTGTTTGGCTGCCCATTTCTCAAGAGTGAGAGCGTATGTTGGGTTGTTTAGCGCTCATTCCAGGCCACTGCAAACCCTTGGGGAGTTCTTGTGGGGTGCTGCCTTGAGGACTAGCCTGGTGAGGATACAGGGATGGAGGACCTGGGGCAGAGCAGGTTCAGGGACTACCTCTCACAGGAGGGAGGAAGTTTGGCCTGTGAGCCTCAAATGACTTCTGGTTTTTTACCCACAGGCTCAGTGGTCCGTTAGACCCCTGGCTCTGTGGTCTGATAAGCCACAGTGCTTTTCCACAGGCTTCTTTAGCTGTCTAGACATGCTCTTTGTTTCCACCTGGCTTGGTTTTCCAGGCTTACCCCTGTCTTCCTACCTAGCTTGAGAAGCGAGACTTCCCTATGTTCTCTCTGCAGTACCAGATGCACTTCTCCTCCAGTCCCTGTGTTCCTTGTTCCACATCCAGGGTTGTGTAGCCCTTTCCTCTGTTCCCAGCATGTGATGTTTATAGGTGAAGGGCCAGATTTTTATCTCAACAGCCCTGAGGTTGGAGTCTCCTGTGTGTGTGTATGTGTGTGTATTACATGATTTGTGTTGCTGCTTCCAGTGAGTGTTGGGACTCACAGAGTGGCCTAGTAGATGTCTGGAACAGTGACCTCAAGCTCCCTTCCCTCTCCTGTGTCCCTGCTGTTTGAATGAATGGTCACCTAGGGTGGGTGGGGTGAGCCGTATTTTTATAGCTCAGATATTGGTAAATTGGGGCCATCACTTGCGGTTTTGGGATTTTCATGGGCTTAGAATTTTTCCCACTGTTGCTTGATACAAGGCTATTTTTCAAGTCTCTTTTGAAGATAAAGGACTTCTCCATCCAGTAATGACTAGAAGGAAGGTGAAGGAATGTGCGAGCAGGTTGAGTCCTGGCTCCAGCTCCACAGTGTGGCTCAAATATGTGTCTGGTCTCAGATGATCCATCAGGGAAGGTTCTGCCTCTGGCCTTTCCTGCCCCAAATTCGATGAAAAGACAGGTGTCAAAGGAGAGAATCAATGCCAAAGTATTTTGTAGATGCCAAACATTAAACTGCTACAAGGGACAGTTAGCAGCCTCTGTTCAAACTGAGATGGACCACTCTTCTTGTCTAGTTCACTTGATAAGTTTGCCAATTTGCATACCAAGAGACACGATCCAGGATGCTTGGGGGCACTAATACAGTCACTGACAGATGATACTGCCGGGAAATGTTATATCTATAAAAACAGTTTGTCAGTTACTAAAAAAAAAAAAAAAAAAAAAATCACATATTTCTGTATTCTTATACTGTAGGAACTAATCCCAGCCCTGTGGGTATGTTTCTTATAGAAATAATGACAGCTTAAAAGGCACATGCAAATGTTGACAGTGGTACTGCTCCCAGCCCTCAGAAGTGAACAGGAGTAAGTGTCCACCTTTGGTGAGTGGATAAAACAATTACATATTACTGAGTCATAAAAAGGAGTGAGTACAGTGTGGATGAACTTTGCAAACGTTAATGCTAAGGACTATAGCTAGTCACAGAAGGACCTATATTGCAGGACTCTGCTGATACGTGTTATCTACAACAGACAAATCCATAGACAAACAGATTAGTGGTTGTCTGGGAATAGAGGAGGGGAAGTGATTACTTTACAGTTCTTTTTCCTCTTACAGGGATGAAAATATTTTAGAAGTAGATGGAGGGAGGGAAGCTCACAATATTGTGAACTTCTGGTTACTAACTGTTATGTACTACACACTTTAATTTCAGCAGTGAGAAAATGAAGACTAGTCACAGCTTCTGGGCCCTATTTAGCCTGTGGGCCTCACATTGCTCACACCTGCTTACGGTCTTAGGGTCTTTGTGTTTGTGTGTATGTGTGTGCGCATGTATACACACATGGGTGCAAGTAGAGACTGGTACCAGTGTCTTTCTTGATCCCTCTCTATTATATTTTTCGAGACTGAATCTTTTACTGAACCTAGAGCTCACACTGATTTGCAAGGCTGGCTGGCCAGCAGGAGCTTCAGGTCTGTCTCTCTCTCTCTGTTCTCCAGTGCTGTTGTTATAGATGTTTAACACCACATCTGGCTTTTTCTTTATATTGATGCTGGGAATCTCAACTCAGACCCTCATGCTTGTGTGATGGTCACATTACCCATTGGGTCATCTCTCTAGCACTCAGAATCTTTTAATTTTAGAACATTCCCATTATTTTTCTAGTATTATTTTGTGCTAGTTATGAAAAGAATGTAAACAATATAGAAAGTATAAAGACATTAAACCCCAAGTCTCAGGAGTCCCCATTTAGCTGTAATCAACATTCTGAGTATATTGCTGTCTCTATGGCCCAAAACCTGTTTGCCTGTGAGGTGTTGAGGGAGCAGGGCCTGTCATAGTTTTCTTTTTCTATTGCTGTGATAAAATACTCTGACAAAAGCAGTTTATGGGAGAAAGGGTTATTTAGCTCACAGTTCAAGGGTCCAGTCTGTCATGGTGGAGATGTCAAGGTGCGATTGCTTGAAGCAGCTGGTTGCATCATGTCTACAATCAGGAAGCAGAGAGAGATGAGTGCTGCTGCTGCTCAGCTTCCTATCTCCTTTTAATATACTCAGCCCAGGGAATGCTGCCACCCACAGTGAGCAGGTCTTCCCATACCAGTAAAGGAAATCAAAATAACCCCCACAGGCAAGCCCAGAGGCCTCTCAGATGATTCTAGATTTTGTCCACTGATAACCATAGTGCCTTTGGTGGTTTGAGTATGCTTGGCCCAGTGAGTGACACTATTAGGAGTATAGCCTTATTGGAGTAGGTGTGGCCTTGTTGGAGTAGGTGTGTCACTGTGGGCGTGGACTTTAAGACCCTCATTCTGGCTGCTTGGAAGCCAATTTTCTCCTAGCAGCCTTCAGATGAAGATGTAGAACTTGCATAGCTCCTCCTGCACCATGCCTGCCTGGATGCTGCCATGCTCTCGCCTTGATGATAATGGACTCAACCTCTGAACCTATAAGCCAGCCCCAATTAGCCAGTCTTTCTAAGAATTGCCTTGTCCATGGTTTCTCAGCAATACAACCCTAACTACGACAGTGCTTCTATTGGAGGCCTCCCTAAGAGTTGCCTTTCTTCTTCCATGTGAGGACTTAGCACAGAGAGGGTGTCTATGAACCAGACATAGGCCTTTGCCACATATCAAACATGCTCATTCTTTCATCCTGGACTCCCACCTACCAGAACTATGATGCATTTGTGTTACTGACTGATATTGCAGCTAGAACAGGCCATTACACCGTGCCATGTATAAGAAGAAGCAGGTGGAAAACCAGGAGGATCTCTGGCCCTTTCAGCCAGCGGGTAACTTGCTCATCTATCTGGCTATGGACATGGAGGGGTGGGAGGGAGAGCTAAGCTGGGCTGTCTCTGGAAACCTTTGTTTAGATCCATAGGCAATGCAAGAGACCTTGCAGTGCTCAAGTCTGGGCTGGGGTAGTGCAAGTTGGGTGAAAGGTTTTGAAAAGTTAGGGAACAGAAACCCAGTTCTTCAGGGTCTCTACCTCTTCAGCCCTGTTGTTCTAGATTAGCAAACACAAAGTCTCCATATAAAGTCTTTGTCTGACTGGCATTTGCCTGTGGGGACCAGATGTGGTCAAGGGCTCTTGGACATTTGTCTGCATGGCGTCTCCCTTTGATTTCTGTGATTTATAGGCAGGAATGTCAAGGTGGGATTAGCATGGAATGAGCCTTCAGAATGAGAAATCACAGTCCCTGGAAATGAAGGATTGCGTGAATGTGTTTCTTAAGGACAGAGGTTGAGTGATCGTGGCTCACAGGGCACAGCACTAGGGCTTGTGTGGTTGAGCACCGCAGTGTCATTTGCAAAGGAGGCCACTTGCTTTCGAATATGGCTAGTGGCTTTGTGATTTGCTTTTAGATCTGTCTACATTTTGTTTTATGTTTTTACCAGTTTATAACATTTTTACTGGGAGGCTAGGGAGACAGCTCAATAGACAAGAGTGCTTGTTGTAACTTACAAGAGGATGTGAGTTCAGATCCTAAGCACCTACATAAAAGCTGGTCAGGACTATGCCTGCCTATCCCCTCCTCCCACTACTGTGGAATAGCAGAGTTGAGACTTGTTTCCTGTTTTTATTAACATTCTGGTTTCATACAGCCTGCATGTGAGCCAGTAGGACTAACTTGCCACAGGCTTGTTCCAAAATGCTGTCGTTTACACACATACACACACACACACACACACACACACACACACACACACACACACACGTTAGAAGTTAGAATCAGGTGGACTCTATGGCAGGTCCCAAGCCTACTTCTCCTTGCTGTTTCCTTCCACCCAGGGCATTTTGGGTACATCTCTAAACACTCAAATTTGCAGAATTGCTATCTCCTCTCTTACCTGATATTTGTTTACCTTTGATCAGCTGAAGTCTGAAAATGGCAAGTGGAAAATTCCAGAGATGAATGATTCATGTTCTAAATAATTGAGTACTGTCTATTGCTGCGATTGTTCTGTTATTAGTTACTGTTACTGCTCTCTTCCTGGGCTGGTTTTGTAATTGAACCTTGATTGTAAAATTTGATCGTGTGTGTGTGTGTGTGTGTGTGTGTGTGTGTGTGTGTGTAGGAGAAAAACTCAACATGGAGAGTACTCAGCTTGCTACTCTCTTCCTTCTGGCATCCACTGGGTCACAGCACACATGCCTGTTGATGAGTGGGGACTGCTGTGCATGTGAATGTAGGAGAGTGGGTGCCTCTGCACAGGGGCCATCAGGCCAGAGTGTACCTGGCACCTAGTTGGAGCACAGGGTCAGAGGGTTTTCCTCCAACATGTGAGAGGTTGAGAGTATCTGCTGTTCTTCTTGAAAAATTATTATTGCTCTTTATTATTTTATGTGTATATGAGGGTATAGGTGCTTGCCACATTATACATGTGGAGGTCAAAGGGCAACTTGCATTTAGTGTTCTTTCTACTATGTGAGTTCTGGGGGTCAAACTCTGGTCCCCAGGCTTGGAAACCGGTGACTCTACCTGCTGATCTATCTTGAGGGCCCTGAACTCTTTTCTTGAGAGGAAAGGAAGTTAGGAAATACCCAGATTGTCCAGGCCATGGGACTGCTGACTGTGAGGTGAAATTTTCCTGTCTGCGATGCTGAGTGAACTGAGGATTCTCTGCCTATGAAAAGTAAGGGAGAACCGGCAAGGTAATGATGGGCGGCCATTGGTACAGCTAGCCTGGTCTACAGTGGCCAGGACACAGGTCATCAGAGACCCATGTTTGGCAACACAAGAGAGCCCATGACTGGGTGGGCATGGACCTGGTGATTGCTAATAGTATTTATTTTTGTGGGATGATGGTGTAGTATGTGTGATGTGTGTGTAGTATATGTGCACCTGTGTGTACAATTGTATGCACATAGATACCAGAGGAGAATGTCAGGTGTCTTGCTCTAGCACTCTCTAATTTATTCCTTGAGACAGGGTCTCTCACTGAAACTGGGACTAGGCTGGCAGCAAGCCCAGTCTTTGTCACACATAGCACAGGGATTACGGGTGCATATGGCAGTGCCTGGCTTTTTACATAGGTAGGTGCTAGTGTTTCAGACTCAGGCCCTCATGACTGTATAGCAAACACTCTTATTTACTGAACTCTACCCAGCCCTTGCTCTGGTGAGCATGCAAGGGCTGTGGAGGGCTCCTGCAAGCCAGGACATCGCCAGTGCTGCTTTCGAGTCTGGAAGAATGAGGCCAGTGTAAGTGGCATCTCAAGGTCACCAGGGGTGTGGATCTTATGGTTGACTGGAATGGGGGCAGGGAATGGCCTTGATGGGCTCATCTCATGGCTTGGTAAACTGTAGGTTTAGTGTGACGTAGGTCCCAGTGTTATAGCTGGGACCTGGGGAGGATTGGACCTTGAAACAGTAAGAAAGGTCTAGAAGCTGAATCTGCGGTCTTCTTGGTAAGTTTGAAGCCCGGCTGTCTGGCTTGGTCCTGACCAAGATAGCTTTGCATGCCTGTGTGTAAGCAGAGGTGGACAGCCCCTGCATTCCCTACAGTGAGAGAATTGACAGGAGCTAAGCACACATTGACTGTTTGTCACCCGTTAACCACCTGCACAAGGAATGCCATCCCTGAATAAAGAAGCCTGGGAGTTGTTCCCCCACGACAGAGCCATCTAAGTTTTCTTCTGTTTAAAAAAAAAAAAAAAAAAAAAAACTCACAAAGCCCCAAGAATACTAGAGAGCTGTTAAGTAGAATCATCAGATTTCCATCTAAATTACGCGATGTTTTTTTTCTCATTCTAAAACTACTTACTACTCTAGTCTGAATTGAGCATTTCTAGAAAAAGTAGACAAAAGGAAAAAGATTGAACCTTAAAAGCCATTTTCTTATCATCATTTGCATATATTTGCATTGCAACTCGAGGAAAACATAGCTACTTAATGCCTGGGTTCATTGACTGTATCATTTCATAAATACTATGTGATGGAAGGCAGTGTATATTATAGATTAAACTATGACCCTCAATCCCTTCAAAAGGGTTAAGGTCCTAACTGAGTGTCCCAGAAGATGACCTGGTTTGGCACAGGATCATTACGTGAGCTAGTGTGGCGTTATCTTGGAGTAGGTGGGTATTTCAGCCAGTCGCACTGTGTCCTAGTGTGAGGGACAAGCTGTGCACTGGTGACCAGAGAGAAAGTAGAGTTTTGCTGTCAAAGCCCAGAGAGGATGAGGAAGGTCTACGGAGCATCCAGAACTACCAGAAGCTAGAAAGCTAAAATAACAGATTCTTGTTAAGACTTGGAGCATAGCCATGCTGACCCCTGCTCCAAAGCCGTGTAAGAAAATATTTCTGTTATAAATGCCTGAGTTTGTGGTACTTGGTTATGGAGCTGCAGAAAGCTGATACAAAGGTGCAATTAGGGCAACAAAGCAAAAAAACTTGGCCATTTGGAAGGAGAGACTCATAAAGAAATAAGACAAGAACCCAGTGTGATGCTTTGAATGAAAGTGCTCCCATAGGTTCGTCGTATGAATTGATACTTGGTTCCCAGTTGATGGAATTATTTGAGAAGGATTAGGAGTTGTGACTTTGCTGGAAGAGGTATGTCACTGGGGCTAGCTTTGAGGTTTTTAAGGCTCTAGCTATTTCCACTTAGCTCTCTCTGCCTTGTGGTTGTGTCTTAAGATTCATGTTCTTAGCTACTTCTCTAGTGCCATTTTTGCCCACCCTCTGCTATGTTCCCTGCCTCAATGTTCATATTTTTTGCATCTAATTTTTTGCATCTAATGTTTTGCATCTGTGAGTCATAATGAAATGCTTTCTCTTATTATTTATCTTAGTCATGGTGTTTTGTCACAGCAATAGAAAGGTAACTAAGATACCCAGTGAAGACATTCATCAGATGCAGGATAAAGTCAGAATCAGAGGAAGGATATAGAGCCTCCAGAGAGGAGGAGTGGTACCTGATGGGATTTCCTTGGGGCTTGACCTTTTATATGGTTGGTTGCTGTGTTCTGGGCTGGTGGTGGGCTCTGCTCCTGGGGCCTCATGCAGCTGGACTTGTATACTCACTTATCTCATCTCGTCTCATCATCTCAATTCCGGTCTCCAAATGATGAGTAAACAGGCAGAGAGGAGTTACACTCAGGTTGTCTTAGTTCCCTTGACTGCCATCTTGACATAGGCAAGGCTTACCCGAGGGTATGTGTGTGTCTCAATTGAAGAATTGCCAATATCAGATTGGCTTTGGGCATGTCTGTGGGGGATTGCCTTGATTATTAATTGATGTAGGAGGGCCCAACCCAAGATGTAGGGCACCCTCTTCAGGCAGGCAGTTTTGGGCTGTACAGAAAGCTTGCTAAGCATATGCTTCAAAGCAAGCCAGCCAGGAGAGTTCCTCATTGCTTTCTGCCTGAAGTTTCTGCCCGAGTGCCTGCTCTGACTTCCCTCAGTGGTGGGCTATGACCTGGAAATGTAAGCCAAATTATTTCCCTCCCTTTAGCTGCTTTTTGTCAGAGTGTTTCATCACAGCAATGGGAAGGAGACAAGGACATGTCTATTTGAACCATGTTTTCAGAAGAGAGAGGGTAGAGCATTGACGGTCATCTCTGTGCTGGGTATGTGATAATGTAAGCAGATTCCAGGGCCCGCTTCCAGTGTTCTTCATGTGGATTTGATGAGAGTTGTAGGTGAATGGGTGATAACTAGCCACTGTCTCTCCAAGGAGCAGGCTTTGTAGATTAATCTGGCACAGGTAACTGTTTGGTAGAGGACTGGGTAAGTTGTCTCTTGTTTCCATAGCATATTCTGAGTTCTTTTCTTTATTTTCTCTTTTAGACTTATTTTTTTAATTAAACATTTATCTATTTAATTTTATGTGTATCCATGTGTGCCTGAGTGAGTGTACGTAAAGAGCGTTGTGCGCTACCATGTGGATGTTAGGAACAGAACCTCTGTCTTCTTCAAGAGCAGTAATTGCTCTTATCCACTGAGCCATCTCTCCAGTACCTAGATTTATTTGTTTTACTATTTTATGTTTATGGATATTTTGCCTACATGTATGTACATATACCCCTTGCATGCCTGGTCCCTGCAGAGGTCAGAAGAGGGCATTGGATCTCTTGGAACTGGAGTTAAAAACGGTTGTGACTCACCATGGGTGCTGGAAATGAAACCAGGTTCTCTACAAGAGAGCTACAAGTGTTATCAAGCAGTGAGCTATCGCTCCAGGCCTTGTCTGAGTTTCTTTATTCAGTCCTTCACTGTTCCTTCAGCCAACACTGAATTAGAGCTGCCAACATGGCAAAGACAAGCCTTAGTGTCTCCCCCAGAGCATTGGCTGTCTGTGGCAGGGACGGACTTGAGACCAGTCAGTTTTAGTTCTGAGGCGAGTGTTCTCAGGGAAGGCACCTGCCCCAGGATGTAACAAAGTCAGTCTTGTTGGAGATTGATAGATAGGTGAAGCCAGGAAAGCTGAAAACAATCAAACTAGCAAACAGCCCACTGGAAGGGACTGGGCAGATAGTTCAATTGTCAAAGTAATTGTGTGCAAGCCTGAGGATCTGAGTTTGAAACTGTAGAACTCACTTTTAAAACCAAATTGGCATGTTGGTACACGTTTATGAGCCCAGTTCTAGGAAGGCAGAGATGGTGTGGCTCTGGAGCTCACTTGCTGTCCAGCCAGTCTTATCTGATGGGCCTCAGGCTAGTGAGGGACCCTGTTTCAAAGAAAGGTAGATAACAGCCAAGAAAAACACCTAAGCTTGTCCTCTGCCTTTATGTGCATGTGTGTGTGTGTGAGCATGCACAAACAGAATAAAAACCAAAGCTGAGAAAGAGCCTAGAGTGTTCAGAGGCGAGAGTGCTGGCTGATGGAACCCATTTTCCCAGAGTCATGCCCTGGGCTTCAGTATGATCGATTGCTGTGTTCAGGGCTGGTGGTGGGCCCTGCTCCCAGAGGCCTCATGCAGCTGGACTTGAAAACCTGCTCAGCATTATTAATCTCCAGATCCCAGTTTACCAGAAAGTAAGGAGAGTTGCTTCCTGCTTTCCATCTATAAGCATCTTTTTGCTCAATTTGCTGTGTAGCCCTAGCCTGGGGGGGTTGATCTATTGAGTCTGGACGGGTATTGTGGGTAAGTCTTTAATCAGTGCTGGGTGTTGTGTACTGTGCTGGAGGCATTTATGTGTACTGTGTGAGGACAACTTCTTGGTCCAGAGGGATTGTAAGAAGTACATTCAAACACAAGACAGGTCTTGTTTGGTAGCAGACCCCACTTCCCAGCTGTAGATTGCTCAGATGCAGGTAGAAATCTGTGTAAGCTGATTTGCATTGGAATTGACTCTGCATCCTATTGCCAGGTCCCATTATGGACTATGTGGTCACTAGAATGGCCTGCTATCTGAAGGGCTCAGAGACTGTTTGCAGGTGGGCTGATGAGTCCTGGCAGTCCTTTGCTGGTTGGATAATTTCTGATATTTACTGCACCCTCCATCTGTAGACTGTAGACTAGATAGCCATTGCTACCCTGTGGTGCTGTCATGAGGATTAAATGCCAGCACAGGAGACATTAAGATTTATTGGACTTTCCCTGCTATGGTCTAGTAGGAAAATGGATCTTGCAGACTGACTGTGACAAGGTTGAACATGCAAGATGTTGTTCTTGCCTCACGAAGGGACCAGAGGGCTCCTATAAGGAGGGGCTGCCTAGGATGGCTTCCTCACAGGGTCCCTGGTGAACTTGGGAGGCTGTTGAAGACATGAGGAGAACAAAGGTAGGTAATGAGAGCAGGAGACTGTGGTGGGCTGCCCAGACTCGGCACTGGATGCTGAGAGAGAGGACAAATGGGAGACAGACAGGGCCAAGGGCAGTGAGCCAGGCAGGTAGCCTGGAAGGGGCTCGATGGCCCAGTTTCTAAGTTTGTGAGTCCTTTGCATTTTCAAAATAAATGCATTGGGGTTTCGCCTAAGGTCCAGCTAGCCAGTTGTGAGGAAACAGTCCAGTGCCATTTACTGTATTTCAGTGTTGTGTGGTTGTTAATTGTGTCTATAGTAAAAACCCGTGTGCCTGTGCATGTAGGTGAATCTTCCTTGTCTGTTTTTCTACCTTATTCATTGAGGCAAGAGCTTTCAGTCAAACCCAGAACCCACTGATACGGTCAGTGTCTCTGGTCAGCTTGCTCTGGGGATCCCCATTGTCTTTCTTCACAGGCTGGAATTGCAGGCAGGCTGACAGGCCCTGTAGTTATGTGAGTTCTGGAGATCTGAACTCTGGTCCTCTTGCTTGTGGTGCAAGTTCTTAACCACTGAGCCAGCTCCATAGCCCTGTACTCTGAATTTTTACATGCATGTAAGCCTTGGTTGTCTGGTTGCTTTAGCTTGGCATGTTCTTGAGGTTTTCTATCTTGTATAATGTGTCAGTACTTCCTTCTTTTATATGGCTGAGCCATTTCCCACTCTATGGATAGACTTCACATTTATTCCTCTGTCATTGGACACTGGGTCATTTATGTCCTCAGGCTACTTCACCTAGTCCTGTTTTGATCTTTCTTATATAAGTACTGGTTTGGACATGTGTTCAATTCTTTTGCAGGTAGGTCTGGGTGTGGTCAGGTACACACCTCTCTCTCTCTCTTTCCTGAGCCCTAAGGCAGAGATGCAGCCCTCCTTGGGTGGTCTCCTTGGCTGTCCTCTTCCCTGCACATACTAGCATGCTTATTTAGGGAATGGTGAGCCCTTCTCTGCCTCTTAGGGAACCAGAACTTAGGCAGTGGCGATCCTGAGCTTATTGCTGAGTCCCGAAAAGCAGAGCAGCCTGGCCTGGGGTCCCTCACCTTGACCACAAGAGTCCAGGCCAAGGTAAGTTTTGTCAAAGAGTAGATCTAAGTAAAACACACAGAGACAAAGGTGACTGTGCTGTCTGGGGCCAATGTCCTTGGCAAAAAGGTGCTGGGCTCAAACTAAGGACCTTGGTCCCAGGGTTCTAGACCCTGCATCTCTAGCTCTATGCGCTCAGTTCTTCATGTGGCCTCTTTTTGGCTTCTGGACTTTACAGTGGCTTTTTTCTCCTTTTTTGCTTTCTTTTCTTTCTCTTTCTTTTTTCCTTTTTCTTTTATTTTTTATTTTTATTTTTTTTTGTAGTTCAGTCCTTTGATTCCCAAGATGTGAAAGGGACTAGAGGGACAGGCTGGTGCTGTTGTCTTGTCAGGTAGTAGAAGGCTGCGTCTTCCTACCTGTGATTGTAGTCCCTGTACCGTGGATAATGTTCAGAGTAGTGAGTTGCTTTTGGCAGTAAGGTTTCTCTGGCCTGGTTCCCATACATCCAGCTGAAGGAGGTCTGTTAGTCACTCATCATATGTGCAGAGCCCCTACTCTGCATGGGCTCTGAGACTGCATCCCTGGCTGGCTGGCTGGCTGGAAGACAGCAACAGCAACGGTAGGTCTCTGACTACACTTCCAATTCTGTGGCCAACTGCTAGGAGTTGGGCTCTTGAATGGGAGGCAGATGTGTCCCAAATCCTAGAGGACAGAGCAGGATACACTGGGAGGAAGGAAAGGAGACTGCTTTTTAGAAAGGAATGTATATTCCAGGCCTCTCTGCTTCTTCTTCTCCAAGCAGAGATATAGGGGCCCTTGTGGACTTGGTGTGAACTTGTGTGTGTAATGTCCACAGGCCTGTCTGCCACACTCGAGGGACACAAAACTGGGCAATTTAACTATCAGCCATGCACCACACACATACACTCTCTCTCCCTTTTCCCTCCCCCCCAAACACACACACACACACACACACACACACACACACACACACACACACAGAGTTGTGGAAGCCCTCAGCACTAGTCCATGTTGTCCACAGAGTTGGGTCTGGAGCACACAAAAGGAATCTGCCCTTGCTTCTTACTTAGCTGCTGCTGGGGTCCCATCATTGCATTTGACCCTTGGCTTACGGCAGCATCATAAAAACCGTGTTCTCCTTGCATGCTAATTTTTGCCTGTGTCCAAATCTCCCTCTTAAGGACACCACGAAAGCCAGTGTTCCAGCTCATTCTTCCTCCCAAATGCCCTTTGAGGTTTCGAAAGCTGTACTCAGCCAAAGCTTTTGCTTCTAAATGTGGCCTTTCTCCCCCAGCCTGCCTTAAAACAGGAAGTTTGCTCAGAATTAAGTATGCATGGTTGATATATTTGGGGCCACTCTTGGTGACATGCCTTGCTTCAGAGTTTTGGCTTACCTTGGTGGGAATTGACTGAGAATGTAGGAGTTCTGGGTGGAGGAGAGGCACATACCACCGTCCTGCTTATTCTTCTGAATCCCAGTGAGATCACAGAGAATCTGGGTCACTCAACACTCAATATTCATCTCCTATGTGTCTATGCTAGGGAACAAACTCTTCAGCCCAGATAAATCAGTACCTCCCTCTGTAGCTGGCAGGCCTCATGTAATTAGTTTATCAGGGAAAATTTGACTAGTATTGACGGGAGATGGGGTTGGCATAGCAAGCAGCAATGGCTAACTATCTTATCAGGGAAATCAAAAGTGTCTATGGAATTACAGTGACTCTGTTATATTGCTCGGCCACTCCATCAAGTTAATCCTCCAGAGGGTGATTAGGTGTAACATCAATGCATAGATACGAGAAACCCAACATATGGATTTACAGACAAAGTAATTATGCATTTACATTTTTTCCATCACAGTGTTTCAGGGACCTGCTGGTCCAGGGGGATCTGCCTTTTGTCGTCTGGGAGGATGACATTGTAAACTTTTGGTTTGGTGGATTCTTCTTCCCTATGATCTCAGCCAGGGCATTGCAGTCCTGGGGACGCTTAGAGGACTCATGGTGTAACAGTATCTGGGGGACAGAGGAAATGACTTTGGTTACTCTTGCTTCCCTCTTCTGTGGTTCTGGAAAAGATAGTGTTTGAATCTGCTGTCAGGATTTGAGTCTGAAATGTCCCCAAGAGGCTCATAGTTTGTAAGCTTGGTGGCCAGCTAGAGGCCTTTTAGGAGGTAGTTTCTAGCTGGCAGATGTAGATCACCAATGCAGAGCCTTTGAAGGTCCCTGCCAGGTCCCTGGTTCCTGTTTGCTCTCTGCTTCCTTGTCTGCTGGGATGTGATCAGCTGTCCTCTGCCATGTACTCCAGGCTCCATGATGCTCTGCTCCAGTGCCAAGGCTGAGCACCTTTGGACTGAATCACTGAGGCAAGGTTAATATTTCCTCTTTTTAATTTGTTCCATCAGTTCTTTTGTCTCAATGATATCAAAGTAATTAATACTTTATTATATTGTTATCAGGGAACAGTACAATCTAGATTGTAAAGAAAAGATACTACTTCCAGGTCTGGAGGTTGTGAAGTCCATTATTAAAGAACTAGATATGGGGCTTGTAATGCTTTGGTGAAGAGACAGCGTATGCTCAGGTGTCTCTTCCTCTAAAGTCACTGATGCCTTGGGCCCTGATCTAATCCTCATTGTTTTCTGGAGCTCTGCCTTCCAGTCCCATCAGCCCATCGGTGAGGAGATTATGTTTCTAGCATGTGAACTTTGGAGAACCCATCCAAAGCCTGGCGGATGCTCTAGCTTAGGGATTCCCCCAAAGAATGCAAGAAGGGCTCTGTTTGGAGATTGATATCTCTCTACCTCTGATGCTAGCTAGCATCAACTCTGATGCCATGTGTCTTGTGTGGAGTTATTTAGGTGTGTATAAATTGAGTGTGTATACCTAGATCTGGTGTGCTTTGTGGTTGTAGGTCAGAGTTCAGTGTTGGGTTTCTTCCTTTATCGTTTCCACTTTGGTTTTTTGAGGTAGTGTCTAAACCTCACTGAATCCTCCTGTCTCTGACCACAATGCTGAGGTTATAGGTACGCACTGCCACACACTCCGTTTTTGCATTAGTGCTGATGCAGACTTTAAATCCACTCGCTTGTGCTGCACTTTACTGAGCGAGCCATCTTTCTAGACGCCTGACTCATCCTGTCAAAGGAAGTTTATTTTTTGACTGTGTGCATGTACATGTGAGTGCAGCCTGTGGAGGCC
The DNA here is from genome assembly GCA_021653895.1 of Mastomys natalensis. Classification (NCBI taxonomy): domain Eukaryota; kingdom Metazoa; phylum Chordata; class Mammalia; order Rodentia; family Muridae; genus Mastomys; species Mastomys natalensis. The sequence goes on from JAJTUV010000307.1 coordinate 1,319,479, forward strand.
TGAGGAGGCCAGTCTTCAATCCCTTGGAGCTGGAGTGAGAGGTGGTCCTGAGCTTTATGCCTTGGGTGCTGGCAACTGAGCTCAGGTGCTCTGGGAGAGCGGTGAGCTCTCACCTGCCAAACCACCTCTGTAGCCCTGCTTGGCGCATCTTCTAAACATAAAAATAAAAGCAAATGAGTTCAGTGGCAACAACCTCAGACTTACCCCGGAACCTTGATCAGATCGTGACTGGATTCTCCCCTTCTGAGAAAGCATGATTGCCCTTTCCAGAATGTTCTCTTCTCAGATCACCGTTACAGGTGTGATGCTAAGAGAGTGAAGTCCCATGTGCAGGAATGTTGTGGTAATTCAGTACTTGTCTTTGAGGCTGCTTTGTCTAGAGGGTTGCAGGCACCAGAGGAGGCATGGGGCTGGGAGTGTGGTGTGCTGTCAGTCACTCGTAGCTGCTCCCTTTCAGCTGAGATGTGAGTGAGGAGGAGCTTGTTTCCAGCAGACTGGAGTTTACCTTCAGGCTTGGTTAGGAGTGGACTGTGGGTTTGGGCCAGCATGGGTGTGCTGAGATGTCAGGGTTAGATCCAAAAAGATAGGAGCTTTGGAAAAGTGGATGGACACAGCTGCTTATTCTGATCTGTAGGAAGTTGCCTTAATGGGATGAACCAGCTTCGAGAGCAGTGTCTGGGAACCTGGGGCCTGGGGCAAAGCAAGGTGTCTTGAAGAGGCTTACTTTTACTGTAAATAAAATCCGCATTACGAAATTTCATTAAAAGATAACCACAATACATCCTTTTGGGAAGCTTTGAAGGGGAAGTAGGTGCAGCCTCTGATTGCTCCGACTGGGCACTTATTTACAAGGGGCTTCTAGAGAGCACTTACAGAGACAGCACGTTTCATGCCATTAATATAGATTGCTTTGGTTTTCTCAGGCTCCTGTGATCTTAATTACCATTTAAAAAATAATGATTTCCTTTTCTTGGTCATTTAAAGATGATCACTAAAAACAAACCAACGAAAGGTTTAGAATGTCCTTGAACCTGCTGCTGTGCTTTCTTTGGAGGGCTGATTTTCCTGTGGTCAAGAGTTTCGATGGGGGGGGGGAGGTGTAGGATGGAGGCTTGAGAGGTGGGGTAGGGCAGACTGCCCAGGGTCACTTCCCAGATCTGGCATGTGTATGGGGTGGAGTCACTTCTGCATGCCTTAGTTTGTTCCTCTGTGAAGTGAGGAGAGTATTGCAGTTGTGATCGGAGTGACGTGGTGTTTGCATGTTCTCGTGTCTGCAGGCATCTCATAAACGCGTGTACGCCTGTAATTATTTAATGGGTTTTGGCCAAATCCACACTTTTAATTATCTTTATCCTCACTGTGGACAATACTTGACAGGCAATGGTTAAGGGAGGAGAGAGGTGTTTTGGCTCCTATTTATCAGGGGGCAGATACTGCCATCATGGTGGTAGAGACCGGGGTGGCTCTGGGCATAGTGGTATGGTGTGAGAAAGTCACTCTCACTTGGGAGGGATTGAGAGGCAGAGACCTTGGGCTGGAGCCAGAAGCCGCCTTTCAAGGCCTACCCTTAGTGACCCACCTCTGCAGGTAGACCACAGTTCCAGACAGTCCAGGAGCTCCCCAAACACCATCACTGACTGGGGCTAGGTTCACATATGGGCATCTGTGGGGGATATTTCACATTCAGTAACTGCTTACCAAATGGGAGACAGTGCTGAGGGGTGAGGGGAAGAAGAACTGCCAGGGCAGGGTCCTGGAAGCAGCTGCAGTTAGTAGGTGCTTTAAAGAGTAGATGTGAGTTCATGATATGGAGAAACCCAGGGCAATCTGGCCTTAGTCTATCTGAAGGCGCTAAGGTGTGAGAGTGTGCTTGACACCTAGCTCCATGGCAATGACTGGATAGTCAGCCAAGCTGGATCTTTTTAAATGTTCTTGGGATCTACACTGTCTGCTCACAGCAGTGGGCAGTTGTGGAAGGACTTGGGGCCACTGAATAACACTGGCTGATGTATTAGGGTTTTCTAGAAAAAGAAAGTTGATAGACTGAATCTATATTAAAAAGGGATTTTAAAGACCAGCTTATGTGGTGGGGGTTGAGCAGCCTTAACACTGGGGGAGGGGAACCTGAGGATTGACAGCTGACTCTGCAGTCCTTATCACTAACTGAAGGACTGGAAGATTCTTGGAGAGCCACTGGTCCACAGTGGAAGCCCTAAGAAGCTGGGTTTTGATGTCAGGGAGGAAAGCAGCAGCAGCAGCAGCAGCAGCAGCAGCAGCATAGAAGAACTCACAAGCTAGATAGGAAGGCAAGCAGGCTAAAAGCAAAGCTTTCCCTTGAACCATCTTTTATCTGGCTACCACTGGAAGATGCTGCCCACATTTAGGGTGAGTCTTTCACACTTCAGATAACCTGATAAAATCCCTCAGGGCTGTGCCCAGCAGGCTGTCTCTTAATGGATTGAAGATCTAGGCAAGTTGACTACCAGGATGAACCATCACAGGAAAGATCTAGAGGGAGGCAGATAAAGAAGAGGGTCTGGGGGGAATCTGTGACTGTAGTGGAATGGCCAGCAGTGAGCCTGGTGCTATTAGTTGAGGAGGAGCAGCTCGTGGTGAGGGAGGTGTTTAGTCGTGGGGAGAGATGACCCTGATTTCTGAGCCCAGGCACAGGCCTTGTCATGTGTATGAGAGGGAAGTCTTTGCTGACAGATCCTGGGCCAAGAAGTTGTGGGGCTCTGGAACAGTTTAAGGAGTTGGGAGTCCACAAGTAGATAGTGACAGTTCTGTGGATGTGACGTGGATGGGAGGAGTTGGAAGAAGAGATACAGCTAAGGGACATGGAGCTAGGACCCTCAGCAGGACAGAAGAGGAGGGGGTGATACCCAGGAAGACCCTGGAGGAGGAGAGGGTGCTGGGGAAAGAATCTGGGTGAGAGAACCTGTGGTTAGGATGGCCTGTGGGTATTTCTCAGTTGCTTGGTGGCCTGGTACTAGTGGGCTCAGAGATTAGAGTGTGTCCCGTCTGTGTGTGGCTATAGGGATGTAAGGACAGGGGAGCACTGGCGAGTGGCATGGGAACGTGGACCTTAATCCCAGCTAGCTCTGGAAGCATTATCAGCCTCTGAAGCTCTGTGGCCAGAGTCTGTTCTTATCTCAGTTCCTGAGGCAGCCGTCCTGGCGTGGCTTCCCTGTGTCACAGCAGGCTGTCTTGTGGGCTGTGCTGAAGGCACCAGGCTCAGTGCCATGGCCATTCACTGCAGCAGGATGGGCTTCTGAGTCACAAGGGTGCCAGGACTCTCTTCCTTGGAGGCTGTGGACAGAGGCTACCTTGATTTTTGCCACAGGGGCCTCTTTCCACAGCTCATGTCTGGCCTTGCTAAAACTTGCAAATGAATTGAGAGCAGGAGTAGACACAGGACAGAAATTAGTTAGTCCTTCTGTGACCCACTCCTGTCAGCTGCCTTATTTGATTGGGGGACCCACACTAACTGGGAGAGACGTGCAAACAGCAGGAGGTGGGTGTTTTTGGCAGTCACCCTGAAAGTTCATTCATCCTAGTCTCTGTGGCTTGTGACTTCCTTCTGGGGTTTCCCTGGGCACCTGCCCCCTCCAGATATGCTGGGTTTCTGCTTTCTAGCACATAACACACAATACAGGCATGAAGTAGATAATGGAGTCCTGTTAGAAAAGGGGTAGTGGACTCTGGCCTGAAGGACAGTGGATCCTATGATCCTAAGGCAGAACCCCTGCAGGGAAACACATGGAACTCAGTGTACTTAAAGTTCATTTTATTTTTACTTTTGTCTATCTGTCTATCTATCTATCTATCTATCTATCTATCTATCTATCTATCTATCTATCTGTGTGTATGTGTGCTACATGTTCCACATTGTGTAAGTGGAGGTCAGAGGACAACTTGAGTAAATTGTCTCCTTTTTGATATCATATATATATATATATATTGGTAAATATATAGATAAGTGATAAAACATTTCACTTAGAAATCAATATGCCCCCTGTTCATAAATGGATGTCCCCTGACATGCTTTTCTATTTCAAAGTATACATGTGTGTATATTGCCAGGCATGGTAGCTCACACCTTCAATCCCTGCACTCACAAAACAGAGGCAGTCAGAGCTCTGTGAGTTTGAGGCCAGCCTGATCTACACATAGAAGAGTTTGAAGCTAGCCAGAGCTAGAAAACATATTTTTTTCCATTGTTTATATTCATGTGTATATTGCAGTGTGCTATATAAGGACATCTTCATGCTGAGCCTGATCCCTGACATAGGCCCTGCCTTTTTATAAATTCTCACATGACTGTGGTTAACCTTTGGGAGTGGCAGGGAGAAGGCAAGCCTTGTAGAGGCCTGGGTGGAGCCAGGACTCACCCTGGGTAGGTTTGGGTGTATCCACTTAGAACCTTGAAGTGGGGATGGGTGGAGTCACTTCTGAGAGGAACCCCAGCCTGCTCTTACCTGGACACTGTCCAAGCCCTTCCCAGTTGTCCCCTTCCAGGAAGCTCTGTGCATGTTTTTTAAGCCACGGCTGGGCAGCCACTCAACTCCCTTTTATTCTGTAACTAAATAGAACTCTATCTGCAGAAAGGGATGCCCAGACGGATGGGCTTTAGGCTTTGGTTGTGGGCCCCTGGCCTATGCAAGGAGCAAATGCAATACCCAGTTACTTTTCTCTGATGGTTGCAGGCACAGGGCTGTAGCCCTGTTGAATCTGGTTGACTCTGTCATACCTGTGCACTGTAGAAGTGGTTGGGACACTTTGAGGCTATAGGGTGATGTTCGTATTGCTACTTTCAGCCTGTGGGTCCTCAGGAAAGTTAATTGTTTTGGGTTTACTGTTAAGTTCTAGTAACCATGGAACATATTGAAAGTGTCCCCAAGATCAGAGTCCCAAAGGGTCAGCTGGGTATCTGATGCAGAATTACCAGATAACAGAGAAGACACTGTGAAGAGCCAGTTCCTGCACTGTGAGCCCAGGAAAGTCCCTTGCTTCCTCTCAGCTTTGTCTGGAGAACCCACTGGTATCACCAGGACGTCTGCTTGTGTCTAGGCTCCGTGTAGGCCTGGGGTCCATAGAGGTCCACAGTAGGCAGCGTTCAGTGGAACTGTCAGGACAGGGTAGAACAGATGTGCTGTGCTGTGAGGAGTCCTTCCTTGGGGTGATGTAAACAAGGTTGCCCCCCTCTTTATAAGACCACAGTAGTGACCAAAGTAGAATTACAGCACAGCTTATCCTGGGGTTAACACATCCCAGCCCTTGCTGGCCCTCTGGACAGTGCCCCCACAATGCAATGCCTTTAAAGGTTTTAGGTGGTATGGTGCTTAGGAGCCATAACTTGTCCCGGGTTTTAGTTCCTACCTGCTCTTTTAGTCTTGAACCTGTGTGCATTGAGCAACCTGCTGACTGAACATGTAGACTTGAGTGGCTGGTTAAGTGATGCTCCCGTGATAGCATTATGTGCTGTGACCTCCCCCCCACCATGCTCCTATGATAGCATTATGTGCTGTGACCCCCCCCACCCCCCAGGCATCAGTAGCTCACTGCTTATATTTCAGAGGAACAAAGAGCAGGGACACAGATGGATCTCTGTGTGACCAGAGCATGGGGTATTGAATGTCCTTTCTGTGCTGTAACCATCAATCTATGTTAGACAGGGACGTGGCTGGAGTGTGACTGATGCTGGAAGGATCTGGAGGGGAAAGTATTACTGAGAATATTTCATCTAAAAGGGACTTTGTGACAAGGTGTGCTCATGACAGCCCTTGTGTGATGTTTGATGGGATTTTGTGCGACTTTTGTTTTGACATCTGGCTGGTTTTATGAGAGCTTTTCTATAAAAACCCAGAGACCAGTGGCTAGCCAGAAACCTGTATTGAGCTGCACAGGGAGGCTGGGGTTCCCAGAGTGTTCGAGTGTCTTGGTTAATATTCTTGTTGTGACCGAATACTGGACAAAGGCAACTTAGGGAAAGAAGGGTTAATTTTGGCTCACAGTGCATTCTGGTTAGGGATGGTAGTGGCAGCAGGAGCATGAGGTGATTAGAGACATTGTATCTACAGTCAGGACTCAGAGAAGGATCTTTCTCTCAGCTTTCTCTCCCTCTTCCTCCCCCTCCCTTTCTTTTCTCCTTTTAATTCATCTATCTCCCAGCTGTGGAATGGTGCTGCCCACACTTTTAGGGTGTGTTTTCTCACTTCAATTATCCCAGTCTAGAACTCACAAACATGCCCAGAGACTTGTCTCCTAAGTAGTTCATGATCTTGTTATCAGTCAACATTAACCATTATAGCTGGGCTGCTGTCAGCCATGATGTTTGTTGCTTTTGAGTATATTCAAGCACTTAACTTTTCCTGCTGTCTGGCTCAGTGAATGTAGATAGTAGCCTTATGCTTCCTCCTTGTCTTAGGTTTTTGTGTCCAAAATTGGGGTGTTGAATGTAACCCCCTCTCTTGTGAGTTTCTGTAGTGGTAAACTTAGGTCCATTAAATTCAGGGTGCCTCCAGAGGTCACCGTTGCAGCTGTTCCATGGCTTTTACCATGGTTTGCTCTGATTGGGTCCATTCGGAAGTTGGAGACCCGGTTCCTGGTTAGTCTTCATCTTATTTCCTTCCTGGCCAAGGCTGGGAGCTCCTTTGGGAGTTGGCTTCCATAGTGTCGATCTGTGAATGCCCTGCTGTGTGGATCTGAGACCTAGTGAGGATTACTGAGTGTTGTGTTGAACTGACTGTATGATAATAGGCTGTCCTATGTTTACTGGAAGGTGAATTTGCCTAGAGGGAACATGGTACAGCCCTCTGCCTTCTGGCTGCCCTCTGTATCTGGGATTTGTCATTTCATCCTGTCTTTCTGAGTAAGGCACATTTCCAGTGCAGTGTGGTGGCCCCTTTGAAGCAGAGGGGTGCTGGCTGCAGAAGCCTGAGTGGTGGAGGCTGAGGGGTAGTACTTTTTGTTTGATATGTGCAAGGAGGTGTTCCCAGTGCAGGATAGGGTAGGGCCTCCAGGCTAGAAGGCAGCACATCACCCGCCTGTTCTTGGCCTCAGAGTCTTTGTCCAGAAATAAGAGCACATTACACCTGGTATGAACTCCATAAGCAACACTCGGACTAGTTTGTGGAGTGTCTAGTCCTACTTGGTTAGAGTGAAGCTTATGCTTATTGCCATGGTGACAGTCATGGTGGTTGGTAGTCATACTGATGGTGGCAGTGTTGCTTGTAAGGATAATATTGGTGGTGGTGAGGTGACAGTAGTGGAGATGATTGTTACACTGACATTGACAGTGGTGGAGGCATCAGTGCTGATGTGGGTGGTGTGGTGATGGCTTTCGTGGTGACGTAGGTGCCGTGATGGTACTGACGATGGTGGTAGCAGTGGTGGTTATAGGGGTGGTATGATAATGGAATCGATGGTGGTGATGTTGTCAGTGGTGGCCTTGATGATTTTGTAGATGTTGTGATAGCGTTGATGATGGTGGTGGTAGCTGCTGGTTATGATACTGATGGTGATAACAGTGGTGGTGGTGGAGGTGCTCATGTGCTGATGGATGGGGCAGTAGTGGTGATTTGCTGATGCTGCCTGTGTGACGTTACTGATATGGGGGCAATGGTGGTGGCAGTGCAGTGGTGGGGGATGGTACTGATGTGACATTGTTGATGGTCATGACTGGTGGTGGCAGTGATAGCCATATATTGATGGTGCCGATGGGAATCGGTGGTGGTGAGGTGGGTGACGGTGCGGATGCATTGTAGTCGATGGTGGTGTGGTCATGATGCTGATTTGACATGATTGATGATGGTGGGGGGACCATGATGACATGGTGTGATTGATGGTGATGGTGGGTTGGGTGATGGTGCTGCTGCCACATGATTGCTGGTGACAGTGGCAATGTTGGTGGTACTGCTAGTGTTGGTAGATCATGGATGTGGGGATGCTGATAGACTTCCTTGTCTGTTGCACCAAATCCTCCTGGGCCTCTGTCATTAGCTGTTGTCCTCCTTTGTGGCTGGGAAATTTTCTGTGGCACATTTTGTGGAAGAAAGCTTGCATGTATGTTGGTGCCATGGTGGCTGTCGGCGCTCAGCTCTGGTACCACTCAGAGCACCGTGAGGAAGGGCCATGCGAAGCCACAGGGAACTACAAGGGAGTGTGTTTTCTCATGTCCAGTCTGATGGAGCTTTAAAAGTTACATATGGAACAGGAGTGGAAAGATGTTCATTTTTCTGTTCAGACCCTTGAAAACAATCCTGAGCGCTCCCGTCTGCTGAGCCTCATGGCAGACACGCTGTGGTGTGCGTTTTGCTGTCTTGCTCTCGCCTGTCTGCCCCAGTTCATCTGCTCCAGCTTTTGTCTTATTCAGCAGCTACTCCATAAGCAAGCAAATAGGGTTTTATAGCCTCTCGCTAAGTATTTCTCATCTCTTGCTAAGTATTTCTACCACAGTGCAAAAGCAATTTTATTATGTGAGGCTGTATTTTTATAGTCAATTGAAACGACTATTAAAATATAGCATTGCTTGTAGGGCTCATAGCAGCTCTGCCCTTGCCAGCTACTGAGTCCTGAAAATAGAGGCCTTCTGGGGAATGAGGGCCTGTACCTTGGGCCTGAGGCCTATGCCTGCTTGTGGGCCCTCCATGTGTGTTACTTGTTTTGATGCTAGGACAAAATATTCAATGAAAGCAACTTAAGGAAGGCGGGGTTTATTTTGGCTTACAGTATGAGGGAATACAGTCCATCATGGTGGGAAATACGTGGTGGCAGGGGTGCGAGGCATGCCGTGTCTATACTCAGGAAGGGGGGAGAGAGAGAGAGAGAGAGAGAGAGAGAGATTGAGAGAGAGAAGGAGGAGGAGGAGGAAGAGGAGAGGAGGAGGGGAAGAGGAGGAGGAGAAGGAGGAGGAGGGAGGGAGAGAGAAAGAAAGAGACTGGTGCTTAATTTGCGTTCTCTTTTTTAAATTAAGTCCAGGACCTCAGCCTAAGGCATAGTGCTCCCCACAGTGGATGGTTTTTTGTTTTTTTGTTTTTGTTTTTGTTTTTCCTTCAGTTAACCTAATCTAGATAATTTTTCACAGGCTTCCCTATCTGCTAGGTGATTTTGGATTCCCTCTGGTTGACCATCGAGACTTAGCATCACAGCTGGATCCCAAAGGTTCCACACTTAATTTAAGGCCTTGCAGTCACATCTTGAGCTTCTTTCCTGTAGTAACATATATATGTACTTCGTATGCTTTCCCTCTTTGAAAGTCCCTGCTTTTCGCTGGCCTTTCAAGTTCGTGGGTGTTCGGCCTGCTCATATTGTTAGGCCCACATCAACTAAATCATTTGGTAATTCTTTGGGCTTTGGAAACAGCGCAGTAGGGTACCCAGGGTGGTCTGGTACTTGTATAAGCTATGCTAGCAATTCTCCTGCCTCAGCCTTTTGAGTGACAAGATGACAGGTATAGGCCCCCATACCCAGCTCTGTGGTAATTCTATGCTTAATTTTTGGAAGAACTGTCAAAGTAGCTTCCCTAGCAGCCTCTGTACAGTATGCAATCTATCTGTAAAGGGCTCTGGCTTCTTCAAATGCTTGTGTTATAACTTTTTAATTATAGTCATCCCGGTTTGAAGTTTATAACAACTGTCAAGTAAGAGACTTTGCACTGGTATTTTGCATTGGGCTCTACGATGTAGCCAGTCTCAGAAATAAGCACCATCATGGGCTGGCAGGGTGTTTTGTGGAATGTCATTCATGAACAGGGGGTTTGGCTAAGAGTAGGTTTACCAGCCTGCTGAAGACAAAGGCCCTTGCTTTCCAGGTCTAAGGGATATCCCTGGCAGGTATAGGACCTGGAGCTGAATGTATATGTCCACTCTTTGTATTCAGGGTCTTGCTTATTTGTTCAGGCTGCTCTTGAACCCAAGATCCCTCTGGTTTGTCTTCTCAGCACTGAGGTTACAGCTGTATGCCACCATGCACCAGGCTCCCAGTGTCTGTTTGGGCAGTGTACTGTAGGCGGGATGTGATTCTCCACAGGTCTCAGTTGCTCAGTTCTCTGTGTTCATTGTTACATAATGCTCGTGAGTGTTTCTTTGCCCTCTGTGTCCAGGCAGCCCACCACAAACACTACTCCCAATTACTGTGCACTGTCTTCTCTGTGTTTTTGGGCACTGTCCAGGAAAGACAAATTTATCAAGCGTTTAACTAAGGCAAGATTTGTCTTGTGTCCTCTGGGAGCCAGGGTTGTGCTCTGGCTGCTCACTCCACAGTGCTAGAGGCAGGTGTTAGTTCCTCCTAGCCCTCATTCCTTATACAACAGACAGAAAAGACAGGTGCCTTGTCCAACCAAACCAGGCCCTGGGCTTTCTCCCTCAGGCTCTGCTGGCATGGGTCTGTCTGAAGTGCAAGCTGTCCTTCTCCTCAGCAGAGCATCTGGGACAAGCCCCAGCTGCCAGTGCCCAGTGTTGATTCTGCCTGGGAACAAGAGGGCAGTGTGTGGGCTGCTGGGCCATTAGCATCCGTATGCAAATATATCCCAGCAGTGCAACGCCCCCGCTCCCCCTGCCCCTCCTCCCGCACCCCCCCTCCCCCAGTGCCTCCCTAGCCTCAGCCAAAGTTTAGGAAATCCTGGGATTAACCCTGAAGAGTGAGGCTTGTGCTGGTTCTGACCTCTAGGCTCTAAGAGTGACCTTGGACCTTTATGCATCTTATAGTCCTGTAAGCATTTGGGCCATAGTGACAGGGAAGAGAGGTCCTGGGGTAGGGCAGGGGCCAGAAGGAGGATGTAAGATGTAGATGTCTGGAGTGTCACATTCACTGCCTTTGTGCTATGGGGAGACAGCTCCTCATAAATCTCAATCTCATCCTCTCTCTCTCTCTTTCTCTCTCTCTCTCTCTCTCTCTCTCTCTCTCTCTCTCTCTCTCTCTCTCTCTCTCTCTCTTGTGTGTGTGTTATATGCTGTGTGGGTGGGTGTATGTGCCCATATGTATACTGATAGAGTGCAGAGGTTGACATTTGACATCTTCCTGGATCACCTTCTCCCTTATGTTTTGAGACAGGGTCTCTCTCTGAACCCTGAGCCAGCCATCATCATCCACTTTCACGTTTACGGATGTGTTCTACGATGCCTGGCTTTTGTGTAAGTGCTGGGAACCCAAACTCAGGTCCTCATGCTTGCACAGCAAGCACTGAACCCACTGAGCCCCCTTTCTGGCACCCCTGTTCCCTCCTTAAGCTGAAGGTATTGTTCAGTGAGTACAGGCTTGGAGTGGCTCTGACTGGTACTACCTCCTGGCCAACACCTCATCCTTTCCCACTGGTGCTGTGGTGACTCTTGTCACTCTGTTTCACACGGTGAGAAACTGCACCAAAGGTGCAGAGCTGGGGCTTGCGGTTGAGCTCCTGTTGGCCCTTCACATCCCAGTGCTGGTCTCAGCTAGAATGAAGAGTCTGCTAGCCTTGAAGTGGAACCTTACAGGGAGGCAGCGGAGGGGAAGATTTGCTTCAGGGGGTGGTGTGGAGGGATCCTTTGTTTCTCAGGTACAGGACACACTTGCCTCCTGTCTTACTCATTGAATACACAGTGGGCAAATAGTGTGAAGGGAGCCTGCTTTCTGAGGAGATTTCTCATCATGGAAGGAGGAGGCAAAGGACTTGGCATGTTGACAAGTCATCTTACTGAATGAATAATGACTGGAAACTGCTCTGAGCTCTGCGCAGAGGCGAGCTGCAGGGAGGGCTGTCGCCAGCAGCCTCTGTGCAGCTCCTTCATTAACACCCCTGTGTGTCCCACTTTATTGTTTATCTCAAAGAGGGCTTGATTGTTTTTTAATCTTCAATTTTATTTTTTTTATCAAAGCTAAGTAATGAAATACTACACAGGAGGAATTTCAACAAACTATAGAGAATCAAAACTCATCTTTGGTAATGAGAGAGTTCTGTCCAGAGACTGTCTGCCACCACTGCTGTTTCCTCACTGACTTGCAGGATGGGTGGGTGGGGGCTCCTCAAGCTTTGGGGGACTTAGAGCTGCTCCTAGATGCTTTTACAGTGTGCAGCTTCTCCCAAAAGTTCACTCCCCTGGTCAAGGCTGAATTCCTATTGGTTGAAAGCAGGTTTTCAAAAAGGTTAAAGATGGAATTGTATCCTTATTTGTAAAAGCTCCACACAAGTACCTTAGATGTCTTTCAGCAGGGAAATGGGCAAACTCGTAGTGGCATATTTTATGTAACGAAAATGAACATGTGTGTATCTCAAAAGGTCAGGTAAGTAGGCCAGACATGAAGATAGATTTGTGCTTCCATGTGTGCTAACAGTAGATAGTTCTCTAGAGGGGACCCATATAGGAGGTCAGAGGATGGCCTTGACTGTTAGTCTTTGCTTCCCAGCTTGTATGAAAGGTGGCTCTCTTTTTGTTAGCTGTAGAATACACGTTCCCTGTCCCACAGGCTTCCTGGTGTTCTCCTACCTCCGCCTTCCACCTCATCATAGGAGCATCTCAGAACTTATCTTACTTTTGTATTGTGTATAAAATCATGGATCTGATTATCTGAGATATCCATTTGGATATATTCATTCAAAAGTACATATGTGGGCAAGGGAGATGGCTCAGTGGACCAAGAAGACCATGACGTGAGTTTGAATCTCTAGAACCTATGTAAAGCCAGACACAGTAGAATGTGTCTGTAATCCTGGTGCTCCTTTGGTAAGATGGGAGGCAGGAGGCAGCACCCACTGAAACTTGCGGTCTGCAGGAGCCAGCTCAGTGGGGGATTGTTTGAAAGGGAGGGAGGTGCCATGCATGGGTGCCACAGCAGGAACCTTGACAGATCGCATTTGCTGATGTCTGTGCCATCTCTGATAGACTCAGGAGGCAAGAGGTGATTGTCTAGCTGACATGGAAGTTCAGGAACTGCTGATACAGGGAGAGGCTGTCTCTGTCTGTCTGTTGATACTACAGTGTTAGTGCCCAGTGTATGTGTGGTTCCTTCCAGGTTTCAATGGATTGGGGACTGGTTACTCCTATATATCTGTGTTAGTTGGTCTTGCTGTTTAGTCCCATTAGGACTCTTGTAGGGATGGTTGGTTGCCTGCTGGTGTTCATGGGAAGAAGGCCAGTGGCTGGCCTTTGTGTTCCTTACTTGCTAATGTGGTTCATTGGGCACATTCCTTGGGGGATCCTTAATAATCCTTGACTAGGTGACAGGAAGTGTGCTGCAGTGTGGAGGCTGGACCTTCAGGACATGTCTGGGTAGACATCTGGAAGTGCTTCCCCTGGTCATGCCCCAGGTTAGCTCTATAGGTTCTAATGTGAACTAAAGCTAATGGTAGGGTTAGAATTGGGGCCATGTTTATGTCATCTTAAAGTCCTTTGTTGACGTATCAGTACAGCTTTGTGAAACCCTGTGTGTTGGGTACTGTGAAGCATAATTGTGAGAGGAGGGCACAGGGTGGCAGAGAAGGGAGTCATGTAAACAGTAGAGTCTCGGTAGTATTGTGGAGTGTGGTACTAGATGCCATATGCATCTGTACTCACATGTTGCGTGCGCATAGATACACACACACACACACACACATACATGAAAGAAAGAAGGAAGGAAGGAAGGAAAAGGAAAGAAAGAAAGAAAGAAAGAAAGAAAAAAAGATAGAAAGAAGGAAAGAAGGAAAGAAGGAAGGAAAAAAAAGAAAAGAAAGAAAGAAAGAAAGAAAGAAAGAAAGAAAGAAAGAGAGAAAAAGAAAGAAAAGCCTAACAGCATTCTGAAAGTTTCTTTGCCTTTCCCCTTATTGGTTACCATTCATTTTAGACTTTATGATTTGACATTGGTGAGGAGAAGAGAAAGTGGCCCGGTGCTCTGCAGGACAAGTCATTTGAAGTTTTTCAGATGCTCAGGAAGATGAATCAGGATATATGGCAAAGTGACATCATCACCAAGTATTATCACACAAATGTTCTGAGTTGAGCTTGTCTGGTCCCATGGTAGAGACCAGCTTGTCTCTGCCCAGGAGATCCCAGGTCTCAGTGTTATTACAAGACGGTGCCTTTTATATAGGACCAGGTTGACAGATTTTAGAGATGGAAGTCCTTGCCAGGTTTATAGCCAAATGAGTAGGATGGAGGCCCTGGCTGCCCTGTTCTCCACTAGAACTTTTCACAGGGGACGCTAGTGTTGGAGTCCATGGGTCTTGCCCTCAGTGGCTGCTGGTTTGCAGTGCCCATACCCAAGGAGCAAGTGCCTGGACACTTGAGAAGCAAGCGCCTGTGTTCTCCTACTGTTCTGTCTTGAAGGTGATTAAAGAGATTAGATCTCCTCCCTATCTAGTCTTTCCATCTCTTTGCCACTGAACAAAATTCATTGTAAGAGTAGATACATTTGCCCTCAGCCAAGTTCTCACCACCACCACAGCCCCCTCCCCCCCCAGCCTAGGTGTCGGTGTGCACATGTGCATGTGCATGTGCAGCATGTATGTGTAAGTCATAGTGCAACTCATCATTCCTTAGGTACTCTCTACTCTTTTTTTAATGATAGGATCTCTCAGTGGCCGGGAGCTCACAGTATAGGCCACAGTGGCTGCGTTTAAGCCTCAGGGAAACTCCTGTCGTTGACTCCCTAGTGCTGGGATTATTGGCAATTTTAGCTTTTACTTTTAAACATGGGTTCTAGAGATAGAACTCAGGTTCTCTGCGGAGGCAGTTCTTCAGAGTTCTTTCTTCTTTGTGGGTGGGCTTTCACAAGGCCATTGATGTGAGGACGGGAATTTTCTGTTCTAGGACTGACTTCATGAAATCTGGAAAAGTAGAAATGCAGGAGTTTATTTTTCCTACCATGGAAAAGCAATAAAGTTGCCATTCCCCAATGCCTACCGTGCTTCCTGTGGACCTGTCCATTTTGGCACTGTGTGGCCTTTGGACCAGATAGTAATAAGATAGTCATGGATAAGGCAGACAGTGATATTTTATTCTGAAGAAAGATATTAAAATATCTTTGAATTGTGCCTGTCAGTTCAATTAGAATTGGAGCAAAGACTCTTTCATATTTTCCCTCTCATACCCTTATCTCCACCACCCGTCCACCTGTTTCCATTTAAAAGGCAGAAAGAAATATTGAATAACAAATGACAGCGGTTTTATCCTGCCGTGCCCCGCTCTGTTTTTTAAAATTATTTAGATGAATTTCTAGATTCTAATATCCAAACAGTTCATGAAATATGGCCACAGGGGATTTTATTGGCAGGGAAACAACCTCTGTATTCCTAAGAAAGAAAGAAAGGAGCCTGAAAGAGTTGTGAACCCTTTGGGAAGAACACGTGACTCTGAAAGGAGCTTTCTTCCTCAGAGAACCCGGGACATTCCATGAGAGGCCTGTGCAGAGAAATGCAACTGCAGTGAGCTTTGGTGTTGGCCACCTCTCCCCTAGTTTCTTGTGTCCCTTTCTTCTTTGAAAATGGTGCCCTAAACTGGGTAGGGAGGCTGCCCAAGTCACTGGGGTTTGCATAGGGAACCCGAGGATGCTTTATGATTCTAGCTGAGTGGTCCATGGCCAGTCTGTCAAGGCATCCCTCATAGGGCCTCATACCCTTCTCACTGCTTCTTTATTTTTGTTTAAATTGTGATTTAAAAAAAAAAAAAATCCATCATGTAAAATTTGCCACTTCGATCAATTGAAAGCAGCCAGTTCTGGCTTGTTAAGTATATTCTGGTTGGTGGGTAACCGTTTTAAACCATCCATCTCCAGAGCTCTCCTCATCTTCCTCAGTATAACTGTCATTCAACGCTGACTCGCCTTCTCCTAGCACTTGATGTTTGAGACTGTTTCCTTTCACTGAGTGTAAATGTCGCAAAATATGCTCCAATGTTCTTTCCTATAATGCCGAGTGGAAGTCTGCTGGATATATCAGCTATGTTTTATCTTCTGTTGACGGATAGGTTTCTGGAGTCACACCTGTCTGTACACTACTGTAAATAGTGCACCCATAAACACGAGTGGTCTGCTTGTATTTCACCTGGTTATTTGCACATCGGGTGTGTACATATTTGGTATATACACATTGGATTTAGATCTTGGTTATAGTCATGTGTACATTGCTAGGTCATGGTCATTCAGTTTTCTATGGCAGCTGAACTGTTTTGTATTCTTGTCAATGCCACCCATGAAAGATTGGGATTTTCACACTCACTGAGACTTTGCTTCTAATAGGAGGGTAATGGTAGTCCTGTGCCTGTGAGGCCATAGCTTCTTGTGGTTTTTGAATGAGCATGAGAGAGTGGTGATGGTGAGCCTATCGGCCTACATTCACTAAACAGCTTCTGGTGTTGATTTTGTAGGAAGTTAAAAAAAAACAAAAACATTTATTTAATTTGGGGGAAGCACACATGTACCATGGCATAGTGTGTGCCACAGTGTGTGTATGTGTGTGTGTGTGTTTGTGTGTGCATGTATTCATGTGCACATGCTATGTTGTATATGTAGAGTTTAGAGGACAGTTTGTAGGAAGGATTCTCTCCTTCTACCCCGTGCATCCTGAGAATCAAACTTCAGTCTTCAGGTTTGGCAGCAAGCATCTTTACAAACTGAGCCATCTCACTGGCCCCAAAATTGTTTTCATAGTCAAGACACTACATCTTATTAGTATTGCAAATGTTTTCTCTCATTCTGTGGGCTCTATGAATAATATCTTCTGATGTATTCTTTTTCACTTTGATGACATCCAACCTCTTTATTTTGCCTTTTGTTGTCTGTGTTTGGTAGTGTATCCAAACATGTCTTCCAGGTTTAATGTCATGTCTTGCCAATAAGAATTTTGCAGTTTTGACTCCTGAGTCATTTCTAGCTTGTTAATTTTTGTGATGCTCAGGGGGATCCAGCTTTGTGGGTGGTTTGACTTTTACTTAGGTATCCAGTTGTTCCCACCACCATCTGTTGAAATCTGACCTCTCCCTAGGAGATGGTCTTGAAGCCTTGTTCAAATCGCTTGTCCTGTGTGCAGAGCTTTCTCCTTGTCCTTTGATCTGTGTTGGTGTCTCTGCCTGTACCACACTGTTGCTGTGGCTTTGAAGTCAGGGAAATGGGAGGCCCCAGCTTTGTTCTTCTTTTTCTATATCCTTCTAGCTACTCTTGAGTCTGAGTGATGGATGCTTCTGTTTGTGGGGTTTCGATGGGACTATGTTTTGGATACCACTGACACGCTGACAGTTTGAAATCTTTCTCTCCAAGACCATGAGTGTCTTACTATGGATACCTTTCCATTTGTTCGTGTCTCTTCATTCCTTTCTGCAGCATCTTATAGTTTCCTGAGGGTAGCTACTCCTTGCCCCCCCAACCCCGGTCAAATGTATCTACATTTCATTCTTTTTGTTCTTTTAGAATTTGTTATTAGTGTGGGCATATGTGTGTATGGCACATATTCTGCAGTCAGAGGACCACTTTGTACAGTCAGCTCTCTCTTCTGGGGGTCAGACTCAGGTTCTCAAGCTCATACCGTGAATGCCTTTACAGACTGAAGCAGCTCACTGGTCTGGTTTTTATTTTTATCTCTCAAACATCTTAGAAACAGCACTTTGAACACTACCCTTTCTACTTGGCTCTCAGAATCTTCCTGACAGTCTTCCTCCTTCTTGCAGCATCCTTCCTCCTTCTTGAAGCATCCTTCCTCCTTCTTGCAGCATCCTTCCTCCTTGCAGCATCCTTCCTCCTTCTTGCAGCATCCTTCCATCCATCTTCCCACCTGGTTTTAGAGGATCTGTTGTGTGCCAGGAACATTAGAAATTTGTCCCAGGATGGCACAATTAGGTCTTTGAGGGATGAATCACTGGGTTAGAAATGACTGGGTGATCCAGCCCTGCTTGAGACATTTGCCCTGTGGCCTCTGCCAGCTGCTTGACTTGGGGCCAAATGCAGCAGTGTCTCCTTTTGAAGGGACAGTTGAGGAATTCCAGCTTACAGCCCCCTGGGAACTGATGCATGTGCCCCTTTCTTTGTGGTGATGCCAGGGGTTCCCACAGGCATCATCTCTAGTGTTGCTGAGTCCTCCATGACTGTAGAGTTAACTTTCTTCCCTCACAGTCCCTGCCCTTTAAGGTCAAATTCAAAGGATGTGTCTTAGTGTGTCCGGAGTTTTTTCTATTCAGTTTTTTCTGAATGGTCCTGCGTGGAAAAGGTTACCCCTTAGAGGCTAGGCTTCTAACTAACTGCTAACTGCTTCCTGGGGACCCAGCTCTTTTTAGGCTCAAGGTTACTTCAGAGTGGGCTAGCTAGGAGTGGGTCTGGTCTTGTGAAAAGCTGAGTGGAAATTGCTGGCACACTGTGCTCTCCTGGGTTGAGATCAGGCTCCTGGCTGTGGGAGATGTGCCTGCAGGAGCACAGAAGGGAAGGAGCCTGGCCTCCATCCTCCCATGCTGGCTGGCCTCCATCCTCCCATGCCGGTATTTTCAAGCCCTGAGATCATGAGTACCCTTGAACATTTTTCCCATTGAAGACAAGATAAAGGGACTGAGATCACAAACAGAGCAACTAATTTTCACAGATTTGCATGAAGAAAGAATTTAATTAAGCTTTTAAGCTGCTGCCTGAAGTCCCGATATCATGTTTCAAGCAAGGGTGTGTGGGACCGAGACAGAACTCTGAGCCAATTGGTAACCTTCACCTTAGATACTATGAGGAGGTTCTCCATACAGTATGGGTGGATAGAACATATATTCTTAGACCCCAACCAGAATTGCAATTGACTGGATAAACCTCTAGCTTCTGGATCTGGTCAAGAGCATCCTGAAGATGAAGGAGCCATCAAGGTTTTCTTTCTTGCTACTGAAAACCACCCAAGAGGGGGATACTTTATGAGCTGGCTCAAGTCAGGATTTTTGCTGAGTGTCTTCAAAACTAATATAGATTTCTTTTATCTAATGCAGTGGTTCTCAACCTGTGAGTCACAACCCCTTTAGGGGAGTGTGGGATGATCCTTTCACAGGGGTCCCCTAAGACCATCAGAAAACACAGATATCTACATTACAATTCATAACAGTAGTATATTACGGTTATGAAGTAGCAATAAAAATAATTTTATGGTTGGGGGTCACCACAACATGAGGAACTGTATTAAAGGGTTGCAGCATTAGGGAGGTTGAGAGCCACTGCTCTGAGGAGTCATGGTTTGGGGAGGTATAAGGGAAGACATTTCAGCACGGTCATGGGAATACCCAGTTGGTAGAAGGCTCAGTAATAAGTGGTTTATTTAGGTGTGCACAGAACCTTTGATTAAAGGGAACAAGATGGGATTCACTTAGGATGTGGACAAGGATGTGGAGTTAGGGGTGGGCCTTTCAGACAAGTGGGGCTGTGAAGTATGGAGAGGAAACTTTTCTCAGCGGCAGGAATAGCTCATGGTGTGGGAGCGGTGGTGGTCCTGGAGAAGAGCAAGTGGGATGCAGTCACATGGCAGTGTCCATCCCACAAGCTTGGGATGCTGTGCGGGATAGCCACTCTTAGAGGAAAGGCTGAATGAGGGCAGAGGGCAGCACTGTCAGCAGTGCTGGGGGAGAGGAGAGAGTGCATGCCTCTCATGGAGGCTGTGGAGGGTTGGCTAGGCAGTCTGGAAGGGAAGACATGGAGCTGTAGGGCTGCCTTCAGCTCCTTCTGCCACTTGAAGCCTGCCAAAAAACGGTGTGGACCTCAGTATTGTCTCCCCACAGTGGGACGTACATTAGGCGCTGTTTCTGTACCCTCCCCTCCAGAGGTCACAGAGCTTTGTAAACATGGTGATTTATGTTGGTTTGATTGAATGTTAAGTTAGTTTTTTGTTAAGGAGATTTTCTTAGTAAGGACTGAGAAATTTACTAGCAGGGTGTTTGGACGTGGGTGACCCTTAGGAAGGCACAGTGTTGGCACAACCTATTTGTTTGTCATGTTCAAAGCTGGGTATTATGATTTTCTGGTATAAATCCAGATTGAGAGAAATGGAAAACATTCTATACTCATGGTATTAGGCAGTTTTAAAAAGAGGTAAATTAGTAGCTCAATGCTTGGTTCATGGAATGTGCATAGTACCTGTCAGTCAATGCCATCACCATCACCATCACCATCACATCACCATCACCATCACCATCACCATCACCATCACCATTACCATCACCATCACCAGCAGTGACAGTACTTGTGGTGGCTCAATATTATGTCATCATCACTAGGAGCATCAACTCTAGGATCCCCATCCTCAGTCTTACCAACAATATTGGTGCCTGGAAGATTCCCCCCTTCCTCTTGAGTCACTATTCCCCGTGATATCACTCACAGCTGTTTCCCAGATGATCAGGAACTTGAGCAGAGATCATGGCTTTGCTTTCCTGGTCTCTGATAGACTTACACTATTTGAGAGACAGACCAGAGTGCTAATTTCATATTTTGGGAAGAAGCTCCATATTTACTCTGGGCTGCTGCCAGTTCTTAAGAAATGAATAATTATAATAAGAAAACCCACCATTCAGGGGGAGAGCTCTATAACTGGCTTGTCTCTACACACGTCTTCATCTCTATTATCTCAGGGGCCATGTCAAGCTTCTCCACTGGACCCCACTGTCCAATAGAGAAGTTTATGTCCCTGTGCATTGGTACTTGGTGATGTCACCCATAGCCGGGCCAATAAAAAGGGTGAATGAGGCCTAGGGAGTTGGCTCAGTGGGTATAGTGCTTGACACAGAGACCTGAATTTGGGTCCCTAGCATCCATGTAAAAAGCTAGGCATGGTGGTGCAAGCTTGTAACTCCAGTGCTATAGGGTACACACAAGTGGATCCCAGGGACTCAATGAGCAGCCACTCTAGCACAAAAGACATTTTCCAGCTCCATTGAGAGACTAGTCTCAAAAAAATAGAGGAAGACATTCTAAAGTCAACCTTGGGTCTTTACATGCATCCACATGGGTAAGTGCACCCTCACACACATGTGTACATATGCATATACCACATACACACACACCCCATTACTACCACCACCACTATCACCACCACCACCAAATAAAGGTAAATGGGCTTAAAGATGGATGTGCCCACAACCCAGAGGTAGATCTGAGTGAGACAGGATAAGCATGTTCTCCAGAGAAGGAATTTCTGAACCTTAGTAGATCATAAAAATGAGGGAATTCTCCTGGCTTGTATCTCTTTGCTATGTCAAGTGACCTCAGGTTAAGCCCAGATGTTGATTGCTGCCCATATCCTTTTGCAAGATGGCCCTGTGCTCTTTCCCTCTCATTCCTGGAGAGGGCAATGTTGAAAGATTGATCATAAGAAGGAGTAGCCTTAAACTGAATACTTTGGGAACTTATTTAAAAACAGCTTTGCTCCCTTGTGTTTGCTTATCTCATATAATTTGAGAATTGAAACTACAGGCATGTGCTTGCCTGGATTCATGTTCCTGCAGTGGAGACCAGTTCCAGCTGCCTTCAGAAGTGAATATGTTAATTACAGAATACCACTTTTCAATCATTTTGTACATTTTTGTATGTGTATGTGCACACACATGTGTATGTGTGCTTGTCCGTATAGAGACTCAAAGACAACTTTGCTGGTCATCCCTTAGCCAGCATGCATCTTGTTTTTTGTGACAGGTCTTGAAAGTAGCCTGGACTTTGCCAAATAGGCTAAATTGGTTGGCCTGCAAACCGCAGGGATCACTTCTCCATGGGAGGGACTACAAGCACAAGGTTATCCAGCTGGGCTTTTTTTTTTTTTTCTTTTCTTTTTAAATTGTGGGGTCTGGAGATTGAGTTCAGGTCCTTCTGCTTCTAAAATGATCCTTCTGACCTGGATCCCACATTCTTTCTTCTGCCAGTCTCCCTTTGCTGCTAGCACATCCCCACACATTTGGAACCCTAAAGTAACACATACTGACCGCTGTCCCCAGTTCTGGAGATCTGAAGTCCCACAGTCCAGGTCCACACAGGGCTGTGGTCCACAAAGGCTGTACGGAGCCTGTACTCCATAAGCTCAGCATATAGGACTATCTGGACCTTGTTGCTTCCATTCTGGACGGTTCACCCTGTGTCCTTGTCCCAAGGGTCTTTGTGTTTACTTTGAGCCAATTTTGTGATCCAGAATTAACATCCCCATCTGAAAATCCTAAGCTTGGTTACAACTGCAATGGCCTCTTTGGCCATGTTGGTAACATGCGTACAGAGTTCTGGGGATTCAGGGGGTAATTTTTTTTTAGAGGATCACTGTTTTATCTACCATATTCCATCATCAGATATTCGTACGTTTCAGAGTGTTTTAATTTACTGTAACTTTTGAGTTATTCAGTCATCAGCATTAACTTGAGAGCAGAATTGGGGCCAGTGCTGTGGTCATGACTGGTGATTTGGGGTCATGTGCCAATCTTAGAGCTGTGTTGTCCTTTACAGATAAGATTGTGAGTCTGTAGGCGCATTTCCAAGTTACACTTATGGTTTTGGAATATGTGCATGAGATTCTCACGCCCGCTCTTCACTGCTTCTGAATAGGTAGGGTTCTTTGTGGGGAAACACTAAGAAAAATTTATGTATATACATTTTGCATGTTCACACATGCCCAGATGTATTTACACTCAGTGTGTTCATTTTATTTCATTTTTAGTATGCCTGACTTTTTCTTTTTCTTTTCCGGATCTCTAACTGAGTAGGCATGCTAGAGGGGATGCTGTTAACAGTCGTGATATAAAAGCATTTATGGTTCCTAAAGGCTTAAGAATATGGCTGTGCTGAACTGGGGAAGTTCAGCATCTGCTCTGGGCTGCCTTTACCTGCTGCCGTTAGCTCCTGTTAAAGAGTCACTATAAAATGCTAAATAAACTTAATAACTGCTAACAACCTACTTTGCCAGTTGGGACACTTACATTTTATGAATTTGGGGGAAATACTTGAGAAAATGGAATTTTCCAGGTATGTGTGTGTTTTGATGCTTGAGATGTTTTGTGAGCCGGAGCAAGTGGCCTTGCTTTGACATTTTCGAAAGAATTCAGAAGCTGAGCATTGCTCTTTACAGGAAAAGCAAGTTGCCTCCCAATTCCATAAAAGACTTCAGTGTCAACTAAACTCACAGTGGTCCAGATAGGGCTAAACATGCCTGTCATAGTTGGCCTTAGAAGACATCTTTATACACCTGGAAAAGGGAACCTCAGTTGAGAGTTGCCTCCATTTAAATGGCTTGAGGGTATATCTGTGGGGCATTTTCTTCATTGCTATTGAGGTGGGAGGGCCTAGTTCTCTGTAGGCAGTGCCATCCCTAGGCAAGTTGGCTGTATAAGCAAGGTAGCTGAACTTGGGGCTAGGAGCAAGCCAATGAACAGCACTTCTCCAAGGTCTCCCCTTCAATTGCTCCTTCCAGGTTCTCCACTTGAACCTCTGCCCTGGCCTCTCTCGGTGATGGCTGCAACGTGTAACTACAATAAACATACATTGCTTTTGGTCAGTGTTTTATCACACAACAGAAAAAGAAGCTTGGGGCTCCTGCTGGGTGGGTACTGGGTTTCTTTGTGGTGTTGGGGAAACATTTTGGAAATTAGGTGTGATAGTTGCATAGCATTGTGAATCTAACCAAAGCCCAGAATTGCATACTTCAAAGAAATCACATTCTCTTCCCACAATAAAGAACAGAGGTGCTGCTTGGAATTAGGAATAGCTATGAATTCACAAATGTGTAAGACGCGCCCTTTCCCTTTTGTGTGTGGAAGTAAAGGCTGCCCGTGTGGGTTTATCAAGACTGAATATAGCATAATGTTGAAAATAATCATTTCTACTTGTGCTAATGCATTTTCTCATCTCTTCTTCAACAGCTTTTTATAACTACGATGCTAGGGGAGCAGATGAATTGTCACTACAAATAGGAGACACTGTGCACATCCTAGAAACTTATGAAGGTAAGTGTCGTTTGATGTTTCTGGTCTAGGGATTTAGGATAAGTCAGGGTCTTCTCTGCCAAAGTGTTTCCCTGTCAGGGTGCTACATTCTCAGGACACTTTCCCCACAGATAGATGCTATTCCAGGCAAAGGTTGCTGGGGTTGCTATTTGTTAAATCAGTGAGGCTTTATTAAGGTCAACTTAGAACTAAGCCTTATATTGTTAACCTCTAAATGCTTCTCACTGGCTCCTTATTTTGCACATGTATGTAAATCTTTTTTGTTTCCTTAGTTTGTTTTGTTTTTCAAGACAGGGTTTCTCTGTGTAGAGATCCAACTGCTTCTGCCACCTAAATGCTGGGATTAAAAGTGTGTGCCACCACCACCAGGCTGTGTGTAAATTTTGACTGAAACTGACTTGGTGAGAAACAGATTTGGGGAATTCAGTTTGTTGATCTGATTGTGTGTGATGAGTGGTTTGAGTAGGTTGTTTTTTTTGTTTTTTTTTTTTAAGTTTTCACTTTGATTTGTTAACAGCGTTTCTCAGTGGAAACCACAACTGTCATGCCTTATTTGCTGGTCCTTTAACTGTGACCCCCATTTTCTTCAGGTGAACAGATTACCAGTTCTATGGAATATAGTTCAGGGAAGCAGTTGTGACTTTTCTGATGCTCTTGGTTTTTACAAGAGGCTTTCATGGTTAGAGCCTTGCACATCCTGTGAGCCCGTGATGCTTTCCTCTGGTTGTTACTGCGTGTAGGGGCAGCGGCAGTAGTGAACGATGGCTTGCTTTGTTTCTTCTCTCTTTAGGCATTGCCCTCCTCAGTTTCTTTAAGGTTGGTGTTCCTGTGTCTGCTGGCTTCCTTTTCTGCCTGAAAAGATGATTCCATAAGCAGAGTTTGAGTCCCGGGACCTGATTTAAATAACCAAATTGCTTTTAGATCGGGTTCAGCGAAAGTCTTACAAGTGAGAGAGGAAATTGTAGACATCTCATAGTAACCAACAAATTGAACTTCCAGAGAGGTCTTCACATCCCACTTTGCACAGGAGTGAGCTGTGCTCCGATTCTGCCAGCCAGGCAAGCAGGGACTGGCTCCCCTGTCCCTCAGAGACATGGCTGAGAAGCAGAACCCTATTAAAAAATCCATGTCTTGCCCCTTATTCTTCATCTGACTCAGAACTCTATTCCATTTGTACCATTCACTCTTCAAAGTGTGTGGGGGATGGGGGAGTCAGCTCTACTGGCACATTCCTGGAAGCAGCTGTAGCCTGGCAAAAAGGAGCCCCAAAGCGAATGAGTGGCTGGCTGTGATGGGCGCCGTCTGCTTGTTTTCAGTTTTGACAGCTGACAGTTGGATTTCCTTATCTGCTCTCAGTACAGATTGCCAGTGGCTTCCAGGAAACAGAGAGAGAAATTAAGTCGAGGTGAAAGATCAGGCATCTCATCTCAGACACTTTTTCTGATCTGAAGGGAAATGCTGATAGGTTTCTTTTATTTTTTTAATTGCCCCTAGCTACTTGAATGTGGAATCCCAGGGTCCTCAACTCTGAGCCCTGGTGTCTTTCCTGAATAGTTAATGATTTCCTGGGGCGCCTGGCTGTGTGGAGTGCAGTGTTCTTTTTTACTTCTGGCGGAGACTGTCTCCTTTCAACTCTGCCCTCCTCAGTCACATCAGTGGGCTTGTTCTAACCTCAATAATCTGGTAGTGACTTTGACTTCCAGTCTTCAGCCAGGATTAATTTGCAGGCCAGTTTTGGTTCCGATTTAACCACCACCAGCTTTACAAAAGACTCTTTAACTTAAAATGCATTTCCCTTCCTGAGCAGCTAACTTCTTGGTAGACTCTGGTCCGAGAAATACATTAACTGCATCATCCGGAAACTGGGTGACATTATCATCAAATAAAGATGCCGCTGCCAAGGCTGTTATCAGCTCATGGCTTGTCTTGGAGGTTGGCTCAGTATCTACCTTTGTCTCCTCTCCTCTTCTCTCTCTTTCTCTCTCTTTCTCTCTCTTTCTCTCTCTTTCCTCTCTCTCTCTCTCTCTCTCTCTCTCTCTCCTCCCTCCCTCCCTCCCTCCCTCCCTCCCTCCCTCCCTCCCTCCCTCCCTTCCTCCCTCCCTCTCTCTCTCCCCTTTCTCCCCGTCTCTCTCCTTCTGTTTATCAATCTTGATTTTCTTTTTCTTTATGGTCCAGGATATCATTATATAGGATGCTGAAAAAGCTGTAACATCTAACCGTTCACTCAGTCTCCCTGTGCCCCATGCTGCGTTGGATTGCTCCTTTTTTTTTTTTTTTCACCTCCCTTTTTTTCCTTCTCCTTTTAAGATGATTAGTCTTTATTACATGCAGTTCAAAGACCACATTTACCTTCAAGTTATGGTTAATTGCTCTCTGAGGCTTGCTGAGGTGGAGGTTGTCTAACTGCTGTCCATGGGCCATATGCAGGTGAGGACAGCTCCCGGTGCAGCCCTACAGAAAATCGTAACCGTAGTTAAACCATTATGAGGTTTTTCACTGCCTGCCTTTTTTAATTTGTAAAAACTCAAATGCTCTTAGCATGAATGCTGTAGACAACAACACCGTTAAAAGGTTGGGTAGGCCTGATACATCCAAGAAAGGTACATACCTACCTTCAGGTTACAGCACTGTGGAGATGTGTAGATCTTCCAATGGCTACTCAGTGCAGGCTCTTGCCTTTCAGTCATATCCACTATTGAGGGCTAGCCAGTCAGATGTGAACACAAGTCCCAGCGGCTTAGGAAGGGACTCTGGTGCTGTGTAAGTTTTCCCAGAGCTGGATGCAGTTTCAGGGAAGCTTGAGGCATTGTATAAAGGTTAAGACATTATCTTTTTTGATGTGCCTGTTACAACTAACCCTGACTAATTCAGACATTTAAGTGATAATGCTATATATTCATCCAAAATGATTGACCAACTTCCTATGTTGGCCTGTGGCCTCCCTGAACTCAGGACTGTATTTCTGCTATGTATGTCCGTCTTTCCAGTGGGTGTCTCTTTTTGGTATGGGAGGGCTGATTACATGAAGGGCAGCAGCAAATCCTGCCTGAGAGTTGTTTGTAAGTGTGTTATCTGCTAGCTGAGCATCTCTTTGCCCAGCCTTGTCCCTTCCTGTCATTGTCCTTTGATCACATCCCTTCATACCCATGGTGACACCCTCCTCTTCACACTAAATTCTCTTGCATGCATCACTCAGCATGGCTTGGCCCTGTTTGTCTTAGGCACTTCATGGGTCATGAGCAGAGGCTGTGTCTGTAATTGGTGTGTGTAGGAAGGTTCTGGCGACAAGTGAATGGGCCCCGCTTGATGAAGCAATAATTTGTGCAGAACATGCCGGAAAGCACTTAGCTTAGAAATGCCATTACAAAAAGAAACTGCCAGCTAGCTATGCTGGTCAAAGATTTCTCTTCTGACTGCCGTCACTCAGGCCCTCCAAGCAATAAAAATACCCCTGTCCCCCAAATGAAAACAAACCAGACAGCACCACCAAACCCTTTCTCATGCCTGGGTCCTTGCCCTATGTGTGTTGCGTATGTTTTTACCTCAGGTGGGTGTGTTACAGCTTTCCTGTCTCACTGCCTCCTCTTTATCTTGTTTTGCTCTTTTGTCTGAGTCTCTTTAGTCCTGGCCTTGTCTGTCTGTCCTATGGGCATTGCCTTGTGTTCTGCAGACAGTAAAGGAAGCTCAGGTGGTCTCAGCTCCAGTCTCCAGGATCCTGTTGCCAGGAAGGCTTGTGTGTATTCTGCCTTGCAGGGACAGAGCTGTCTTCAGGCATTGGGATAGGGTTCTTGGTTTTTGTGGGAGTGAGGTGGGATTTGGCGGGGGGAGGAGATGTGCTCGCCAGTAGCTGCTGTCTACACTGAATTCGGAGGCCATGTTGTGAATGCTCTGATTTTCACCACTTTTATTTTGGAGCAGTGGTAGGCGGTTGTTGAGGCTTTGCTTCATTGAGTAGTAGTAAGTTTGGGTTCTCTTCACACGTGTATAGGTTGTTGGGTTTCTTTGATGAGTCATTTGTATAGTTTGATCCCTTTTTACATTTGGTTGCTGACCCCCCCTCCCCGCCCGCCCTGCAGTCTTTCTTTGATATTCTAGGACATCAGTCCTTTGTCACTTTCTGAGAAAAAGGGCATACAAATGCTGAATGTGTGGGAAGGACATTACAGCAGTGTAAAGGACAGTCCTTTTAGACTGAGTAGTACAGGCTTTGCATAACTCATTAGATTACGGCCCCATTTGCCTGGAGCCTATAATGCTGTAACTGTGGGCATTGATTCCAGGTTAGTCTAGCTGAAACCTCTGATCTGACCGTGGCTATCAGAGTGTTTGATATTTGGGCACTTGACGTTTAGAACAGGCTATATCCCTACTCAGTATGTTTGGTCCTCATGTTCAAAGAGCAGAGCAAGTACATTTGGCCCTTCCAAAATCCCTGGAGTTCCCCTTCCCCTTTCTGGATATATCTTCCTAATTATCACTTGAGGCTGTTGTCCATGTCAGCAGCTGTTTATAGCCACTTTCTCCATGATTACTTTCTAGGAAAGCTGAGGGACCGAGTGCTGCTATGTGGTGTCCATCTGTTCTTCCTTCCTTCCTTCCTTCCTTCCTTCTCCTTCCTTCCTTCCTTCCTTCCTTCCTTCCTTCTTTCTTTTTTATATTATAGCTTGCTCTTGTGGGTCTCTGGGGTCTGGTGTCTAAGACCCCATAGTGTTGGATCTCTCAGAATTTACCCAGCTCATCTTCGAATACTACCTGATGCTCTGTAGGGTTCCATGGAACAAACAACAACAACAACAATAAAGAGTTATGGATGGCTTTGACCTTGTGAGTTACTTTCTAGAAGCAAGGTGGCCAGGACCAATCTTAAATTCTTTGTAAGAAAATATTTCTCTGATTTCTTGGCCTGGTGGAATTGTAGGGAGCTGGGCCTCTTGGCATCCTTAGGGATGAATTTTTGCAGTTGTCCTTGATGGGAAGTAGCACTGATGGTGTCACGTTTGCTGGGAAGCACTCACCCATTGAGCACTTGATGTGAATGAGCAGTTCTAGTGTCTCTCTTTCAGCAGTTCTAGTGTCTCTCTTTCCATTGTCTACTTTCCTTCTTTTTCCGACATGGAAGGGTTAGGAAGTTGGAGTCAGGCCAACCCCTAAGGGGGCAGGGGTCCATGAGTGCTTGGCCTTGGTGCTTCCTTGGAAGCTGTCCTTGCCACAGAAGTACTTTGTGAGAGTCTGGCTGCCCCAGGGCAGAGCCTTACAGAGGAAGGAAGTGGGCTCTCAATAGGTTTTCTGTTGGACAGCCTTTGATGATTCCAGACTCTGGAAGTTGTGCCTGGAAAGATCTTGAGCCTGATAGGGGAGTGTGGGGTTGGGTTGTGGATGGGGAGGGTGGAGGGTGGGTTGTGGGGGTGTGTGCACAAGGATCCTGCTAGGAACAAGGCCTCTTTTAGGGTTTAACTTCTGATTGTTGATGAGAGACTGATGAAGCAGACAAAGATGAAGTGGGGTGGTGCAGGGAGCGAGCAGTGGCCAGTGGGACTCCTCTATGGCATTAAGATGCTTGTATTTCCCTGGTCTGTAGGGCAATGACTTCTGCAAACCTTGAAGGTTTGGTTTGGATGATGCTGTGTCTCCTGTGCTAACCATTTCAACTCTGTGTTTGTTTAGGGTGGTACAGAGGCTATACCTTAAGGAAAAAGTCTAAAAAGGTAAGTCTTTCCATTAAACATGTCTCTCCATAAATCAAACCATGAAAGGAAATGAATTCCATCTTATTTACATCTAAGAATGTTACTTATCTCTTTCTTAAAATTTAACATATATATGGGCTGAGATTTAAAAAGAAAAAAAGAGCTTGAGTTGGATTCTTCTGAATAAAGATGTCCACAGAAATCACAGCTTCTGCTGGGAATATTGCTGCATATCTATAATCTCAGTATTAGACTAGCCTGGTCTACCTAGTGAGAACCTGTCTCCACAAAAGACATTTCAGCTAGGTGGTTAGTGCCAGGAGCGAGTTGTTGAGATGTGGTACTGACCTCTTCTCATGGAAGGGAGAACTGTTTTTGTCCTGATAGAATTTTGCATCTTGTTGAACCACTGTGTGTAGCCATGAACTGAGTGGAATCCCTTCAGAAGAGTAAAATGCCACCAACAGTTTTCAATTTCATATTATCTTTGATAAATTAGCAAGTTTGCAAAGCTCACACATGGCCATTTCCCTCTTGCCTTATGGCAATTTTCAGACTAGCTTAGTCAAGTTGAAAGAGCCTGATTTTCTAGGGTGATTTGCATGTGCGATTCTATGAATATCCGAGTCAAAAACATGCTATTACTCCTCAGATATTGCGAAGGGCGCTCCCATCCCCAAGGATGTGTGGCTTCGACATTCTTAGCTTCACAAAACCTAATTATGGTTCTACTCTCTTACTCTGTAACGCTATGGTATTGCAGTAATGCCCATGCTGAGCTGTGGTTAGTCTGTTCATGTTAACTTGGACCTTTTAATATCTGATTGTGGCTGACAGATGGCTCATTTTGCTTCTCAGAATTGGCCTCTCATTATTGCTGTATCCAACTGGACTCTGTTGTGATCTCCAGTCTGTAATAGGGCTTTGGAATCCCAGTGGTTTCCATGCCAGGGCAGCCCTGTTCTGCATCCTCAGAGGCCTGGGCTGGCCTTTGCCAGCAGGGCTAGAGTTTCGTGAAGCTGTGTAGCCTCTTTTATGGACATCACCCGTGAAGTGTGCAGATTGGGGGAACCATGGTTGAAGATTTCAGGAGGCAAGACGTTAGGAGTGTTAGGGTTTCCCAGGGGTAAAGTGCTTGCCCCAAGGACCCAAGTCCTATCCCTAGCACCAATGTTAAAAGCCTTAAAAGCTGGGTGGTGGCACATGCTTGTAATTGTAGCCCTGGGAAGGCAGAGACAAGAAGCTATCTGGAGCTCACTGGCCAGCCAGGCTTGTCTCAAAAAGCAAGATGGATGGCTCCTGAGGAAGAGCACCTGAAGGTGACTTCCACCAGCATGCCTAAATGCATGTGCATACACAGGCACCCACCTCCATGGCTAGGATTGTGCACTGACTCCTTTATTACACGGGACAAAGCCACACTGCCGTGAGCAGCACATGCCCAAGACGGCTCTCATTTTCCTTGATGTTTATATGTTGTCTGGGAATCCCATCCCCATCTTGTGCTCTTCTATTCTTCTAGTACAGTGGTCCTCACCCTTCGTACCGCTGTGACCCTTTAATACAGTTCCTCATGTTGTGGGGACCCCCAGTCATAACATTATTTTTACTGCTACTTCATAACTGTAACATTGCTACTGTTATGCATTCTAATATAAACATCTGATGTGCTACCCCAAGGGGTTTGTGAACCACTGTTCTAGTGCTTTTCAATGTCAGCATTTTCGCCTGGCTCCTGGAGACTCAGGCCTTCCACCTCATGATGCCCTAATGCTGTAAAAGGGTGTGGTTATTTTCCATCCGACATCCCCATTGGCTGATGAGGAAATCAGAGCTTTGGAGAGGCTAAGGTTGGTTGCAGTTGTGTGAAGTGCCCCCAAGCAGATGCAGAGAAGCAACAAGGCCCATAGGAGTCTTAGTTGAGAGCTCTGCATGAAATCCTCTGTCTAGATATTCACAGACGCGTAGTTGGGCTGGGTAGTGGCTCATTTCAAATCTTCAGGCATGTCCAGTCTCATCCAGCTGTAATTTTTCCTTGGGCTTCATAATGTTGAGTGCTGAGGCTGAGGGATTTCTGTCGGTGGACTTGACAGGGCTGGAGTGGTTTGTGTGTTGTCTCACCACCTTCCAAACCCACACCTATTAGCATTACGGATAAAATACATGTTGCATGTGTACCTACATGCGTTTTTGGATGTCTTGGCATCTCGATTGAATGACCTGGACCTCTCGATTGCTCAACCTGACTCCTTCGCTTGATGCCACAGTATTTCTTTGTGTGAAATCTGTTCACTTTGCTGATGGACAGGACAAGCAGAGATCAACAGTACCTGCTAGCCACGTTTAGCCCTCTCTAAGCCCTATTTCCTACTAAGCATCATTGCCAATTTGCTTTCTGGATGTTAAGTGAAGACCCTTCTTGGTAGATGTGTCCAATCAGATGCTCCTTTTCCCTAATAGGTTACCTTGAATCACCAGGGCACTAACTGAATTTCTGTTATGTGCACCAGTCATCTCTGGTTTGTGCCGCCTAAGCCTCTGGGAGTCACTGGTTTGTGTTGCTCTGGATCCCACAAACCAGGTCTTGAAAAACTCCTCCTGGCATTTCACAGACAATGTCTGAAGTTGAAGTTCTTCTCAAGAGACCTGCTCCTTTAAGCAGGGCTCTGCTGAGCCACGTGTCTATACATATACACGTGTTTACAATGCACATGGGAGAGTCAGAGACAGTAGAAGCATAGGCTAGCATGTTTCCTCAGTGCTTCTGCAGATGGGTTGACTTTCACCCACCTTTGGCCTTTTACCATTGTCTACTTTATATGGAGACTGATGAGGAAGGCCCCAGGGCTGTCCCTCAGTGGTCAGTGGACACGTGTGACAATTAGTGGTTTAAACCAACTTCTAATGGAGGCTTGTCATTTTATAAAGGGAAATCTGTTACAGCCTGTCCTCACAATTGGTTTCTGGCATCAGACTTGTTGCATGCGCCAGTGTCAAGGTCAGCAGTGGAGAGGAGGGGCAACCTGTGGAGAACATTTTCTTGGGCCTTTATGAAATTGTTGCTTTGCAAACACGTTGTCTGTTTTCTGCTAGGACATCTGCAGAGTCTGAAATACAAGCTGATTGGGAGATTCTCTTTTGTGCCTTGTGTTTTCTTCGTTGTGTTGTATGTGATGCTTACACTTGCAAAATTAATGGTGATCCAACCCCCTATCCCCTCCTCTTTTGGGGCCATTGTTTGATTTGCAGTCAGTATTCGAATGGATAATGAAAATGCTTTTTCTCTCTATCCAAGGGTATATTTCCTGCTTCGTATATTCATCTTAAAGAAGCCATTGTTGAAGGAAAAGGGTGAGTCTTTTCTTGATATTTGAATGAAGAATTAGATGATTTCAGGTGGCACTGCTGCCAACTATGTGGAAGGGTAAGATGTAGGGGTTAAGATAATAATAGTGGGGCTGCAGAGGTGGCTCCCTGGTTAAGAGCACCTACTGTTTCTGCAGAGGACTTGAATTTGATTTCCAGCACACATGTTTGGTAGCTCACAACTCCCTGGAACTCCAGAAAGTACACTTAGCCTCAGGTACACATAGCCCCATACAGATGCATATATAAATACACAGTTAAAGATAGTAAAAATAACTCATTATAAAAGATAAAGCTGTGTTTGACCATGATGATATAGGATAATAAAGGGACTTGTGACTCAGTCATGTTGGTCATTGCTTTGGCCCATTAAAGAGTTCAAGGTCAGCTCCTTAGCTGTGGTCATCTCTTTGAAGCCGAAGTCAATTTGGGGAGGTGTGTGTGGGTGTCTCAAATGAGCTACCTCATTTGAGAATGACCACCCTACATCCTTAGCTGAGTGCCCTGGCGCCCCCCCCCCCCCCCCCCAAGGAATCTAGCAGGGTATGATACAGAGTTGAAGGGGGAATGAACAGTTGTTAGATTGGGACCTGTGTGAATTCATGTGTCAGCTAATTGAGATTTATAACTCTCTGAGGTCATCAGACTAATATAATGTGTAAAGTCCTTAAAAGGACATTCATAGACCAGGATCCCAAAGCCAGGTGTGAACTGGGGGAAGATAGCATTCAAATGTCTTCTTTTTTTGTCTCTGCCTCATCTTCACACTCCGTTAAATATGTAAATTATAAAATTACTAATCATATGATTACTGCATAATGACATCTCTTTGGCTGATTACAAAATTGCCTTTCCGAGCACTGTACTTTTAACATATGAAAAGGACGGCTTGAGTTCCTGCACTTCCCGGGCACATAATTAGAGGGAAGGGAATAATTTAGAGGCATGGATGGTGCTGACCTGCAAGATGGAATTTGTTCAGACAGATAAAATGTTTTGTATGCAGAATTCTCGAAAGGAAGACAAAAGTAAGTTGAGAAAGTTCTGCCTTGTCACGGAAATAATTGAAGTGTGCATTTAATGTGCTTCTATCTGCTGGCGTCAAACTCCTTAGTGAAGTTGGCTTGTATAGGAGTGATTTCTCAAAAGCATTTTAAGGCATACGAAAGGGTGTGTGTTTCCACAACATTTATTCAGCGGCACACTATTATGGGAATGCAGAATTACCTGGATCCAGGCAGCAGGCAGGCTGGTCCTGTTGGTCCTGGGGTCAGGTTTCAGGTGGTGAGCAGGAAGCGCAGTGGAGGCGAGCAGTGCACAGGTGTCTTGACGCTTTCTGCTCCCACCCTCCTTTCCTGGCTCTGAACGTTACCTCCTCTCACTGTACCTGACTCCCCAGCTGTCCCCCCCACCCCCATTCTCCTGCCCAAGGGCCTAACTGATACCTTTGTTTCTTCTTCCATGCCTTCTCTCTTGCCTGGCCTCTCCTTTCAGAGCTCTTCTCCCCATCACTTCCTTCAGTCTTGTTTCGTGTCTGTGGCCGTGATACTGTGCTTCTCATATTTTGTCATAACAAAGCAATTCTCATTTTGTCCCCTCCTCTCTGCTGACACAGAATTGCCTGCAGCAGTGGCTACTATTGGCCACTATTTTCTGTGAAGGCCCCCTGTGGGCACCGAGGCCCTTGTACCCACCCCCCGTTTTTAATTTTGTCTGCCCTTTCACACTACTTTGAGGGCTCGGACCTTTCTTTGGGACCTCTTCCCCATGACATGGCCCATTTCTTTAACTCCTGGAACTGGTCTCGCCCTGTAAGTATTGCTAGCATGTGGGCTTCTAACCTTGATCTTTCTTTGGACCTATGGTTCAGTTGGGCAGAGCTTAATGACTTAATACTCAGCAGTCAGGGGTGGTGTTCCATGCCTGTAATTCCAGCTCCTAAATGGGAGGTAGAGGAAGGGTCGTTAGGAGTTCATGTCAATGTGTAGCCATCTCCATGCTCTGTATAAAGAGCTTGTCGTTTGTAGGTGTATTCGCATGTGTGTGAGAATCATTATATTTGTGGATTTTCTCAATCTGCTTAACCATTGAGCTCTATAGCCCTGTGGGGACCCAGTCAGGTTGCTTAACCATTGAGCTCTATAGCCCTGTGGGGACCCAGTCAGGTTGCTTAACCATTTAGCTCTATAGCCCTGTGGGGACCCAGTCAGGTTGCTTAACTATTGAGCTCTATAGACCTGTAGGGATCCAGTCAGGTGCAGCTCACAATCATGCCACAGAATCAGCTTCTTTCTCCCTCTTCCATCCCAGGCAACATGAAACGGTCATCCCAGGGGACCTTCCCCTCATACAGGAAGTCACCACAACACTTCGAGAGTGGTCTACCATCTGGAGGCAACTTTACGTGGTAAGAAAATGGAATGCTCAGTTAAAGTTTAAAAATTACAGAATGGTCTTTCTGGTCCGTGTACCATAATATACTTTTCTCTCCCTGGGAACCTGGAGAGGAGAGCCTCTGAGCAGGATCTTGCTTCTCAAGGACAGAGCAAGCAATATGATCATTGTTTTAGCTACTCTTGGGGTCCCTGTGGTCTTTGACCTTTGATGTGTTGAGATACAGTTTGCTCACTGTATTGAATAAACTGAAGTAAAATGGAAGTTGGCCTTGGGTCCCTGTTGCTTTGTGTTGGGAAGAAGGAATATGGTTGCTATTGGGCCTTTGAAAGGACAGGACCAGGCAGTTTGTATTGATGTCACCTCGGAGTATATACTTTAATCATGAAAACGAAAATCTACTATTGCACAGAAATCACATAGTTGTGAAGACTTAGTAGATGGTTGCTAGTAATTATTTCTTTCATTTGTGTCAGTGACGGGTCTTACGGGCTGAGGAGTAGGATAGTTTTGATGTAATCATGTCCAAGGTGGGCAGAGAACATTTCACATTCTGGCTTGGTGAACAGTTGTCCGGTTCTTATTAATGCAGAGATGTCGGAGCTCTGACATCTTTCATTTCATTTTCCCTCGGGGCATTTCTTTGCACATAAATCCATATTTGCAGAAGATTACCTTTTGTTAAGCCTGTATTTCTATTCAGTGTGTTGATTTCTCATATGCTAATGTTATTATCACCGAGCAAGGGCTCTGGAAGGAAGTCAGTGCGTTAATTTCTCAGGAACATAGAAAACTTCCTAAAGTCTTCACAGCTGTTCGATGGGCAGGCTTGTTTTTGATTATACAGTGGTTTCCTATAAATGCACAGTAATAAGCACTTGTGGTAATTGTTCATCAAACGTACTCACAAACCTAAAAGCATGAAGTTAGCCGTGAATGTTTTGTGTAAATCTGAGCAATTTCATAGTCAGTATTTCATGTTCAACTTAGCAATTTTTAAACAAAAATATCACAACACAACAAACAGGAGTTGCCGTGGACCGATCAATGAGTGGACAGTATTAGTCTCCCTGTCACTCATCCTTGAACGTCATCATCTGGTTCCTTCTCCAAAAGGCAAATTCACCTCTGATGGGTTTATGTTGTTAGGTTTGTACAACGCTAAGTCAAAGGTGCTTCTCAATATTGAGATACTTTCTTTTATATGCAACCCCCTGTGGTTGTAAACCTGTGTGCAAAACAGGTATGTCTTTTATATGTTCTTAGAGAGAACAGCAAGGTGGATTAGTAAGATGAAAAGAAACATGTTTTGCAATAAGTTCTTAGTTTGGACCTCTTTTAGCTTTCATTTAAGAAACCAAAATGAGGAGCTTGGCCCGCAGCAGCAGGCCCGGGCCTACTCGACAGCGGCCCGGGACCTGAGACGTGGAGGCTGCCTGAAGGCTTCCAGGCAGCCTGTCTCACATACCGGAGAAAGGTCCCAGGTTCCAGGAGCTGGAAGCTCCAGTGACGGCAGACCCGGCAGGCCCCAATGATACCAGGAAGTCCTTGGTTCCAAAAGGGTTTATTGTCATGGCGGATGGTGGATGGATCTGGATGTACCCCCCCAAACTCAGGGCAGACCTGGATTAAGTAGGGAGGGAGAAAGGGGGAGGTTCTGGGGCAATGCTTAATTGGCTCCACCCTCTGACCTTCATTAGTATGTAAATCTCTAGGGCCTGAGGCCTGCAGTTACACCCTCTACCTGTGCACTTTGGGAGGGGCTGTATGGCCTATGTGACTGAACAATGTAGGTCCATGGAGACTGGACTGCTTTTCAGGACCCTGAGTTCTGGGGCGTGGCCGAACTCCTGCCGTTTCTCCCTTGGAGTCTCGGGGTTCTAGGCCCATGCCCAGCCAAGAACCAGGATACCCTTACACAGTACCACAAGCATGCACTCGGAAACCGAAACCGGAGGTAGGGAGAGGAAGAGTTTATGGCTGAAGTTTCTGCTGTGTTCTATTTACTCTGTAGTGTTGTTTTTAAACAACAAACTCCCAACCATTCCATTTTACCAGTGAAGACTCGGGAGCCAGACACCATGGTAAAGCCTGCTAGCTGAGAGAGGCCGAGAAAGCGCCCAAATGACCCTTCTACTCCGAAAACATCCCAGAAGGAAAAGGCTTCTCTTTCTCCATGCCCTAAAATTCCTTCCAACACAAAGACCCTTCCTTCTGTTTACTTATGCTCAGTCCCTATCACACCGGGTTGCTTGCTCTGCCACTTGACCTAGACTTGATTTTATTTAACTCTTGGGTTAAAGGTGTGTGCTAGGCTGAGCTACACCACAATGGGCTTTATCCAGTTCACAGTCTTGGGGTTCACATTGTGATCAAATATCACACAAAACTGTAGTTCTTGGCACATTGTCTGGTCTCAATAAATATTTGTTGAGTAATTGGGAAAAAAAAACAGTTTAAGGATGAGGCTAGCCTACTCTACATGAGCCTCTCTCTCAAAACAACAGCAATAAGTAAAAACAAGGGGAAGAAGGAAAAAGAAAAGCAGGATATAGAACTAGGGTAATGTAAAAACAGCTTGGTTGCTCGGCACGTAAAAGCACTTGCTGGTTTTCTCTAGAGGATCAGAATTTTGATTCCCAGTATTTGTATCAGGCAGTTCATAGCTCCAACTCCAGGGATCAGATTCCCTCTGCTAGCCTCTGCTCTACCTTCCCCCTACCCCCAAACACACACTTACTCTCACACACACAGTATAATATAACCTGTCAGAGTGCTGTGTGTTGGGTACGTGGTAGGGCTGTTTTAAAAACTTTTAGAGGGGTTTCAAATGGTTTTCAAATAGGAGCTAGTGAGGGAGTGGCTCGGATAATATAGACCAGAGTTGCTTCTTCTTCTTCGTCTTCTTTTTTTTTTTTTTTTTTTTTTTTAAGATTTATTTATTTCATGTATGTAGGTACACTGCTACTGTCTTCAGACACACCAGATGAGGGCATCACATCCCATTACAGATGGTTGTGAGCCACCATGTGGTTGCTGGGAATTGAACTCAGAACCTCTGGAAGAGAAGTCAGTGCTCTTAACCACTGAGCCATCTCTCCAACAGTAACCCCCCAGCCCCCCGCAACTCCATTTTTAAAAAGCAGTTCCACATTTTAATTTTTGAAGGGATTATAGTGCTTAAAATATAGTTCATTAACTCCTACTTGGATGTTCAGAAGCAGAACATTGTAGACAACCTTAGTCTTCTTGATGAGCTACACCAACAAATGCAAATCTGTGGGGGTTCTTGTACCACAAACCTAATACAGGAAAGGTGAGAAGGGTCTGTTTGGGATCTTATCTTACAGATTTCTTTTGATGTAGAAGCAAAAGGAGTCTTCATGGATAGACGTTTGCTGTATGTTGTGAGGGTCACCATGCACCAGGGAAGGCTGGTGCAAGATGGCTTATATGTCAGCTGGCAGTATGGTCTTGAGGCCCAGGCATCTTCAGGTGTGCAATGGGGCAGAACTGTCACGGGGAGTACGACAGTCAGTGCTTACAGGCATGTCCAAACTTTTGACATGGTAACATGTCAGTCAGTCTTTGCAAACTACAAAGTTCAGGCTCCACGATGGAGCAATGAAGTTTTTAAGGTTTCTCTGTGTAGCCCTGGCCGTCCTGGAACTCACTCTGTAGACCAGGCTGGCCTCAAACTCAGAAATCCGCCTGCCTCTGCCTCCCAAGTTCTGAGATTAAAGGCATGCGCCACCACCGCCCGGCTAAGTTTTAATGTTTTAAGTGTGCTTATAGTTCTGTGTTAGAAAACATCCACAGATATCTGGCTGAATGGACACACCTTCAAGCATTGGCTGTGTACAGGATGATGCTGTGAGTTCCAGGCCAGGCTGAGGCTCAGGTTCTGTTCTTGCTATGTGTTCAGTGTTGAGAACTTGTATTATTTTTTTATTCTTTCAGTGTCTCATAGGAACCAAATCCTGTATAATGTTCTCTATTTGTGTGAATCTGCTCTTCATTTGACAGTCAGTGAATTCCAGGAAGCAGTGCATATTCTACTTTAATTTGAAGAACTATCCATTTGATATAATCTCCACTGTGCTGTTTTTTGTTTTTTTGTTTCTTTCTTTTCTTTCTTTTTTTTTTTAAAATCACAACCCTTACAGTTTCCCTTTCCCCCCCATATAGCAAGATAATCGGGAGATGTTTCGAAGCGTTCGGCACATGATATATGACCTTATTGAGTGGCGGTCGCAGATTCTCTCTGGAACTCTGCCCCAGGATGAGCTCAAAGAGCTGAAGAAGAAGGTCACAGCTAAAATCGATTATGGAAACAGGTTTGTTTGTTTAAACAATGATTTCATACTTAAATTGTCCACTGTAATAGCACAACCCTAGGCCTAGAGGGTGTCTCAATTACATTTTATCATAAAGCCAAAATTCTAATATCAAAATAATGAAGTGACTTACATTCCAATCTGGTTTATCCAATCACCCTTGAAACCTGTAACCTTTGCTGTTTAAGAGGTGGAGTTGTGAACCTGGGTTGGAGTAGTCTCTCATGTTTGCTGTTTTGTCTCACCCCAGTTATGATATTCAATGCATTT
Organism: Mastomys natalensis; assembly: GCA_021653895.1. Classification (NCBI taxonomy): domain Eukaryota; kingdom Metazoa; phylum Chordata; class Mammalia; order Rodentia; family Muridae; genus Mastomys; species Mastomys natalensis. The sequence continues at coordinate 1,359,403 of JAJTUV010000307.1, forward strand.
CTACTTTCCACTCATAGCGTTTGACTCTAGATTATTTCCTGTGACTCCCTTGGTCTGTCAGATTAGATGTTAGAAGTCACCATGAAACTTGTCCCTAGAGTTGACATGCTTGATCTAACAGACAGAAGCACAACTCTCTTAAGTTGCAATTGAGATGAACTATACATTGTCTTTTTGAAATGTTTCCACTTATGGGAAACATCAACCCTGGTTTACTTGAGTGTCCTGAGATGGCTCACTCCTGAAGACAGCATGCTCTAATATTAGCTGCTAGGAAAGTGACTGTCTTGTTCTTATCTCTGCCATATCAGTAGCTAGGATGAGGTCATGGCCTCTCTTACCTGGTACATATTTGCTTATTCATGTGTCACAGCTGCAAGAAGCCTTAAAAATGACCTGGTCCTGCATTTCCCTCAAGCCTTGTAACCTCAGAATCACCTGGGGAGGTTTCACTATACTGAATCCAGGGACCCATTCCTCGGGTTCTGAGTTCTGCTGTCTGGTGCTAGGTTAAGAGCTCAGTCCGGCCGGGCAGTGGTGGCGCACACCTTTAATCCCAGCACTTGGGAGGCAGAGGCAGGCGGATTTCTGAGTTCGAGTCCAGCCTGGTCTACAGAGTGAGTTCCAGGACAGCCAAGGCTACACAGAGAAACCCTGTCTCGAAAAACCAAAAAAAAAAAAAAAAAAAAAAAAGCGCTCCGTCAGCCTGCTGTTCACAGGGTGGAAAACATAAGGTGTAGTCTGCACCCTTCACCATTTTTACACCTGAGGATGTGGAGGTGGGAACGGGGCCTCCTGCCCATCAGCTCAGGATCCTTAGATGAGCCATAGGACCTTTGTGAATAACTAAATTATTGCATTATTTTGTTTTCTGATAATTCCCCCTTTAAATGTATGAAAATTTCTTAACATTACTTTATGTGTGATTTTTATTTTTACCTCCAAGGCCAGAGACTTCAGATATAGGATATTAGATACATCTTTCATGAAACCCATTACAAGACTACCTGCTTTCAAAAGCTACTGACCCATGCAAGATACTCCGATTTTCGGGGTTGGTGACCATCCCCTGAGACTAGTCCTTAATCTTGTTAGGGTGAGACCAACACCTAGACAGAACCAGCTGTGTATTAATTGCAGAAACCAAATGTAGACTGGTTGCTGTGACCGACAGGCTATCTCATATGGTGGTGGCATTGTGCTAAAATACCAGGAGTGAAAGTGATTATTGATTGATTGATTATTGATTGAGTACCTCCAAGGCCAGAAATTCCAGCTATAGAGTATTAGATACTGCTTCAGTGAAGCCTATTACAAGACTATGTGCTTACAAAAGCAAATCTTTGGAGCTCTGATTTCATTTTGTTTTTGAGAAGCCTGTTTTCCAAGATAGGTTCAGAGACCACCTGCTTAATCTGGCTGCAGGAAACAACCTAAGTATGTTATGCCATGGAACAATCTTGTTAAGACAGAAAGTGTTTCTAAATGTAATTTACTGCTTTGATAGGAAATGCAACCTTATTAAGACAAGTTTGCTTGAGGCCTGCGGGCCAGGATTCCTCCAAAGCTCCATGTTCTCTGCTTATCCTCCCATTCCTTCCTTCAGAGAGTGAAATAGTAATAAGAGCAATAAAACTAAATAAAAGCATAGAATGTTTGGTTTTCGGATTGTCCTGTCTCTCAGGGAGCAGTTTGTTGCTCTCATCATTATCACGTATGTATTCTTGCTTTTACCTTTTACCTGAGTTGGAGTGGGGTTGGGGAGTGTCTAGGAAATTGTGGGAAATATGGTAAAGGACATGGACTGTTTCTCTACAAACTGTGTAAAACACCCAGAGACAAACATGTACACACCTATACCCAGATACACTAGACAGGTCCACAGCCACACCTACCCACAGAAACCTGCATGTAACACACACACACACACACACACACACACACACACAGATACAGACACATGCACACACTCTGATTTCACAGGAGGTGGCCATCCCCTTCTCTAGACCCTTTGCCATCTTCTGGGACTAGTCTGTAACCTTGTTATGGTGAGGCCAACACTCTACAGCAGAACTAACTGTGTATTGATTGCAGAGACCCATGTAGCCTGCTGCTGTGACTGACAGCTACCTCGCATGGTGATGATGTGTGGTGAGAACATTGCCACCCATCTTCTTCCGATGTTTGGTCTCAGCCTCCTAACTGATCCCGCTGAGCTTCAGTTTTCTGTTTTGTGAAGTGGGTCTGACCAATTTTTTGTCTGGACTGAGGTGACAATGACGTCGCATGATAGGCTGGCAAACAGCCTGATACATATCTTCCTCAAGGTGGCCTCACAGGTATGTCTTGTAGTGACTTGGTGCTAGGCTTCCAGGAACTCACTCACACCACCTACAAATCATTGACCATGCCCACACAGTGCTGACACCACCAGACAACATTGACCCCACCCACACCAGAGCTGACCCCACCCATATATCACTGACATTATTCATGAAATGCTGACCCACAGTATTGTAATTGACTCTTGGAGCAGGGTCAGGGCTGGGATGAATTGGTCAGATTTGAGAGGCTTTGCCCTGTTAGTGAAAGATGTTGCACAGATAGTGATACCCTGTGAGACTTTCTGCTATCATGTACCCACGGGCGGTATGCATGGTGCAGGGTGCAGAGTGAGATCTAATGGCCCACACCTTCCACAGTTGTTAGTCACACTTCACTTGGACTTTGAAGATCCACTGGGAGGTGAAGGCTTGATTGAAATGCAGGTAACAATGAGTCATTTTCTTTCTCCCAGTGTGACATATTTGAATTACAGAAAGTCATTGCACAGAATGACATTCTCTGATATTTGTGGAAGGGTCCCAGTTTCTGAGGCATTTCCATCTGCTCTGTGGCTAGGCCTGACACTGTGCTAGGGAACTCCCTTGGTTCATGCTCTTCATGCTCTGGATCTTGGTATTCTAGAATTCTTGATTTGGACCTGGTGGTGAGGGATGAAGATGGGAACATTTTGGATCCGGAACTAACTAGCACCATCAGTCTCTTCCGAGCACATGAAGTTGCTTCTAAACAAGTGGAGGAGAGACTGCAAGAGGAGAAAGTGAGTTTGATTCCTCAATGGCTCTTTGCCACTTTGCATGGCAGGCAGACGTGGGACAGGGTTGGGTGTGTGATGTTAGGAAGTGTGGGGGGTTCACGGAGGGAGGCTTGTATTTCTCAGCAACTGTGTTTCGTATTAGAAAATGTTAAGAAAGCCCAGAATTGACACTGAAAAGAACCCTCAAAAATCAAGTGTCCAGTGTGTTTCAGAAAAGGAGGGATGGGGTAAAGTCAACATAACCTATTAATTTGGCAAGTATTGGTCAGGCATCTGCTGTATTCCAGGGACTGGGGACATAGTGCAGAGTGAGACACGGAGTCTTTGGAGGCATAGTTCATTCAGAACCCCAAATTAAAGCTAGCCACCAGTCCAGCAACCATCATTGCAGACACTAATCATTAGCTGCGTCTGAATGGGTGCTGTGTTGTTCCGAGAGCAGGCAGTGGGGACACAGAGTGGCTGTATGAACAGCATGGCTGAGAGGTGGCAGTTGGTAGTGACTTTTCCCTATTCCATAGGGGATTAAAAAGAACCTTGGTTATAGTCCAGGGTGCTCACATTAACTTTCTGTCTGTTCAGTCTCAAAAGCAGAATATGGATATCAACAGACAAGCCAAGTTCGCCCCACTCCATCTCTGGCCTTGTTTGTTAACCTCAAAAACGTGGTTTGTAAAATAGGAGAAGATGCTGAAGTCCTCATGTCTCTTTATGACCCCATGGAGTCCAAATTCATCAGGTAGGTGACTTCCCCATTGCAGTGGCTGCAATCAGAATCAGTTGCTTTTCTCATTGCTGTGATCAAAACGCCTGACTAGAAGAGAAGCATCTTCATTGGGGAGAGTTTATTCTGAACCACAGGCTGAAGATGAGGTTCAGCATAGTGAACTCCTGCTAGTGGGAGCTGCTCTCAGCTGAAGTAAGTGTGCTCGTTGGGTTTTTTTTTTTTTTTTGTCAACTTGAAACAAGCTGGAGTCATCTGAGAAGAGGGATCTTTAACTGTGAAACATCCCTTCTATCATGTCCTATTATAGGCAAGTCTGGGAAGGCATTTTCTTGATTAATGACTGGTATGGGAGGGTCCAGCCCACTGTGGGAAGGTGGTCCTGGGTTATATAAAAAGCAAATTGGACAAAGCCAGGAGAGCAAGCTAGTAAGCGATGTTCCTCTATGGCCTCTGCTTCAGTGCCTGCCTCCAAGTTCCTGATTTGAGTTCCTGCCCTGACTTCTCTTCAGGGAGGACTGTAGGCTGTACGGTGAGGTGAGCACTTTGTTCTCCATGGTTCTTCTGGTGAGCATTCATCACAGCCACAGAAAGCAAACAAACAGCCCACAAGCCTCGCCTTTACGTTTTATAAACTTTTGGTCAAGGAATACCATCTGTGGCTTTTAGCCTCTTTGCTGCCTCTCTAAGCTGATTGGCTAATTGTGTAAGTCAAGTATTTCCTCTTGTCCTATGAAGAGTCATAATAAACATCTGTTGAACAAAACCATTGGAAATCCATTGGTCTTCAATATAACTTTCTCTTTATCCTGATTTTTAAAAAAAAATGTGATTAAACTGTGTGATGTGTGTTTGTATCTGTATATTAGCACTCCTATATTTTCACTTGAACTATCAAAATTTAAAAATGTAGTATTTGCAGGACACAGAGCACATAGGTGATTTTCACTCTCACATCTGATAAGTACTTTCTTTCTTTTTTATGAAGATACAATTTGTATTTTATGGCTTGCTTGGCTTCTTTGAAGGCTCTGAATTAAATGTACATTGTTCCCAATTCAATATAGAGCTCTGTATTGTTGTCATTTTACACAGATAGAGAGGCTTTTCACATTATAAACATTGAGATGTCATTTGCAAATACTTCTGTTACATGGTTAACCCATGGTGTAGAAAGTGAAAAGGTTATTCATACAGTACCTGCTCAGCAAAGAGTCTATCTGTGGCCTAAATGTTTATAAACTCATGGTCAGATGCCTAGTGGACCTCCATGTTGTTAATTATGAAGTCTTATGGGATACATTGGGTACCCCTCTATGTTTGGAAGATTAATTTGATCCTGTTTTTTTATTTTTTCAAGTGAGAACTACCTGGTCCGATGGTCAAGTTCAGGATTACCAAAAGACATTGATCGGTTACATAACTTGCGAGCTGTGTTTACGGTGAGTACACTCAGGACCATGCATGTTGAGTGCTGTTGAGTCCTGCTCTGATGGCTGTTTTGGGGACTTCTCAGCATTGAATGGGGCCTATGGGGTGGTGGTGGTTCCACCTGTGGTGTTTGCTAATCTAGGAATCTCTGAGCCCCTTGTGGAAATCCTCTGAGCTTGGTCTTTACTTAGTATCACTAGGATATAAATTCCTTCCTGTTATGTATCTTTAACATACTCTTAGCTGGTCTGAGAACATACTCTCAGTTCATTTTTATGTCCTTTTCAATTGAACTTGTGTTGAATCATGGTTCTCCACAATGATTTATGGAAATTAATATTTCTAGGATCTGGGAAGCAAAGACCTGAAAAGGGAGAAAATTAGTTTCGTCTGCCAGATTGTCCGAGTCGGCCGCATGGAGCTGAGGGACAGCAACACAAGGAAGCTGACTTCGGGGCTCCGGCGGCCTTTCGGCGTGGCTGGTAAAAATTCTTGTTCCTGTTTTTCCTTGAGAATTTCAGACCATTCACTGTGAGGACAGTAGGCCACTTTGATTTATGCACTTAACTGCTTGGGGGGAAAAACAATGTATTAGTTATTTTTCATATAGTTTGGAGTCCACCTGCTGCATCTATGATGCTTCAGGTACATCTAGTTTGAAAGCAGATCCCAGTTTATACTGGGAGAGACACTGAATCACTTTCCCACAGTGTGGAGAAGCCAGCACTAGGAGCTTGCTGGACTCTTAGTAGTGGACAGGCACAGCCTGGTTCCCACATGAGGAGCTAAACGAGGACACACTACAGCTATCACGTGGGCTTGTTGATGTCCACATCTCTACTTGATGTTGGTGGTTATACAAGAAAGTGAGGTCCTGGTTATCTGTGTCAAGGAGCAATCGGTGTCCCCACTAGGTGACATCTTTCAACGTCCGTCACTTTCTTCATGATGTTGAGAAGCAGTTGTCTTTCTTTATTAGAGTTGCAGGGCAATTCTTTCACCAAAGTTCTCTGACACTTACTCGCCCTGATCGTTAGGAATCATGTTGTTCCAGTTCTGTCCTGTTGCTGTGATAAAACACTATGACCTAAAGCAACTTAGAGAGGAGAGAGTGTATCTGGCTTACACTTCCAGGTCACAATCCTTCATTGTGGGAAGTCAAGGCAGGAACTCATGACAGGCACTGTAGAGGACTTGCTTGATGGCTCACCCTCTTGCTTGCTCATGGCTATGCTCAGCTACCTTCCTAATATGGCTTAGGCCTACTTGTCCAGAGAATGGTAACACCCAGAGTGGTCTGGGCCCTCCTACTTCAATTATGAAAAACACCCATATAGACATATCCTCAAAGCAACCTGATAAAGGAAACACTCAACTGAAACACCATTTTCAGGTGATTCTAGGCTGTTTCAAGCTGTAGTGTAGTTAGTATATGAGGAGAATTTTGACTCTTAATATCTAGCTATTATTTCTTGTATGATCAGTGATCAATGACAGGTTTTTCTTGACTACTAGGAAACTCAACATTTAAGTTTTACTCAATTAAATAGACTTTTATTTTCAAATTATAGGCTCTGGAAGAATTGGACTGAAAATAAACAGTTCCCATTCACTTTAGCCTGCTGCCAGCATCCTCTTCATCTGTATCAGCAATGAATGTTAGTTACCTTTATGACAAGGTCTTCAACGAAAACTGTGATCTCTCCTAGAGTCCATGGCTTATTGGAAGATTTGCTGTTGGCATTGTGTATTCTATCAGTTGTGTGTGTGTGTGTGTGTGTGTGTGTGTGTGTATTGTGTGTGAGAGAGAGAGAGAGAATGTGGAAGTCAGAGGGCAAAGGTAGGGGTCTTCCTCAATCACTTGTTTGTCTGACACCTTTTTGAGACAAAATCTCCCACTGAACCTAGAACTCATTGATCTGTCAATTGAGCCCCAGGGGTCTTCTTGTCTTCTCCATGTTACAGTCACACACCACCATGCCAGATTTCCACTTGGGGGCTAGGGTCATAGTCAGGTCCTCATGCTTATATGTCAAGCAACTTAACCTATTGAGTCATCTTCTGGCCATGTTCTGTGGGTTTTGACGAATTTAAAATATGTGTCTACTATCACAGTCATAAGTCTGGAGAATTCTGTTGAACCGTTAGGCTCTCCGGTGGGCTGTCCCAGTGTCTTTAGTATCCATGGTGAGATGTTGAAGGTTGGCTTGCTCTCTCAGGTTCCCTGGAAATTTGATATTTCCATCCCCAATACTTGAGCACACAGTGTAACTCACTCCTATTTTCCCAAGTCTATCGCATCATTTGCATGTCTAGCTGAGATGCTTTAGTGGATTAGAACTTTCCTTTTCTTGGTCCCACCTACATGGCAATTTTAGGGAAGTACTGGGTTGTTTTTTTTTTTTTTTTTTTCTTTTTGTCTTGGGTGTTTTATTCTTTCCCAAAGCCATCAGAAAGATCTGTGACAGCCGGGCGGTGGTGGCGCACGCCTTTAATCCCAGCACTTGGGAGGCAGAGGCAGGCGGATTTCTGAGTTCGAGGCTAGCCTGGTCTACAGAGCGAGTTCCAGGACAGCCAGGGCTATACAGAGAAACCCTGTCTCGAAAAACCAAAAAAAAAAAAAAAAAGAAAGATCTGTGACATGATAATGTAAGTTCTTTCTTTAGGCGTGGATACTGCAGGTTCTCTGGTTATTAGATCACTGGAGAGATCCTGCTGATAAGTTCCTTGTGACAGCATTCATAGATTTGTGAAAGCAAAGATGAGATTTAACTGGAGGCAGACAGTCTCTCCCTCTGTGATTAGAATGGAGATTTTGCCCAGTTTTTCCTGGTTTGGTTGTCATGATCCGGGAAGTCCTTGTGATAAAGCGTGGGCAGATTGGTGATCACTGTACTTGCTGATGTTGCAGTGGCCTTTTCATGCCTATAACATGTTTTTTATTTGCTTGGTGGAGTATGATGTTGGGTCACAGCCTCTGTTTCCTGACCTCTCAGGAACCAGACTATATGCTGGATTTGGGACAGCAGATCTGATAATTTTCTGACCTTGGAGGTGCCATGTGTGAAGTGAGAGGACATCTGGTCCACTGTCTGTTCCTATTACTTAGCTCTCTGACTGTAAGGTCATTGCTGTCCTCTCTCCTGAGGCCTACTGTGATGCTCGCTTGCATCCTTGGTTACCCATTTGGACTGACCTTTGTTCCTTTTGTCTCCTGTCTCCTCTCCCTGGTACTCTGCAGGCTCAGGACTGCTGGAAACCCACCACCAGGAGTGAAACTCTAGCCTCTCCTGCCTGTTGCTGCCCAGATTCTTGAGAGATGAGCCTTTTCCTTTCTGCTGCTTGATTGGCTGGTGGGACCCTGCACACTATAAGTGCTGTGCAGTTCCCACATGAATTGTTGCAGAGGCCCTTGGAGGCTGGTAATTTTAGGCAGTTGCACCATCCCTAGTCTGGATGTACAGATGTCCATTCTCATGGCCTCAGAGAACGACCTCTGCTGCTTTCATAGCCATTTGACTCAGGCCCAGTGCAGGGTCCTTCATACTGCCTCCCAGCACCACACTCTGGCCTCTGCAGTCACCTGAGGACCAGCTTTCTGACTTGCTATCTGGAGCATCTACTTATATTTCTTTATGCCTTCTGCCCTGAGACTGAGGGCGAATATTTTATCCTGTGCCTTTACTGTGTAGAGTTTTTTTCTTTAATTAATTAATTAATTAATTAATTCACTTTACATCCCAGTTGCAGCCCCCCTCCCTTTTCTCTTCCGAGTCCCACTCTCACAAATCACTCTCCTTGTTACCTGATGGATGGCTCGCTCACCTTCTCCTCCAAGAAGGAGAACCCCTCCTTTGGGTACTGCCCCTCATGGGATATGAAGTCACAGCAGGAATTAGTGAATTCTCTTCCACTGAGGCCTAACCAGGCAGTCCAGCTAGGGAAAGGGGATCCAATGGTAGGCAACAGAGTCCGAGGCAGCCTCCCTGCTCCAATTGTTAACGATCCCACATGAAGACTACGCTGCACATCTGCTACAAATGTGTAAGGAGCCTAGGGCCAGCCCCTGCATTATTTTTGCTTGGTGATTCTCTGTGAGCCTCTGTGGGTCCAGGTTTTTTAAATTTTTTATTTGCATATGGTAGTGCTCCAAACTGCCTGGTCCCCTTCCTTATGTATTGGTGTTCAGCATACTCTGGTCATGTTTTCCCTTCCTGGCCCAGACTGGGAGTCCCATGGAACACCTCCCAGGCACAGTCTTCCATTCTTGTTAGGGAGCCCCTCCTCATACTTGAGAAAGAAGACTGACTTTTTGGTAATGGGATTCTGCCTATTTGTATGCAGCTCCTATGTCCACATGCACAGATTTAATTTTGAGGCTTTTTTCAGAACAATCTCTGCTTGTCTGTGTCAACAGAGCTAGAACTTTAAAATGAGAAAGGCATTCATGCACCTTTAAGCCTACAGGTTTTAGTTTTTATTGAAAATAATATGTCATGATCCTTTATGTTAAAACACTTGATAATACGAAAGTGATTGGCAGTGGTGGGAAAAATCATGGAAATTTTATGGAAAAGAAAGATAATTAAATAAATCATTCATAATTTGACACAGCCTGGGTAGCACATCAACTTTATTTTCGGTGTGCCTTTTCTCTAGCTTCTCCCTGCTTTTATGGGAATAACTGGCCAGAGAAATCAGTCTTGGGTAGTACCGTTACCCTCTGTGCAGTCCTGGTTCATTGTCCAGTTCGACAGAAATACATAAGACCAGAGCAGCAGAACGCTAACCCGTGTGAATTCGTTTAGCTTGTTCATTGGCTTTTTTCAAGGCTTGGTTCCCTTTTACCAGCTTCACTATTTGTAGGGTGGTAGTGGTGTGCTCATATTTTGTATGTGCACTCTTTGCATACTAAGACACTTACCATCACATTATGGACACTTCAGTTTGCAAGGTATTGTTCAGGAGTTAGGGCTTTGGGGTCTATAATCTAAAGCTGTGCACTCAGATTAGCAGTCCTTTACGTTGGGGCTCAGAGTGTGTTGAGCGCTCTTGAAACTAAGCACACAATCCAACTGCTTATAGGGAAGGTTGCTGAATGAGAGAGCACGCGTGGTCCTCAATGTCTCCTGTATTGTGCCCGATGATGTGAGTGACTTGCATGGATGTGACATGTTATCAATAGCTATAGCTGCAGGTCCTTTTTTCTCTTCTCCCTTGAAGCCTGCGTCTCTTATCTTGTCTGCTTCTTTTGTGCTATATTCCTGATCCTCCCTTTGTGTCTTTTTCTTCATATATCTGCCCCCTGCAGTGTCATTGTTCCTGGATTTGCCACACCCCTCACGTATGATCCAGTTGATTGCAACTAGATTGGACATTTTGGATAATGACTTCTTTCCTTGTCCACAGTATACCCTTCCTCCCAGGCTGAGACCCCATGCTGGCAGGATGTAGAGACTTGAGGCTAGCTGTTTCATTTCCTGTTTTGGCAATGGGTATCTGTGATGGATAGTTTTAATTGTCAACTTGATATAACCTAGAATTACCTTGGAAGAATTATCTAGATGAAATTGGCCTGAGAGAAGACCTGTGACAGAGAACTATAGGCATTTCTAACATGGATAGTTTTGGTTTTATTTGATAAGGGAACACCCAGCCCACTGTGGGTGGCACCATTCCTTAGGCAGGGATTTATTAATTATAGAACAGAAGCAAGCAAGCAAGCAAGCAAGCAAGCAAGCAAGCAAGCAAGCTAGTCATCAGGCCTGCAGGCCTTTTTGGTTTTGTCACTGCACTGGACTGTGGATATGATGTGACTAGCTGTTTATAGCTCCTTCCACTTGGGCTTCTGTGCTATCATGGACTGTAACCTGGAATTGTAAGTCAAGTAAGCCCTTTCTCCTCTTGGTTGCTTTTTGTCAGGGTATTTAATCACAGTCACAAAATAATACTGAGAAAGTGCCTTATCCCATCCAGCCCATAGTGAGTTCTTCCTGGACAGAACTTGGCATGGATGAGCTCTGAGGAAATTCTTGTACATTTGATACTTTCTCATGAGGCTAAGGATGGGTGGGCCTGGAGGTGTGCTTATTAGTTAATAGTAAGCTGAACAAAGGCTATCTTCCACATGCATATGTGGTCTTAGCCCCTGTCTTGCTTCTTTGCGGTGTGTGTTCCTGCAAATTCTCAATAAGCTTAGGTATGTTCTGGTACAAGACTCTCGACACTTAGCAAGGGCAGCAGATAATCTGGAAGAGCTGAGGAGATGAGATCTGTGACACACACAGAGAGGGGGACCTCCAGGGAAATAGAAAAGCCACCCATATGATTATGAGTGGATGGTCTGATGAGATCAGCTTAACTGTTCTGGGCATGGCAGTTTGAACAGGCTGCTGTTAAAACTCGATATTTCTTAGTTCTGAGCTGATAGTGAAAAGATGGCCTTGGGCACATGTGCAAGTGACCTTATGCTGGATCCCTGCTGTGAGTCCCCTGTCAAGTGAAGACTTGATCTTTGTGAGTTCTCTTTCTCAGCAGTGTTAGCCAGAGCTTCAGTCATCCCTGTGTGTTTCCCTGCATTTCAGGACACGTGTGTTGGTTCTTAGACCCACAGTCCTGTTGGATTAGTGGACTCTGTGTGATTGTTTCCCCAGTGGCCTCCTGGGTGTGATAGTTAATTTTCTTATTGTGACAAATATTCTATCTGGTGACGTAAATAAGGAAGGGTTTATGTTAACTTACTGTTTTCAGGGTACAGCCTGCCACTGTGGGGAAACATCAAGGAAGTAGGAATCTGAGGCAGCTGGTGACCCTGTTTCCATTGTCAGAAAGCAAGGGGCAGAGAGGAAGAGGGACTGGTCTATAAAACTCCACGGCTTGCTCTCAGGGACCCACTTCTTCAGCAGGACTTCATTTCTTAACAGTTTCACAATTTTCCAAGATAGTGCCACCAGCTGGGGACCAAGCATCGAGTATATGGGCCTGAGGGGGACTCTTCATACTCATACCACAGAACTGAGTGTGAATGTGTAGAAATGAACCTTACCTCTAGTTTTAGTAAGGAAACTAGTCACTAGGAAAGAGTGGTGGCACTCCTTTAGCCAGTGTGTGGGTGGGAAAGGACATGGTGTTAGTTTGGCATAGCCAAAGTCACAGAATGGTTAGGAAGATAGAAAGTTCCTCTGAGTAAAGCTCTGAATGTCACCAGAGCTAGCCTCTCGTTTAACGTAGATAGTGTGGACACTGGTGAGTCTGGGCCATGCTGTTGAGCCTGGGCTACCCCGGTGAAGACAAAATAATAAAATGCAGGGAGCCAAGGGGGTGAGATGATATTAGACCTGTGGCTTTGGGATGTCTGTCCATTCTTGTCTATGTACCTCAGTTTCTTCAATGTCCAGCAGGTAACTGAGGGTCAGCCCTGAGTGTCCCACTGACACAGGCACCAGCTCTTGGCCAGTTGTTCCACTTTGTAGCTATGTCATCACTAGACTGTGTCTGAGTTACTTTTCTCATTGCTTTGGAAAAATACCTGATATGGAAGCAACTTAAGGAAGCGGGTGCTTGTTTTTGCTTCTAGCCTGAGAATACTCACTCACAGACATGCTCAGAAGCTGAGTGAGTTTAGTTAAACTCTTACAGGTGTGCGTGTGGAGGCTCGTCTCCTAGGTGGCTTCAGATCTGTTGAGTCAGTCTTAACTATCACAGAGTGTTATTATGAGTAGGTAGCTGCTTGCTGCAAGTGCTGTTTAGAATAAATGATTAAAATGAATCTAAAAGCTGTTTCTTATCACACTTGACCCCCCACGCCCCACCTCCAGCACACACACACTTAGGTGCCCATTGA